>CM053764.1:83000853-83078717 GCA_028658305.1 Pachyuromys duprasi
TGGCCAGAGAGGACAGATACTCATTCAAACTCTTGTGCTTTTTTTCCCCACAGCCTGGCATCCGTCATTAGAGGCCAAGTGCTGACGGCGGATGGGACCCCGCTCATTGGTGTCAATGTCTCATTTTTGCATTACTCGGAGTACGGATATACTATTACCCGCCAGGATGGAATGTGAGTCGGTCGCTTCACACTGTCTCTGTTTGAAGTACTTTCAGCCTGAGCCCGGGCTTTCGCCCATCACCGGCATGTTTTATTGTCTTTTTTTAAATAGAAAAGCAACAACTCCTAGACTCTTAAAAACCTGGGATGGTGCAACAGGCAGAGACTGCAAGTCACATCCTCACACGCTATAAAATTTCATTCCGTGTTTCTGAGGCGTGATATAATATTGTGGTTCTGTCGGGGAATGTGTTTTGTCTCCGAAGACTCATGTTGAAATATTTATTGGTGATGGTTTCTTAGTGTCTGTAACTCAAGTTCAGATGGTTCCAAAGGACAGGTAGGAAACAGGGAAACTCCAGCAGATGAATCGGCGAACAGCAGAGGGGAGTGTGAGCACCAGATGTGTAATTCCGCTTGGGCATAGATTTGGAGATGTTTCATATGAAAATTAGGGGGAGATATTCTTTTCTTTACGAGTCCTCTTGACTTGAGGAGAGCGTTGGTGCAGCGGCAGCCCTCACTAGGGCAGCCATTGTTCGGTGGCGCCTCACTAAGCGCTCTGGTCTGTCCTTAGGTTTGACCTGGTGGCCAACGGTGGCGCTTCCCTCACCTTGGTGTTTGAGCGCTCCCCGTTCCTCACTCAGTATCACACCGTGTGGATCCCGTGGAATGTCTTTTATGTGATGGACACCCTCGTCATGAAGAAAGAAGAGAACGACATTCCCAGCTGTGACCTCAGCGGGTTTGTGAGGCCAAGTCCCATCATCGTGTCGTCACCATTGTCCACCTTCTTCAGGTCGTCCCCCGAAGACAGCCCCGTCATCCCCGAGACACAGGTACGGCCTGACAGCTGGCCGGATCCCCACTCAGGAACGTTTCCAGTCCTGGGTTGCAAAAAACGCTTGTAAACATTTGCAGGATTCTGTGCTACTTCTGTAATATGTGGTGTGTGTGCTAGAGTGGAAAAGTGTCTCGGTGAAGACACAAGAAACATTACTTTTCTACAGGTGTTCTCTACAGAACTTAGTTATTGTGCTTTAAACTCTAATAATTTTATATCTTAATGTCCTAATCTCCACGGGAACAAAATATCTACCATTTAAAGAATTGGTCATATTAAATATCCATTTATCTATTGAAATATCTAGGTTGTGTTTAGAAAGAACTTCTAGATCTTAAAGGTAGGACGTGACATATAGCATCAGTGACCCTCTGCTAAAATGCAAAGTAAAACTGTGGTTCAAAGCCAGGCTGGGGGTGTGAGCCAATAATTCCAGCCATTCAGGGGCCGGTGGGAACACTGCTGGTTCAGCGCTTTCGCAGACTGCAGAAGGAATTCAAAGCTGTCTTTGAACAATCGAATAAGAGCCTATCTCAAACTACAAAGCGTGCGAGGCTGGAGAGATGGCTCAGCTGCTCAAAGCGCTAGTTGGTCTCCCTGAGCAGCAGAGCGCAGTTTCCAGCACCCGTGTCAGACGATCACAGCCACCTGTGACGCCATCTCCGGGGAGTCCATCGCTGCCTCTAGCCTCCCAAGGCAGCTTCACACAAATGTTTAATATTCACATAGTCACATACACAAAGAGTTAAAAATAAAAAATTTACAATACAACCAAAAGTAGTAATGGGGGGCTGAGGGCATTGCTCATTCATAAAGAACTTGCCTAGCGTGTGGGATGCTAGGTTTGGTACTCATACTAAATCAATAATAATGATAATAATAGTAATAGTAATAACAACAGCATAAGCCTTACAGGGCAAGCAGACACAGCAGCCTTGACACATTTATTCAGCAAACATCTATGAAACACCACGTCTGTAGCCATCATTATAAATAGGAAGCAGTCGAAAGCCGGTCAGGCAGAGCACCTGCTTTCAGAGCTTAACAACCAAAAAGAGTGAAGAAACCAAATAATATGATTCAAATTCTGATAAGGTGCTGGGTGTGGCGGTGCACACCTTCGATCCCAGCAGAGGCAGAGCCAGGTTGATCTCTGTGAATTCAAGGCTAGCCGGGTCTACAAAGCAAGTACAGGACAGCCAAGACTACATAGAGAAACCCTGTCTTGAAAAAAAAAGTGATATGGTTTATTAAAAATTACAAAGCAGGGTATAGTGAGTAGAAGTGGAATCTTCTATAGGGATGGTCAGAAGAGATGTCTCTGACAAGGTGACGTGTGCGTGGAAGCTTTGAGAAAGTGAATTCAGGACGAAGTTGAAATCAAGGGTAGAAATCCTGGAGGTCTTGCACATAAATGCAGTTAAAACATGGATGAGATAACCTATCAGGGAAGTGCCGACAGAAATGTATAGAAGGTGTTATAAATGAATAGCAAAAAGACTATGTACATTCATGGACTTGTTGCCTATCTGAAACACATCGCTGTAGATAGATTTCAGTAGAAATCTGTCAGTTTCTGCGCAGATACTGCTTCTGAATAAGGCCATCTTAGAACTAAGAAGTTCCAACTTCAAGTTTCTATAAATGTATAGAAAAATATTATAAAAAGGCTCTCAGGCTAATACTATGTAGAAATGACCCTAAGCGGATTTGAACTTCCAAGTAAACATTGAGCCGACGCTCTGAAAACTTCACTGTGATCTTGTTCCATTTGATACTTCCTCTTCCAGGCCTACCGTGTAACTGGGAACTTCTTAGTTCTAAGACAGCCTTACTCCGAAGCAGTATCTGCCCAGAAGCTGACAGATTTCTAGTGAAATCTATCCCAGCATTGTGTTTCAAATAGGCAATTAACCCATGAATGTTTGTAGTGTTTCTGTTATTCATTCACACAGTAGGTAAACATCTAGTTAAAAAAAAAAAATCTACTGAGCACCTATGATGTACCAAGTATTCAACGAGGATTAAGAAACTAAGACACAAACCCTGTCATTATAGCTGTGAATATTTGAAGGAACAGTGGGACGTTCAAGAGAGAGGCAAAAACTGGGTAAACCGGAAACGTCATTGCTGAGGGGGAGGTTGGCTTTAGAGAAGGATGAAGTGGAAAGGGAGGAGAGCAGAGTTCGTGTGGAGAAAATGAAAAGCAGCAGCATAATGGTCACGCCGTGCACAGAAATTGGCAGGGTAGCTCAGGGTAAAGCTGGTGGATGACCTGCATCTGATCCCCAGCACCCACATGGGTAGAAGGCGAGAACTGTCTCCCTCCGACTGTCCGCTGACCAACACTCACACCCACCCACCCCACCCATAAACAAGATAAATGGGTAAACGTAACACAAAAAAATAGTCAAGACAGGAAAATAATTGACATGGAGAAGAAAAAAGGCAGAAGAAAATCCTGGGGGAGTGGAGGGTTTAGGACTTTGAACTCTTTAGGCAGTTCGGAAGCACGGATCTGGCCAATTCAAGTCACCAAAGACAGAACTGACAGGAGACAGAAATAAGGAAGAGACTCCTGCTTCCTTTATTTGCACGTCTTGTCTGGCCAGAGCTCAGGTAGCAAGTGTGCTTAGCTATAGGTAAAGGGTAGAGATCATGGCAAGGGAACAGAACAGAGAGAGACAGGAAGTCAAGGGGCAGGGCATAGCTTCTGAGGCTTTTAAAGGGTCAAGGGCGGGGCTAACAAACTGCGCAGCCACCACAAACAGGCTTAAGGGTATATTTTCCCATTTTGGCAGTAATAAAATATAACATGGTCAGGTTAAATTACATAGCAGAAATGCACGCCTTAATGAACTAAATTACAGATATTTGTTCTGTGGAAGTAGGTTAATGATGACACAGACAATAATCGGTTATTAAAATTAAGAATAACATGATATTTTGAAATAGAGTAGCAACTCCGAGCAGGTCACAGGAAGTGGTTATTAATTAATTCCCTTGCAAGTCGAAAGACTATCAAATGTATGGAAAATTATTTTTGAAAGTAAATTAAGAGGAAGTTATTTTCTGGGCCCCTCAGGGGCCACAGAAGTCTGTTTTTCAAACTAATGCCCTGGCGTTTCAGCCTACCATGGTAGAATGAGTTCCCTTTAGACTGTTTACTCTTCATCCTGTCCACTCATAAACGTTCCATAGGCATTAAATGTCATGGTTTTTTGGATATGGGGGGGGGGGGCTTAAGAAGTTTCTGAGTGGATGGGTGGAAGAATAAAAATAGAAAATAAACCAAAAAGGTTCGGTGTGTTGGTATACTGTTTCCCTTAAGAGGACTCAGGGACTGGATCCAATCAGCATATTTAGGGAGGACCCCGGCCACATGAACCTGCCGTGTTAGAGGTGTGCCTTTGTCTTCTGTTACCTCACACCTTCATGCCGGCCACTTCACGGAGCAGAGTGGAAGTAGCTTCAGTCCACTCCTTTGTGCCGACTGAGAGCCACGGCCGTAATGTCTGGAGTTTTGCTTCGGACGTTAAAATGGGGAAATGGCAAAGCTGTGTGCAGCATTCCTCATCGCAGGGGCGGGGTAGTAGACTTGGAACCACTATGCCAAGGTCTTTATCTCAGGAAAGGCAGAGTCATTCGAGACTAAGGAAACAGTGTACGTAGTGAGACATACTAGTGTATAAGAGTGCCGGCCGATTCTGGTGGAGGGAGAGGCTGGTTTCAGACACAGGTTGTTTATTTGTTTATTAGAATTGCATACATGAGTACTCTTTGTACATCATTTCCACCCCTCCTCCTTCCCTTCCAACTCCTCCTCCTATGCCCCAACTCCATGTAAAATCCATGACCTCTTCTGTAATTTTTGTTACACATATCCAGGCATGTGTGCATATAAATAAGCTAATTAGTGTATTTGGCATGGTTTGTATGCATATGTGTTTATGGCTTACTACTTGGAATTAGGTAACTAATTGGGGGTGGGGACCTCTTTGCTGGAAGGACTGATTCCCCTCTACCGCCCACTCACCACTCTCAGCAGCCATTAATTACCTGTAGCTCTTCAACCAGAGTTTGGACCTTGTGG
Organism: Pachyuromys duprasi; assembly: GCA_028658305.1. Classification (NCBI taxonomy): domain Eukaryota; kingdom Metazoa; phylum Chordata; class Mammalia; order Rodentia; family Muridae; genus Pachyuromys; species Pachyuromys duprasi. Next base: position 83,005,952 of record CM053764.1, read on the forward strand.
GCTTTACCACATCCGAATGGCCATGTCAGTTGGTGATGTCATTTTTCAAGTCTTGTTTAAGCAGCTCTAGTGCTAAGACACCATGGGCGCAGTCTCCCTGACATATGCAGTAAAGTACCCTGGTTCTTTGGCTCTTAACAATTGTTCCTCTCCTCCTCCTGTGATGTTCCCCAAGCTTTGCATGGATTCTATAGCTTTGGGTATACCATGGCCAGTTGTCCTTTGAAATTAACCAGCTCTGGATTCATGTAATATATCCCTCTGCTTGAAGAAAGAAGCACATTCAGTGATGAGACAGTAGATACAAGTACAAAGTACAAGTACAAAGGTAGCCTTGCACGCCATAGTATACATGGTAAACCTGCAAAGATCTATTGTTAGTCACAAAAGTAAGAAGAATATTTGTAGAAAGCAGTTCTTTATAAAACTCTTTAAAATTTTTTATATACTATGCAAATGTGCTTCAAAATGGTTAGGTAATATTTGGGTATATGGTATTTTTTTATCCCCATAAATTTGTTACCATTCTTTGAGCTAGTCGCATTGATGGGTGAACATAGGGTTACAAAATATTTTTAATGTAGAATAGAAGTAGCCTTACATGCATAAAAGCCGCTTTTACAGTCAGAAATCAGAAGTATGTGTTATCTTATGTATGTGTGTTTTAGTTACTCTCTGGGAAAATAATACACACAGCTTTAAAACATTACGTCATTTACCGTGTTATCAAAACTCATCGGTTTTGTGGTTCAGTATGTGATTATGAGAATGTGCTGTTGTTACATTACCTCTCAACATGTGCCTGGAATCGACCGCCGTTTAATCCAGATGACTCTGCCCTCTTCGTTGTCATTCCTCTCTCTCTAGTCTAATGAGGCCACGGGCGTAGGTCTAGCCTGTGAGGGACCAGCTAATAGCACATCCCTGTTCTGAGCTAACCCTTGTAGAGATGTCAGTACTGATTGCCAAGTGACTGGAATAAAAGTTGCAGTTAGTGAGACTCTACCTCAACCATGCAGCCGACAAGGCAGGGCACCAACAGCTGTATGGAGAGTGTGACTAACTCCGAATAAAATGACAAGCAGCTTTTTGGAGGAGCTGCAAAGCTGTTCATTATTATTGGACAAGATAACAGCTAGGATGTTATTTGTGAATAGTGAACCTGCTGTGTCTTATTTCACGGGCCCCGCTGGGTTCTGCTCACTCTGTCTTCTCAAGTTGAGCATACACAGTCCCACTTAGGAGCTTGTGCTTGTCTCCAACGTAGGTATTGCATGAAGAAACCACAATTCCAGGAACGGATCTGAAGCTTTCCTACCTGAGTTCCAGAGCTGCAGGGTACAAGTCAGTTCTCAAGATCACCATGACCCAGGCCGTCATACCGTTCAACCTCATGAAGGTCCACCTGATGGTAGCTGTGGTTGGAAGACTCTTTCAGAAGTGGTTTCCCGCCTCGCCAAACTTGGCCTACACTTTTATCTGGGACAAGACAGATGCATATAACCAGAAAGTCTATGGCCTGTCTGAGGCAGTTGGTAAGTTTGCTGGATATCCCCTCTGCACTGAAAAAGTGGGTTCAAGGTCATAAGTACAAAGAAATTATCAGGCATCTGTGGCAAGTAGCAGGGTAAGCTGGTACGGTGGGAACGAGTTCATCTGGGGGAATCATCGACTGGTGCTTTTTTCTCTGTGGAAAAAAGTATCCCATAAGGGGAGATGAAAGCTGTCAGCCTTCCCGACGGGAATCTTCTCAGGAATTCCAAGTTATTCTATGCTTTCTCCTTGTCACTGTTTTCGGTTTTGTTTTGTTTTTTTTTTTCTTTTCCTGAGGTTTCCTTTTCTGTTTATTTGCTTCCTTTCCCTTACAACTTGGCCTCACTGGTTTCTATCATCGTTTTTTTATGTTTTCTGTATGTGACAGTGAGATGGTTTCAATCATAATGATGTTTAGCAGAATATCCAAACAAAATTTGGATCCGAGAATTATTTCATCTCCTCTGACCAAAGGGCCAGGGTCAGGGCTACATGAGAACATAGGGCCACATGTTTCACTGAGTGACTGGACAGTGAGTGCCATTAAAGCTTGACATGTCAAACATAACTTCAAGCTCGGGCCAAACCACCAACAACTAAAGCAAAACATGAGTTTTATAGATCTTCAATTTTACTTAAAAATGCATTTTTTTTTTGCTCTCTAGAATTGATACCTAATTTTGATTTGAATTTGTTCTCATTAATCAGAGAGTTAGCAATCCTTGGTTCATTGTAAACTGAAGTCTTAATTATGAATTGGTATTCACAATTAATGTGTAAATACTTACCATAAATATTTTCCATAATGAAAGTTCTTAAGAACTAAACCATTTGGATTATTTATATAACAGATATTTTTAGTTGGTCTTGTCTAATCAAAATTTGCTGCTAACTTACTTGTTATAATTATTTAACGAGTTTCCCAATTTAGGCCTAATATTCTGCTAAGAATCCCTTGTAAGAATGATGGGGGGGGGCTTTTTTTCTATTAAATCAGTATAAAATAACCTTTGGGGATGCTTGTTTTTAATCTTTCATACAGTCAAATCTCCCTACACAGAAACACACTGCTAACTCAGTATGTGGAGCTTTTAACTTAGATCACCATTGTGAACTTCCCTCCAAGTCATAGAATTGCTTTCTTTTCCTGTACGGTTGATAGGATGACCTGCAATTCCTTTTGCTTACAGTGTCAGTTGGCTATGAATATGAGTCGTGCTTGGACCTGACGTTGTGGGAAAAGAGGACCGCCATTTTGCAAGGCTATGAGTTGGATGCTTCCAACATGGGTGGCTGGACGTTGGATAAGCATCACGTGCTGGATGTTCAGAACGGTAAGTAGGCTCTTGCTTGCTGGCCACATGGCCCAGCCTCTCTCTGATGATGCTGCCACAGCTTCTTATCCTCGGAACCCTGTAGGATTGGAATTATAAAAACAAAATGATGGTAAAGAGATAAATTTGAAGACCATAAAAGCCTTGGAATCACACAATTCTCTTACTGGATCTTAAAATGTTCCTGTGTCCACTATTACAGTAATTACCCATTAGTGTTGCCGAGATCACTATGTCTGTGAGTGCCTAATCTCCACAGAAGTGTGTGCAAAAAAATAAAAAAGGGGTGGGGAGGGGCTTTAGAAAGAGTCACCAAAACTGTAGGCAAAGTGATTTATTGTAGGCCAAGATAAAAATCCATGTGATTTTACTAAGAGATTTCCAATAGGTTCTTAACTCTTAGGCAGTTAGTCAGTTCCAAGTATGTAGCTGTGTTTTCCCCCCAAGTTCTGTTTAGTCTGTATTGAAAAAGAAAAGAAAAACAACAACAACAACCTCTTACTCAAAAATACTGTAGCTTGATTTTGTTAATATTAGGGGAAATATAAATGAATAATTTGAGAGGGGAAAAAAAGCTAACATACCACTTCTAGCAATGCTGAGAATATGATATTAAATGTGCTCTGGAGAAATACATTTTGGACATCGCAAATACATGGCCTGTGAAGTGGGAACCATTTCCTTACGTACAGAATAGCTCCGGTGGGAAGGAATTCTGTTGCCTTGACTGTGTTTCTAACACTCTGTTCGCAAGCTTGTCCACACGTGCCCGCCTTCTATGAATAGCTCAAGGAGAAGGCCATGCTTGCTGAGTAGCAATCCTTCTGACTCTTTGGAAGACTTGGAATGTTGGAATTGAGACTGTCACACAATTAAATGCTCGTGATTGATGGTCATTTTTGGAATGATATTTCTTTGTTGTTTGATCTGTCTTTAAAAATAAGAATATTAGAAAGCACATATCTTGACTTCCTATCCTGACTGGAAAGTAGTTTCCAAGTCAGTATTTGAGAATGCTGATGCCTTACCTTGAGGGGATAATGAAGGGCACAGAGTAGATCACTGTGGAAAAAAAATAAAAGAGAAGTACTCCTTACGCCCTTACTAGCTTGAAGCAGTGTTTAGCTCACTTCCTTTCCCATGTGTCCTGGTCATCACTTTATATTCTGGAAGGTTGGGAACAGAGCTCATTTCAAGCACACCCACTATAAATGCATGGTTGTAGCTCAGGTGGGAAGGTACTTACCTAGCATGCACAAAGCCACGAGTTTTATCCACATAAGTTTGGTGGCACACACCTTCAATCTCGTTCTTGAGAAGAGGTGAAGGCAGAAGGATCAGAGGTTCAAGAGCATCCTTGGCTACACAGCTTGGCACTATCTAGAAAACTTTAAAAAGAAGAGGAGGAGGAGAAGAAGAAGAAAACAGGACTCTTGCCCAAAGCAAACACTCCATATGTTATCTCCAAGCTTCCCTTGAATCATCAGTGTTGTTTGAAGTGGTAGTCATCTTAATCTGTTGGTCTTTCCAAATACCCAGGCATGTGTCAACCATGCTTGTAGCTGCTCCTGATTAAATTATTTAAAATTATATTTCATACCTTTTCTACATATTTCCATATTCCTGCATTTCCTGCATGGGGTCCTCACAAACAAACCTTGGGGGAACACTGTTCTAGGTATGTTTTAGTTACGATGCAAATCCAGTGTAAAATCCATAACCAGTTAGCAACAGAATTTCTCTGGGGGACTGTAAAGGAATGGAGAGGAGGTAGGCAGCAAGCCCTAGCAGGACTCCTGTAATTCATCAATTTTGGGATACTGAGTACTAGCGTTCAGAAAGATTAGGCAGTGTATAGATATTGTGTGGGGGTTAGATAATATAAACATACCTAAACACACATCCTAAGTAAGAATAACATGTAGGGTTTTTTTTTTATTAAAACTCCAGGTCAGATTGAAAAGCTGAACTGCCAAAGTCTGTCTTTCAAAAAAAACTGTTATAAAATATGTTACTTTAAAATGTGAGGTCACCTAAGTCCTATGGTGGGCTGATTGGAGCTTCAGATTGTATCCAAGAATGGTTTGACAAGTGGTGACTTTCCAAAGCGACATGTGTCTAATTGAATAAACAAAATGATGTGTGACGGTGACAAGCTGGACGAGTGGTAGACGTGGAAAAGTTGAAGACAGCGATGTAGGAGGTGATGGGTGTTGGTTCAGACATCCTGGAACAGGGAGACAGATGCTCTAAGGCTGACCGTTCTGCTGTGCTATGATGGGCGGACGTGTGAAGGGCCAGTCATTCGAAGCAAAAACAACCCAGACGCAGGAGCGTAGCACGCTGACTCACGTGGCTCTTCTGGTAAAAATTGCAGAACCAGCTCTGTCAAGAAATTATACCTCCATAATTGTCAAATAATGTAATCACAGAAAGAAGGAATCTTAGGTAGCATCCGTGTCCTCTTTGAATATTCAAGGCAAAAAAGCATTGCATCTCTTGTTATGATCCAGACTTATTCAAATTATTTTCCCTTAAATTTGAATAAACCTGTTTTATCATTCCTGATTTCTTTATGTAAATTGGCCATGATTATTACATCACCCAAATAGCAAGGCATTAAAAAAAAAAAGTAATCACAAAATGCACCTAAAATGTTCTGAGCTATAAGGGGAATGTAATTATTCTGATCACTTCTTCACTTTCAAATTATCCCAAAGTGGAGGAAAAATCATGGTCTCGAGTTTTCTGTTTGTGCTCTGGCAAGATTATTCTTTAACGGTCTGTCTGCTAAGAAGTACAGTCATTAGCTCTGAGAACTACTTTGAAGCATAGAAGCCCAATAAATACAATATATACCGCTCTAAAGCCAAGGCAGCAAGTGCTTTATACAGATAATAATACACCAAGGAGTGCCGTAAAATATGCATGGGACGAGAACAGCCGGCGCGCCAGTGGGCAACAGACCCAAGCCATTGTTCTGCATGGGGTCACAGCGAAGTGAACCAGAATTACGTCCCAGCTCGAACCTAGGTTCTTACTAGGAAAATATTGAGTATTTCTTGGGAATCTTTGTTCTCACATTTTCAGTGAAGGCCATCATGGAACGGACTGGCATTTTTGTCCTTGTAAAATTATCAGTTCTTTCCAACCTTGAAGCAGAGTTCAATTTGGGTAACAAATTGGCCTTCTGCATCAGTTTCATTGTGTTTGGCACTTTAAATAATTGCATGTATGTATATTACGTGTACATATATGTATATATTTACATCAGATGAATGTGAAGCAAGACTACCCCTTGACAGTATGATAGAGTTAAAAATAGGCCAGAGGGTGTGCTCAGTGGTAGGTTGTGTTCTATCGGAAGACCTGTAAATAAATACCTTTTAACTCTGTTTCCTTAAAGTATTTTTAGCCTTAAAAAAAAACCCTCAGGGTAAATTTATAAGAAGCATATTCCCAGGATACATTTTTATTAATCAGGTTAATATATAATATTTTCCACATTGATTAACAATTAGGCAAACTTTCCGTTCCCTAAAGAATACTATATAGAGCATGGTTCTCAAACTTGGTTGCACATTAAGATCACCTGGAGAGTTTTTAAAAATCTAAATGCTAAGGCTGCACCCAGGCCAATTAAATCAGAGTCTCCTAGGGTAAGGACCTGCCATCAATATTTTTGACGGCATTCCAGACCGCTCCAATGTGTAGCCAAGATTGAGAATCACTGGTGTTAAGAATTTGGGTTGTTGTTTTTTTTTTATTATTCATCCTCTTAGTCCTTTGTTCCTCTCACTGGTCTTTCAAGTCGTAACAAACAGTATTTTTTTAAATATACCCTATGTGATTTATTATGTGATATCTTATAAATAGATGTGTTTCCATAAGAACTCTAAAGTTTCCAGTTCTAAATCGGAAAGACTGCACTGTAGTGAGGTGTCTAGGGGTCGTGTTTGCCTTGCGTCTTCACTTCCATCCTAAGAAGACAATGTGCTTTCTTCCAGGTATACTGTACAAGGGCAATGGGGAAAATCAGTTCATCTCCCAGCAGCCTCCGGTGGTCAGTAGCATCATGGGCAATGGTCGGAGGCGTAGCATCTCGTGCCCAAGTTGCAATGGCCAAGCTGATGGAAACAAGCTGCTGGCACCAGTGACGCTGGCCTGTGGGATCGACGGCAGTCTGTACGTAGGGGATTTCAACTATGTCCGACGGATATTCCCTTCTGGGAATGTGACCAGTGTTTTAGAGCTAAGGTATGTCTTTCCTCTGCTGGGGGTTTAATCAAAGGCGAACTTACCCTTAAAAATTGGATGCCATACGCCAATTTATTTATTTAAACATACACCCCACATAGAAGTTTAAAACTCACCCTAGAAAGAACTTAGTTTTTAACTAGAGCTAGGAGGTCAGCCATATATAGTGTTATTAAATGTGTAAAAGAGTAGAAAGTTGTCTGATATGGAAAATACCTTTATTCCAGTGATTTTTCTGTGAACTAAAAGGTAAAACTGTATTTTTTTTTAATCACTTAAATTTTCCTTAGAATAAAATGCAGTACAGGATTTCATCTTATATTCTACAGTGGTTGCAATGGGGGCCTAAGATGTTTTTTCTGTAACCAAGATGTGATAGTAAATGGATAAGAATACTGGCTGTTCAGTTCGGTCACCCCATCCATTGGCCATAATGCAGACAGTAAAAACCAGTGTCATTGCTTTGTTTAAGTGTGATTATCAAAATCAACCAGTTGTGAAGGCAGTTTGATAAGAATTTTGCCTACAGAGTCCATTGCCAGTGTTTTCTCAGCTTAAATTGAAATATTCCACACAAGTAATTAAGCCCCTAATATTGATCTCGTTATATTTTGGAAGACTTCTCTAACTCTGCTTTTCTTTACCTTTCTTTTATCTGCTTCCACCAAGAAATAAAGATTTTAGACATAGGTAAGCATCCTGCTTAAAGGTTATTGCATATTTTCCAATGTCCTTTTTATGTTTCAATGTGACTCTCTGAAATTGTTTTTTAATAACATCATCTTGAGAGGAAACTCGGAATCACAGAATATCTAAGGAATTAAAACTGCTTAATTGGACAATTATGTAACTTACTGCAAAATATATTGTGTGATAGAATTTTAGAAATATTGTCAAGTTGGTTCATTAAAAAAAATCTTGTCACAAGGAATTCTAATGTGCAGTTATGATTTATATAACCTGAGCCTTATGAAACAGAATAAAACTTGAAACACAGTGAAGTTTAAAGAGATAGTATAGTTTGACCAGTATCTAGGGCATAGCTTGTCTTATTGGGCACAAATCTATTTTGGTTTGGGGAGCTATTTGAGAAAAATAATCTGAAAATAATCTGGTAAATTTTTGTTTGTTTGTTTGTTTGTTTTTGTTCTTTTGAGAAGGGGTTTCTAGAACTCGCTCTGTAGACCAGGCTGACCTCGAACTCAGAGATCCACCTGCCTCTGTGTGCTGAGTGCTGAGATTAAAGGCCTGCGCTACCACTTCCTGGCAATATTTTTTTTAATTTATATATCTATCTGATCAATATGAACATACTGGTAGGAACCCCTACTGAACTTGGAGAGGATCCCTCCTTTGTAGTATCCACTAGGTTTATCTCTGCCTGTGGTTTCTCCTTTGCCAAATTGAAAGAGTTACTAGGTTCAAGAAGTAGTATTTTTTGGTGCCATTATTATAAAGGAAAAGACTTTCTTTAAAGCTAAAGAAGAATATAGAGCACCGTCAACCCCAAAGCTTTTCATATTCTATTGATAGGTATGGTTGCCTGAAGAAGTTACATTCAGTAACGCCTTGTCGGGAGAGTTTTCTAACAGCCATTCTTTAAAGACAGAAAATAAGAAGGAGGAGGAGGGAGAAGGAGGAGGAGGACCTGCTTTAAATAAAAACTAGTGAAAAGCAGGGGTTAGACATGCCAGATCTAGTTTGGCCATTAAAATATCTAATGCGGTGATATATTAAAAAGACAGTGATGTTTTATGTCAGATATCTTAGATAAGTAAGTCAGTATAGCTCACTGAAGCTGTTGTAGAGATTGACAGCTAGCAAAAAGCGGAATCCTACTGACAGATGTGTAACTGTTGCAGTTCAGAATATCCAGGCATGGTCCCAGGACCCTTCCCTAAGATTCTGTATTGATCTTATCCTTACAACTAATGGTTCAGTCACATGCTAAAGATTAACACTAAATCTCCCCAAAACACTGAGCATACCTTGAGAAGCCCCAACAGAATATCCACACTTTTCTGCTTGTTTTCTTGGTAGCTATGGAGAAAAGTAGAAAGACAAAAAGGTATGCAAACCAGCCCCATGTGAAAAATGCTGTAGGCAACAGAGAAAAGATGATGAAAGCCTACCTTTTAACAAGCTGGTCTATTATATGCCAGGCATTGTGCCAGATAGTTTCTTGTATGTTATTAGAGAGCCACACAGCAATCCCACAGGTTACACATGAGGTAATGGGGGTTGGACAACATTACATCTCATCCCAAGATACACAACTAAGAAACATGAAACAGAAGTTTGAACCATATCTCTCATTTTTCATATGTTCACCGTGGCTAGGATTCTATAGGGAGATTTTCTAGAAATGAAAAAAAAAAAAGACTAGAATTGTTTCACAGTCATTTGGCAAGTTCTTTAAAACCATCATTTCTGGGGGGAAAATTCTGTGGTTGGAACTGTGCTGTAGAACATGAAGTCAGTGTGTATTAACACGTGGCGTTGGGAGTGACACTGTAGTCCCTCTCTGCCGGTCCTCTGTCTCTTTCCTCTGTGCGTCATTCTGACCACATCTGAGCTTCTGCGCCTCCTTTCTGTGCCACCTGGGCAGGATATATTATTTGGGTTGTGAATTGATACTCACAAGCATTAAAATTAACAGTGTTAAGTGATTAGTCCCTATGCACCAGACAATTTAATGAACGGCACTCTAAGACAAAGCTCTCAGAAAGACACATATAATAACAAACTAGACGTACATGTCACCAACTGACATCATCAGTATGGTTTTTTGACACGTCATGTATACAGCTGTCCCCGAAGATATTTCGTGGAGAAGGAGAGAACTGGGAGATACCAGCCTAGCAAGGAAGTTTCCAGAAAGGGTTGATATTTGAGCTAGATTTAGAAAAATCTGCTTGATCAGAAGAGCAGGAAGAAAGACATTTGTGGGACCAAAAAAAAACATAAATAGGGGTTAAATAAATATACTCCACCTAAGATGAAGTAAGCAACATATTCCAAGAATAACCAGACCTACCCAATAAAGCAGGGATGTGTGGGGGTAACAGAGAGACCCACACAACATTGAAGCCGGTTAGAGGCAGCTTGCCTTGAGCTCACTGAAAAAAATGACTCAGAGAGTGGAGAAACACTTTAGTGTCATAAACAAGCATCATGCTCAAAGTGGCCTGATGGGGATATTGATGTGCTTGATAAGATCACTTAGAGAGTTAATTCACCAGAGCATGAGAGTTCGCATACCTGAAAGAAGAGGTTTAGCAGGGAAACATCCAGTAGGAAGCCAGGCAGTGGAGAAGCTGTACCTTCTGTGTAGTTAGAGAGGTGAAGAGCAAGCCTTGTCCTGTGGCACATGCCTCTGGTCCCAGCACTTGGAAGGATGAGGCACCTGGGTTGCTGCAGACTTACAGCCTACAGAGTGAGTAGAAAAAAAGAAAGGCAAAAAATGTACAGTTTGAGCCCCGTTCATCAAACAGGTAATAACATCATCGATGAAATTAATGCTTCTGTGTATTTAATAACTATCTAAATTGAACTGACAGGAATAAAAAATATTGAAATTCATTAGAACTTCCTCACTTAGCTTTTTAAAAACTGGAATTGTTTCCATGCCCAGTGACAAAGGCCTGTAATCCTAGGTACTCAGGAGGCTGAGTCAGGAACAGCACAAGTTCAAGGTCAGCCTAGGTAAATTAGTGAGACCCTCTCAAAATAAATAGTGGATAAAAGGCATGAGTGTGGCCCAGCAGTGGGCTTGTGTAAACCCAGCATGTAGAAGGTCCTCATTACAAGAAGAAAGAATTTTTTCAAAGGAAAGAATGTCGGGAGGAAGTGGAAAGCCTGTCAGAAGTACCCCCTTTTTGCTAGCCTCGCTTTCAGGATAGACCCCTTTCTCTGCACGGCAGGCAGTTGTGAGTGAATCAGGAACATCAGCAGGAAGAAAGGAAATCACAAAATGTGACTAATTCTGTATATATAGGAATGGCATTGTTGATTGTAGATGATTCAGGAAATACAGAATATCTGCTTCTGGTCCTCTTCCCATGTCTCACATACCATAAGCTGTCATTAACGATACCAATGGAAACAAAATAAAAATATTGGCCAAGAATATTAAGACATCATCTTATTATTTAAAGATTCAAATAGGATATCATTATGCTAAGTTATTAAGTACTGCCCAAATATTCTGTAAAATAAAATTCCTTAGTTATATTAAGTTATACTTGGTTATTTGATTTTTTTTACTTAAGTGGTACCACTAAGACGATTGTAAAATGGGTTTCTGTTTGACATTCTAAATCTCCCCCTCTGATGTTTATTACTTTGCTAACAGACCCCTTTAGTAAGATAGCACATTTTAACTAACCTCTATTCAAATTCCTTAAATTAATTCATTAATACTAGCCAAGGGGCATTTAAACATATAGGACTAACACAAAATAAATCAACTTTTTAAATTTTATATTGCCAACTAAAGGATCAAAGACAATCTCTATCATAAGTCTTACGCGTTTGAATTAATTAAATTTTCAATATAAATTATCAAAACTTGAGCCAGCAATTCTAACTGATTGAACAGAAAGACCACCTCCCATCCCTGTTTGCGGTCACCTACACAGTCTTTTGGTTCCCGTAAAATAGGCAGTTTTGCTTTAATGCGAAAATGGAATTTGTTCTGCTGCTTCTTCTAATGCTTTGTGCACCAAGCTGTGGCACGGTCCCCAAGTGCAAGGATAAAAGAGTTAATAGCGAGTGTTCTCTGTGCTGCAAGTGTCCCTCGTCTAAAACAGCTCAACTATGAGAAAATGAGTGAGTGTAACCAGCCCGCACTTGCCTCCAGATCTGTGTCCAATTGACTATAGGCTATAGGGAAGATGTCTTGATAACTGCCATCTCGGTCATCCTGGATGAGTCAAGAATCAGGGTGCGGCATTCGAAAGACATCCGCCTGAGCTCACTTCCTTGCTTTTGCCTCTGTTCGTCCCAGTTGTCATTTTAAACCCTTCTGGAACAGCAAAATCTCAGACAGTCAATCCCACAGAAATGCTCGGGGCTTCTGTTGTTGAACACAGATTTCCCCCAATACTCGCCTGTACCCTGTGGCAATTGCTTGCGGTCATCCTGACCTCCAGTTACACCCTAGACATGGGTCTCATCAGAAGCCCACCGCCCTTCCGTAGGGACACACCAGCCCCTTAATGACCTTTAGGGTACCAGAATGCAGGTTCTAGCATACCCTGCAGGGAACTCTGCAAGCATACAAGTACATGATCATGAGGCAAACTCCTCCTATGTGTGTGATTCAGAATTCCACTGTTATCTGCCTGTCAACTAAAAGTTTTCCAAACTCACTTTTGTCCTTTTTTGGGGGGGGTGGAGAATTTTATTTTTAGAAATTTAGACATGAGTGCTATTATTTACATCGTTTCTACTTCTTCCGCTTGCCAGTCCTGTGCCCCCCCTCAAATTTGTGACTTCTTCATTATTGTTACATGTGTATGTGTGTGTATATGCATGTGCATACTAATGAGTCCATATAGTGTTGCTTATATGTACATGTGTTTAGGGCTGACCACTTGGGATTAGATAAGCTGTCAGAAAGCTCATCTTTGAAGAAAAATGAGAGAATATTCATATTCTATCTACCTCTCTTTTTTTTTTTGTCTGTCTGTCTATCTGTCTGTCTCGGCAGCTGTTGGTTGTCAGGTGACTCTTTATCTGGGTGTGGGACCTTGTAAAATGTCCTCCATCCATGTTGGCATGTCAACTAACAAGTAGCATTTTTGTTCCATTTTGAAGCTCTGTAGAGATGCCTGCCACCTATGTGATACTAGAGTCTAAAGAGGAGCTGTCCTTTGCCACCCAAGACTGCCCCTCCTCTCATGGACCATGAGCGCTTCCACATTGCTCTGGACAACAGAATTGTGTGCACAATGAGGCCTTTCACTTACCAAATTCTGTAAAGCTATGTTGCTTGACTTGAAAGTGTCTTTGTCCTCAGGACACTGATGCAAACTTAGTCCCAGCACAGTAGAGGAGGTAGAGAGTAAGTTTGAAGCCAGAGTAGGCTACATTGTGAGCTCAAGGCTAGCCTAGGTTATATGATGAGACCCTGTCTCAACAGAAAAGAGAAAAGTGAAGGCCCTGTTTGTCGAGGAAGGAGATGCATTACCCCCGCCTCCCTCGCTCCTGTGAATCTGTTCTCATTACCGCCCAACTGGATAATCCTGGTGCCAATCAAAGCCAGCTATGGCTTGAATGTATTGGTTTTCCACCAAGAAATCTCATGCCTCATGGCTACTGAGTGAGCTGCCAAACACCCAGGTAGCCAAAATCTAATGTATCAAAATGAAGGATATGATTTAAAAGTATACATCGTTCGTGTAACTTTGTTCTTGAAACAATTTAGTAGACACGTTTCGGGTTGTTGTTTTTTTTTTTTTGGTAAAGATAATTTACTTTTTAAATTTTATATTAGTTTATTTACTTTACATGCCAAGGATGCCCCCTTCTTCCCCTCCTCCCAGCCCATTTCACCTCCTCCCTTCCCCTCTCTCTTTTTCCCCAGAAAAGGGGAGCCCCCATCAACCCCTTACCCCTTCACCATATTAACCTTCCCCAGCACATTAAGTCACATCAGGACTGAATATATCCTCATCCCCAGAGGCCAGGCAAGGCAGCCCTGCCAGTGGGAAGTGATTCAAAAGCAGGCAATAGAGTCCATGTTAGAAAGAGCCCCTCCTCCACTTGCCAGGTGCCCCACCTGAAGACCAAGCAGCCCCCCTTGGCTACATGTGTGCCAGGGGGGCCTAGGTTCCAGACCATGCATGCTCCTTGGTTGGTCTCAGTCTCTGTCAGCCCCCTTAGCTGTCTGAGTTAGTTGTCTCTGTTGGTCTTATGAACCCCCCTCCAGGTCCTTCCATCTTTACCCCAACACTTCCACCCAGAGTTCTACCCCATGCTTGGCTGCAAGTCCCAACATCTGTGTTGATAGGCTGTTGGCTGGAGCCTCCCAGATGACAGTCAAGTTAGGCTCCTGTCTGCAAGCACTTATAAGTGGATATTAGTCCTATAGTGCAGGATAAACATACTACAATCCACAGACCCAAAGAAGCCAAATAACAAGGAGGGCCCAAGTGAGGGTACCAGAATGTCACTCATAAGGGGAAATAGAATAGACAGCAGAAGTGGATGAAGAGAGGAAACTGGGAAGGAAATGGAATGGGGAGGGAAACAAGGTTTGGGATCAGATGTGGGGAGAATTGGGGTAGGAGGTGAGAGGGCTGAGAAGGGAAATTTGGGAGAAACATCTCCTGGTCAAGCTGGAGGCTTGTTACAGGATAGGCTCCTGGGAGGATGTGGGCATGATTCTAGCTGAGACTCCTAGTTGGGGGAGGAGGGGGGGGACATGAAGACGTAAGTGACCACCTCCTAGCTGGGCAGGACTAGTGGAAAGAGGAAACCAGCAACCCACTGACAAAACCTGTGAACCGAAAATTGCCCTGCCTACAAGACATGTAGGGATAACGAGGGAACAGAAATAGAGGGAAAGTCCAAACAACAATTGGCCCAACCTGAGACCCACCCTACTGTAGAGAGCCAGCCCCTGACAGTAATACTGATACTCTGCTGTGCTTGCAGTCGATATCTTAAGATGATTGCTCTGATAGTTTAATGTATTCCAAATTGCTGATTTGCCTGAAGAAATAAGCAAATGTGTATCTATTCACACACTGAGACTTTTTCCTTCTAACATTTTCAGGAAGCAAGTCAGACCTTGCAGTATTATGAACAACATTTTGAAACGTCACAGTAGACAGGACAAGAACAAATAGTAAGAATAGATGATTCTTGCTGAATATGCTCTATGGTTATAGCTTCTGCCATGCTAATGAGAAGCACTAGTAGAAACTACTAGTAGGATAACTAATAGTTATTGTGAGAAAAGCTTCTTACATTAAAGTACACACATTCCCCACTTATTAAAAAAAAAAGCGCAAGACTAGAGATGGCACAATGAATAAGACTACTTACTTATTATAGAAGCAAGAGGACCTGGGTTCAAACCTCCAGCACTCACGTGAAAACGGGACACATTTGCACATGCCTGTACCTCTAGCATTGCGGCGGAGGCAGGTGAATCCGGACTTCCCTAGTCAGCTATTTTAGCTGACTCTAAAAGCTCCGGACTCAGTCAAATCCCCTATCTCAAAACATAAGAAGGACAACAATAGAGGAAGGCAGGAACATCAGTACCCGTACTTGCACGCACGCGCATATACTACACACATATATGCACCAAAAAAAACTAAATAAAAATTAAAAAGAACATTAGAATTGTTTCATTGCAGTATAACATAATTAATAATTTAAAAATCTGCTGTACCATCATTATAATTAAAATGATCACGTTATGCTTATGTTACACATTTTCAATATTTTTTAAGATTATAATGTATCGTTTCACTTATCCTTTCTGTTGTGTTAAATTAAAAAAAAGGTTCGTAATGTTCATTATTAAAACCAACAATTCTTGTGGCCGTATTCTCTAACCTGCTATCATAATCGCTAAAAGGCACCGACATTTATTAGATTTTAGAATGAGCCTTATCTAAGGTGTGGTGGGCAGATGGTTCCACCTCAGCTATCTCCTTATCTCCCAGGCTCCCTCCCATACCATCTGTTTAATCATTTCTACCTGAGCCACTTCCCGTCCACAGTCCCAAAACACTTGTTTATGCTCTTCATCTGGGTCACTTCTCTCAATGCAGAACTTCGGGGTTCCTCCTCCCAGCCCACTTGGCTCTTTATCTGTCCCATCGGGATTCTGTTCCCCCTTTCTGTCCTCGGCACCTGTCTCCTCCCGTGATCCTTCTGTCCTCCAAGCCCTTGAACCTTAGCTCTGCCCCTCACTTCTGCCCTGCCCAGGTGTAGGCCTTTTATTCGGCCAATCAGGAAAGCAAGCTTGCACAGCAATACTTGAGGTATGTGACGGTTTGCTTGTAAAAGATAGCAAGCAGACCTCAGGACCAACATAGTTAATGATCATATACAAAGCACCAGACTATGCTATTTAACCTTTCCACCTTCCACACTCCGATGAATTTCCCCCTTGCTCTCCTTCAAATCCATGATCTCTTTTTCTTTACTTGCTAGTGCTGCTGCTGCTGCTGCTGCTGCTGCTGCTGCTGCTGCTGCTGCTGCTGCTGCTGTTTGTGTGACCAATTGATGGCTCTTCCTTTGGGAACACTGTTTCTCCCACTCTGTGTTTCTTAGTAGCCTGTAGTTCTTTTGTAGGGTTGATACCTTGTAAGCTTTCCCTCTTCTCTGTGAGCATGTTCAGATCATGTTTAGGTAGCCATGTTGATTAGACCTCATGCATGCAGTATCTATGATGTTTCTCTTAGGAGATACAACCTCACAGATATTCACATACAAAGTAAATGTAGATAAGTGTATAATTTCTTGTGTATCTCACTGAAGAGATGGGAGATGGGAGGTGAGAGAGAGAATATAAAACCAAGCTTAATGTTATTTGCCATCCCCATTGAAACACCAAATCATTTAAACTATTTTCAGTCTTTTCCAGAAGACCATATTTGCACATGGTCTAAAGTCACATTCCTAAGAAACTGGTTTTCAGAGATTGCCTTCTACGTTTGAATAGATTGTGTCATGTCTTCCCATAGTTCTGAACAGATATTGAACAAGCACCATTTGCTTTTCTGGATTGTGATAGAGCAACTAAGATGGACATAATGTACCTGTATGGGCTGGATATTGTTTGTTGTGGCTTCATAATAAAAACAAAGAGATAATTTCTGACAACAGTCGTGATATTGGTCACAGGTTAAGTTAATGGAGAATGTGCAGGAGAGGTCTTTCTGTAGAATAAATGTCATCTGTCCATCGGGGCAAAAAAAAAAGAGAGAGAGAGAACTTGCTGGTTTTAAGAATGCCTAGGTGGGGGCTGGAGACATGGCTCCACAGTTAAGAGCACGTGCTCTTCCAGAGGACCCTTACTCCCCAGCATCATGGCAGCCCCCACTGGTCTGGAACTCCTGATGCCCTCTTCTGGCCCCCTTTGCCACCAGGCATGCACGTGATACACACAGACACAGGCAAAACATCCGTACACATAAAAAGTAAAATAATAATACTAAATTACATTCAAAATAATGGCTGACAGTCAGTTGTCAAGTCCTCAACATCAAGCTAGGAAGAAAAATAACACAGACTCAAAAGTATCTCGTGTCAGAGACTTGCTGCCTCAGATCATAGTCTGAGAAGACATTATCGCTGAGGCTGACCTTTGTCCAGCCTTTGACAGTGGGTTCCAGTTTATCAGCACTTTCTCATGGTGCGTTTTATTTCGCTTTTTTTTTTCCTCTGTGTACAAGGAGCACCTCTTTCCTAATGTTTACATGTGAATCTTTTCACAGTAGCAACCCAGCTCACAGATACTACCTGGCTACGGATCCGGTCACTGGAGATTTGTACGTTTCTGATACTAACACCCGCAGAATTTATCGCCCGAAATCACTCACAGGAGCAAAAGACTTGACTAAAAATGCTGAAGTGGTCGCAGGGACTGGAGAACAGTGCCTTCCCTTTGATGAGGCCAGGTGTGGAGACGGAGGGAAGGCCGTGGAAGCGACACTCATGAGTCCCAAAGGTACTGGCAGTCATCAATTTAGGCTTTTCGTTTTGCTTTATTTTTATATATAAAGGTAGAAAAATCCATCTACTGCTTGATTGTGTTTGGTGCTGAGTCTAGCATTTTATCGCCAACTATGTTCTGGAAAGCTACACCACATCTATTGTTTTAAAAAGCCATTTAGTACGAAACTGCTGGAAACTAAGTTGATTTTTACAGTAAATATGAGGTTCTTGACTTTTTTTAAAAACAAAACTCATCATGCTATTTTTCCCCCACTTTTCAAAGACTGAAGCAACCAGTCTCTATTATTCGGGTCACGTCCTGTTAAACTTCAGATTCCTTCATTGTCCTGGAATCTCCTTGTCATGAATGAGTCCCAGGCCTCTGTGGGACCATCACTAAGCAACCCCTGTTTGCCATCACCCACTTGAGAGCTGCTCAGCTTTTGTCTCTATGCCATGGGAAAACTGCTTGCCATGAGGAAGCTGGGGATAACGGGCTAAAGTTCTATGTGATAAAAGCTTTAGGGGAGTCAAGATTGAGTCCTTGCTCAAGGATTACGCCATCCGTCACAATGGGCTTTGGCTTGGAAACCTTTATTTTCGTTATAACCAGTGAGGATTAATTGAGCAAGGGCTGGAAAAAAAATATTTGCTATACTGAATTATTCATAATGGCAAGTTTCATTGTAAGAAGGTCAGCTAAACACTAACCTCGGCTCAGATCTGTCTTTGTTGGAAATAATGTCATGACTATAAGCCGACGCTAACAGAATCTAAGCCTTTCTCTATAATGTGTATAGCCTACCTTGGGACATTAAATGTTATTTTGTATTTGAAACTTACAAGTACTCTACCTTTGAGGTTCCTACACTCAGTAGAGACTCTAGTTGAATTCTTTATTGTGTTTCTTTATTTCCTTGAATGTATTTGAATTGTAAATGTGTGTGTTTTTCGTGTTTTATCAAGGTTTTCCTATCAGCAGCCTTCCCTGCTATGCACCATCCATCCAGTTTATTATCACTGCTAAGTTTTGAATTTGTCCCTGAGCCTAAGGATTTAATCAAAATTAATCATTTTGTTTTTAAAAAGTAACACTTAACTTCTCTCGGATAAAGGAATGGCGATTGATAAGAATGGACTGATCTACTTTGTTGACGGAACCATGATCAGAAAGGTTGATCAGAATGGGATCATATCAACTCTCCTGGGCTCCAATGACCTCACGTCAGCCCGACCTTTGACCTGTGACACCAGCATGCACATCAGCCAGGTACTGGACTAAGCTGAGCTGTCTGTCTTGCTCTGGAGTGACTCGGTTTGCTCTGTCAGTGATGAGTCTGTCTCTATTTGCCGGTGATGGCACCTGGATCTCTCAGGCACGGGAATGGTTAGGATAAAACTGTTCTGTTCTGATGTATATTCTGCAGCTGATGAATTCTGGGAAATACAGAACAATTAGCACTAAGAAATGCTAAGCATGTGTAATAAAATCTACTAAAGTAGCAGCATGCAGAAACTCCAAAAAGAACAAAACAGCTTAAATCCCTAATCTTTTGATTGCGTGGGCTCCTTGAGTAGGAGGGAAAACACACTATGATTAGTCCCAAGAGGCTTATATTTAGAATTAGGAACTTAACTATTGGCCTGATTGAGAACACAATAGAACGCTAATGTATTCGTAACCTCGGAAGCCTTGGTACTTGGCTTGTTATTGCTACTACAAGGAGCATATGTGTTCAGATCTCAGCAATATCTGACTCACTGCACAGAAGTGCATTTGCTCTCTGGCTATAAGCAGGAAACCTTTCCGTCCACTGACTGCATTTTTAAATTAGATGTTATTTCTTAACATTCATCTCCACTCAAAAATTTTAGGTTTGTTTTACCATGGCTATTGAAATAAAAACAATTTTAAAACAGTTTATCAAATTAAGGCTAATTTCCCTAAACGGTCTAATTTACTCTGCTAGCAAATTAACTGCACTGTAGTAACTGGCTAACCAGGTCGTTTCTTTCTTTATTAAGGTACGCCTGGAATGGCCCACTGACCTTGCCATTAACCCCATGGATAACTCCATTTATGTCCTGGATAACAATGTAGTTTTGCAGATCACAGAAAACCGTCAAGTCCGCATCGCTGCGGGGCGGCCCATGCACTGCCAAGTCCCTGGAGTGGAGTACCCGGTAGGGAAGCACGCGGTCCAGACCACGCTGGAGTCAGCCACTGCCATCGCTGTGTCCTACAGCGGAGTCCTTTACATCACCGAAACAGACGAAAAGAAAATTAACCGGATCAGGCAGGTCACAACAGATGGGGAAATCTCCTTAGTGGCTGGAATACCTTCAGAGTGTGACTGCAAAAACGATGCCAACTGTGACTGCTACCAGAGCGGAGACGGCTACGCCAAAGATGCCAAACTCAACGCGCCGTCCTCCCTAGCCGCCTCTCCAGATGGTACGCTGTACATTGCAGATCTGGGAAATATTCGGATCCGGGCGGTGTCAAAGAATAAGCCTTTACTTAACTCTATGAACTTTTACGAGGTTGCCTCTCCAACTGATCAAGAGCTCTATATCTTTGACATCAATGGTACCCACCAGTACACTGTGAGCTTAGTCACAGGGGATTACCTGTATAACTTCAGCTACAGCAACGACAACGACATCACTGCCGTAACAGACAGCAATGGCAATACCCTCCGGATCCGAAGGGACCCAAATCGGATGCCCGTCCGGGTGGTGTCTCCAGATAACCAAGTCATATGGTTGACCATAGGCACCAACGGGTGTCTGAAAAGCATGACGGCCCAAGGATTGGAACTAGTTCTGTTTACTTACCACGGCAACAGTGGGCTTTTAGCCACCAAAAGTGATGAGACCGGATGGACGACATTTTTTGAGTAAGTATATGAAAATTTGACTCTGATTATAAAATATCAATATCATAATAGAGTCTCTAATAATACTACTTGCTTAAGGACTGGAAGGAAGTCCTAATGCTTCTGTAATTTTTAGGTTTCTCTTTGGAAAAAAAAACGAGAGGCAAAATGATGAAAATTAGATGCAGAGCCCTGGAAGAGACCCATACATGTGAAACTCCTCAGAGATTAAATTTCATTTAGCTCCATGGTTAATTTCCCTCTCCTTAGGAACTGACATTTTGCCCCGAGTACACTTAGCAGATTAGCGACAAACCTTTCAAAGGACAATCCGTAGCTTTGGTTTTAGGCGTAAACCCTCTGGGTTTGGATTTGCCTAGTTGCTAAAGCCGACTGTGATGGGAGGTTTCATTGAGGGAAAACTTTGAAAATCATTTACAGTGAACTTGGCCGGTTACCTCAGTTACTGCAGATGTTAGTCTTATCAAACAGGGGGCTCAGCTTTTCAGACTCGGTTTTTGGAGAAAGATAAACCACACTTTAAAAGGACTTTGCCACCAAACGCAAAGCAGGACATTGGCCACCATTTGAAAGCATGTGAGGGGGCCTAGGAAGCCAGGGCATTTGTGTGAAGAAGTGACCCAGGCAATATGGTCTCTGGTCACATTTTCTGAGGTCAGTGAGAGTGAAATGAAAATTAGCTGTTGCATATTTTATGCTGTGTATGCTTTACAGTGAGCGCATGTGTGAAACCATTTTCCATGGCTTGTTCACCTGACTAACGTTGCGCAAGCGATGAGGGGAGATTAGCTGCACTGAGGTGACTTGTTGACAAGTTCCGACCAGTCCTTGGCATGACTGTTATGAGTCCCTTAGTGTGATTTTTCACAGTGATATGCTGAAGCATGTCTTTTCTCCAAGAACACACCTCTGAAGTCACCAGAAAAAGTCATCCAATACACAAATATTTTTCATACAACTTCTCTGGAATGGCTCCTACCCTGAAAGCTTTGTTCTCCCATAGTTTGAGCAGCTTTTCTTTTTTTGACAGGTTCCCTTTTAATAAAACGAATGTTCCCCCAGCAGCATGGTTTTGTCAGAGGAACAAACCTTTTCAATTGAATTACATTAAAATTCTGTTCTTAGCATTCCTTTTCCTCATTTCAGGATCGCAATGGGAAAGGAATAAATTGGAAGCTAATGGAAGGTTCTTCCTTTGCAGTGCTTTCAAAGTGATAGCAGGCTATGCTGCCATAGAGGGAGAAGGCAGAGAGAGAATGTGCAGCCATTAGACAGGCCTGCGCAGGAGAGCGCACCTCATTAGAGGATCCTCAGAGATGGTAGGGCCTAGGGTAGGGTTTCTCTTTAGTTGAAAGCAGGGAGAGAAAATGGAGGCTGAGTTTCCAATACTGTCTAAGACTCAAACTCGGCTCTGTGGGCCACTTTTGAATGTGTCCTTGCTGGGTCCAAAATTGACAGTGCACAGTTCCCCATATGGTGACTCCCACCATGCAAACTGGAAGCTGACAGGAGGGTTTACTGAGGGCCACAAATTCACACCGGCTTGGAAAATCTGAGAAATGGGCACACTCTATTAGTGGAGTAGATTCAGGGGAGTTTGAACACATTTGAGGGTTTTTTTAAAAAAATTTTTAAAGAAAAGATGGTGCACAAAGAAGACAGACTTCTATTTAAAAAAAAATAATAACCTTGGACTGTCTCTTGACTGTCTTGCATGCTTTTCAATCACTTGCCCCTGGCAAGGCTGCCTGGCCAGGCCAGAGGATGTGCCGAGTTCTGACTCGACTTGGTAGGGAGAATAGGGGTGGCCCCCCTTTCTAAGGGGGAGGGGACATGGGAAAGATGGAAAGAGAGCGGTACCAGAAAGAGAGGAGAGAGGGAGCTACAATTGGATGGAAAGTTATTAATTAATTATAATGATTAATCCTACTAGGAAAAAAAAAGCCTTTGAGTAATGAAAGCACTTTCAGGAATCAGGGGGTTGGTTGGCCAGTCAGTCCTGTGACTATAGGAAAGCGCTGTTCTCACCTTTCTCAGTGCTGCGACCTTTAAAACAGTTCCTCGTAAGATTATTTCCATTTCCTTCATAACTGTCAGTTTGCCTCTGTTTTGAGTTGTAATGTCATTATCTGATATGCGGCATGTCTGGTAGAGGACCCTTTGAAAGGGTCGAAACCCACAAGTTGAGAACCACTGTCCTGGTAAGGCATAGTCCTGTGTGCACCAGTACAGACTCTGTACCCATCACATTTGGGTGGCCATGAGAAACTATAGCTAGAAAAATAACAGCAAAAGTAACTATTTTGGAAAATTATTATGAAACTACTTAAACCATCACCACACAAACTCTCTCACGTACATTTTAAGAGTATATGCGACCAAACAATATTTGCAAATTACTTTTCTAATCTATTAACAGAAGTTTTGGTTTAAAAAAATGTACCGCATATGTATGATCCCAGCACTCAGGAGGATGAGGCGGGCTGAGAGCTGATAAGGCCACCTGGGTGACACAGTGGGTTAAAAACCAGAATGAGCTACATCGTTAAACCTCATCTCAATTTTTTTAAGTTTTAGAAAGCAATGTATTATTTTTCTCTACATATTCTTAGCAAAAATATATATGTAATTTTAAAAAATCACCAAGAAGCATGTATGCTTTAGAAGAAGAAGAAAGCAGAAGAAAAAAGGAGTATCTAAAAGTAGTAAACCTAAGGAGGCCAGAACTGCCAGGCCCAAAGGAGATGATTTTGTATTGTTCTTACTCTGCACATGCTTCCAGAAGGGGCCGCTTCTTCCAAGGGTCAAAACCTATAAAGCCCCTTTTTCCAAGGCTTGCCCACACATAGCAGCAGGCTTGTCCTCTTGGACCAGGCCTCCAGGACCCATTCTCATAGAAGAGCACATTTTTGTCTGTGAACCTTGGAGTGGAGAAATGGGCAAACTTCATTCAACTCATAGGCGCCTTGGCCAGTCTTTGCTCACTGTAGCCTGACCCCCACAAGCAACTGTTGTGAGTGCCCTAGTAGAGGATGGGACCTCTGAGTCCCTGACAAGATGATGTGATTTGTTTTCAAGAGTTCATCTCTGGGCTCTCATGGGCCAAGCCGCTGGAGGGGCCATAGGATATGGCCAATTGTATGATGGCAACAATCAGGTGCTATTTACGAATTATGCAGTCAGGAGTGATTGAATCCAAGCTCTGTCTATCTCTTACTCCAGCGTTGACCTTGGCTGTCTACTACCTTTTGACACTGTCTCTTGACCAGTGTTACCACCCGCCCACCTCGCAGGTGTCTCAAGTCTGTCCATCATGCTAAGCTCTCTCTGTTCTCACACTTACATGGTCAGCTTGTAGCTTTTCCATGGCAGAGTTAACTGTATCCCAGCCACCTAGAGAGAGCATCGGCCTTTTGTTGTTACTTCATATTTAGCTACTTTGTCTGCAGGGTAGTCTGGGAAGGTCTCTTCTTGTTATCAACCATCTTTAGCTGCGTTGGGAACAAGGATATGTGAAAGAACAATAGCGCCTGTCCTATATGTATTCCTCAGGGAACTCAGGGAGCCAGCCAGTCTGCAATTGCTAGCCCAGAGCCCTGCCCCTTATCTCACACCCAACTACAGGCCTTCATGCTCCTCTTCCTCAGTGTCTCAGTCTTGACTGTGTCAACCCTTCATCTTCCTCTTGAGACACCAGCCTATGTCCTAATAAGGTCTTTTCATCACAGACCCTTGTTACCTGTACAGAGCTGGCTCCTCGGGCCTTCCTCTGCTTTTATAGTTATTAGTGTACTGATACCTCAGTAATATTCTGATTCCTGTTTTTGTAGTACTGTGTGTCTAATTCACACATAGAAAGATGCTTGTTAAGTTCATAAAAAAAGGGATTTGATGGGTTTGACAATGGCCAGGGTTTTAGCAAAAACCACAAGGAGATTGTAACAGGGGGAAAAACATTGCCAGCTGAGAAACATGTTTTCTGTGACTTTCACTACAGTCCCTTAAGCTGGTAGATGGTCTATAATCATCTTTGGCATAAATACCTTATACAAAGAAATGGCAGCTTTCAGTCCAAATCCCCATTTGTTTATGGCCAGATTCTCAGCTAGCCTGGTATCTAAAAAGGGTTTGAAATTAAAGCTTTTATCAAATAGAAACAGATGGAAGACCTGGAATCAATCAATTTGCCTACTGTAAAAATATGGTTACCATAGTTCCTGCCAAAGAAACTCTAAAGGAGGGAGAGTTCGAGTAACTTACCTAGCATGTTTTCATTTTATTATTTTTGTTGTTAGTGCAAACTTTAGTATGCCATTAGCACTTTGCAGTACTGGTGTGAGTACAAAGAATGCAATCTGTTGTGTCCGGTGTGGCTCTTTCAACTCATGGAGTGTTGCATTGCACACATGGTGATCCTCATACTTTTTTTGTTGAAGAAAGATTGGAGGCAGAAAGCCAATGGTGTAGGTGGGTGAATATTCATTTATCGAGCAGAGTCTGATGAAAACCTAGAGCTGGCTCTCCCCAAAGCTCCTTTGAAAAAAATACTGTATAAATAATCTCTTCCTCTCTGGGATGGTTCAAACCCCTGCAACAATCATTAATGCAGAAAATGTCGATATTTCTCATTTCTCTTGTCCATCTTTTGATGTTTACCCAATAGTCCTTGTTTGCTCACTTTCTTTTTCTTTATAAAATAAGAACTTCCTCAGTTGACCTTGTTACTTAAATAATTGAATGGGAAAAGTAAAGACTTAATATCAGTAGCATTTCATTCTGAAAAAAAAACACTTTTAAGTAGCCAGGCAGCAAGAACTATGTATATAACTGGTCGCGGTGGCATACCACTATAATCCCAGAAATCAGGAGGCAGAGGTAGGAGGATTGGGAGTTTCAGACCAGCCTGTGGTACAGCAAAAGTTCAAGGACAGCTTGAACTACATAGCAAGGCCCTGTCTCACATAAGCATGGGTCAGGGATCAACTCATTGAAAGACTGCTTGCCAGACAGTGGTAGGCCCTGGACTGCTTTCCTGTGTGGCAGGGAGCAGATGAAAATTTAAAAGAAAGCTCTCCTCTGGCCAAGCAAGATGTCCAAAGGGTAGAAAGCCAAGGGGAAGAAGGTGATCCCAGCCCCCACCATTGTGAAGAAATAGGTGGCCAAAAAGGTAATGAATCCTATTTAAGAAAAGGGCTAAAGACTTTAGCATTAGATTGGGATACCTAGCCCAACAGAGATCTCACTTGCTTCATCAAATGTCCCCAATACATAAGGCTGCAGTGGCAAGGGGGTCCTCTCTGTACGCAGCTTAGCCTACCTTCTGCCGTTAACCAGTTCACCCAGAACCTGGACCAGCAAATAACTGCCCAGCTGCTTAAGCATGCCCACAAGGACAGGGCAGAGACAAAGCAGGAGAAGCAAAGGCTGCTGGCCCGTGCTGGCAAAGAAGACATCTCAACCAAGAAACAACCTGTTCTTCCACCAGCAGTCAATACAGTCACCACCTTGTTTGAGAACAAGAAAATTCAGCCGGTGTTGATAGCCCCGGATATAGACCCCACTGAGCTGGCCGTCTTCCTGCCTGCCCTGTGTCACAAGATGGAGGTCCCCTACTGCAACAAGGGAAAGGCCAGGCTGGGACTGCTGGTCCACAGGAAGACATGCACCACTGTCGCCTTCACACGGGTACCTTGGAAGACAGAGGAAGTCTGGCTAAGCTGGTGGGAGCTATCAGGACCAATTCCACCGCCACTGGGGAGACAAAGTGCCGGGTCCTAAGTCTGTGGCTCACAGTGCCAAACTGGAAGAGGAAAAGTCTGAAGAACTCGCCACTGAACTGAGTTAAATGTACACTGCTAAGTTTTCTATGCATGAACATAATTACAAAGTTATCCTCCAGAAAAATTAAAAAACAAAGCAAACTTTTATTTTCATTCAAATACGAGTACAGTGTGTTGTACCTGGTACCATAGATGCCAGGGATGGGGCAGGGCATTTGATTTCCAATCCCTAACTTGAAATTTTTATCAGCCACCAAGAAGATAGCCAAGTGACTCTAATTTAGGGTACATAGGAGGTTTCTGAAGGACAGGAGCCTAGACCTGCAGCAGTTTCTCTCCATGGCTCCTGTGGCTGTTCTGTCCCTATTGTTGCTCCTTTTAAAAAGTAGCTGGTATTTATAGATGTGCCACTAGAACACAGTGTCTGATGGCTTCCGCTCAGCTTTGATGTCTCAGAGCTAACCTAATGTCTTGGGGCGGGGGGATGAATAATTACCTATAAGTGCTCGTCTCTACGCTCCTCTTCTTCTGACTCAATGGTCAGCAGAAAGAAGGCCCACTGTGTGACTCTACACTGATAAGCCTAGTTACATTGCCTTAGCCCTTGAGGGGGGTGGGGGGTGCAGAGATTCTCTATGTAATCCAGGCTGATGTAGAACTTGCTCCGTAGACCAGGCTAGCCTGGGACTCGTAGAGATCCGCCTGCCTCTGCCTCCTGAGTGCTAGGATTAAAAGTGTACACCACCACACCCAGCAACATGCCTTAGTCTTTAAAAACAATTGCCCTGTACTGTAATTTCTTAGCTCAAGTAATTCCAGAGAGATCACAAAGATCTCACCTACTAAAAATGTATTATTTAAAAAGCTCATACCCAAAGCGAAACCTCAGTTCTTACACTTGAATGCACACAGAAGCAAATCCAGTGTATGGAATTGGGCAATGGAATAAATTATTTACTAGTAAATGGCATTTCACAGCTCTCTGCTTGCTTGCCCACATAAAATACAAAGGGTTTGGGCATGTCTGCAGGCGCTTCTTCAGGGTGAGGTAGACGACGTCGGGGAAAGCTATGAATTCTAGCTGATGGGCACAGCACGGCAGCGGGTTAGTGGCACTTTTCCTGTCTTGGGAGCTTGAATATTTGGAACTGTGTATTTGTGGAGCTGAGGGTGATCTTTTGTGAGCTATATTCAGATTTACAGAGCAAATAAATGAGTTTCCGCGTTTCCCCATCTATGTAGGTACGTATGGGTCTCCAGCCTCTCGTTTGGGTTCTTTATTGTCCCTCATTCAGGCTTTGCAATTTCAGAATGAGCTTCTGAACCATTTCTTTATAATGAACCTAACTCTGTGCCCAGCCCACCCACCCCCACCTATTCTGATACCCTAGGAGAGTACGGGGAGAAGGGACCTCAAAGAAGAACGGGGTATAAATGCTAGTTAGCTATGGTACCCTTAGGGCACTTTCTAATCCAAAACAGTGTACAGAAGGCACAGATAAAGTAGGAAAACTCAAAGGTAATTATTCCAAATTAGAAAAGATACGTCCTTTGCTTGTTGACACCGAATAGGCTGGTATCACCCAACAGCGGCGTCCTGCTGTGCTTTTGCACAGGCGTCCCTCTGATCGCGGCTGACACAGAACTGATCAGAGGGAGCATCCTCCTGACAGGACTGAGGATAGACCCTCCTTTGAAAAGCACCTGACAAACCACAGGTCTTTGTTATTTCCGTTCCCAAACTACATTAAAAACTAAGTCCCTGTTTTACAAATATGCAACTTACAATGGCCCTCGGCATTTCCCAGGTCTTTCTTCCTTTGTGAAGGACAGCATTTAGGCACGCAGGACCCACTTAGGAGAGATTTCATCAGCAGATCACTGAAAGTCAGGAAAAATTCTGGCCCTGCTTTCCATTGTTTGCAGTTTTGTTTCATTCTCTTACAGGCTTGCTTTAATTTTTTTTAACCAAAATGTGCATCCCAGGAAATCAGTGAGAGCTGTGCAAGCAGTTGAATAAAGTAGCTACAGTGCATTTCAAACATTCACCTACATACTATAAGGCAACACTTTGATTGATATTTGATTTCTCCCAACTCCATTCTGTAGTCTAGATTTAAAAAAAAAAAGTAAGTTCTGTCCAAGTCCCAAAGGAGAAAGAACAAGAAAATCATATGACATTCAGATTTTAAAAAAACAAAAGCCAGGCAGGCACAGCAACCAGCTTTTCAGGGTCTTGGAGCATCAGCTCTAACACAGCAAAGCTATGCTAACTCTTCCAGCGTGATCCATTTAGCAAATTAATGTTCTTAAGGTGCTAAATTGCTCCATAATGGCTCAAAAATGAGTAATTCGGCCTCTAAATGTGGACTTCCTTCTTTCTACGTTGGCAAAGTGCTCAAACAGCTTCATATGGCACGTCATCAGCTTCCTTTGCAAAGCAATTATCAGATAATTTACCCAAAGACCAAGACATGCACTTGTCATTCTAAATGATCTAAGTGAGAAAAAGATGTTCTCATGTGGACAGATCAAGGAGAACTTTCCCTTGCTATTGTCACGGAGCTAAACGTTGATTACTGAGAATTTTCTAGAAGTGTGCATTATGTCCAACTCATAATGTCCTAGGACAGTAAAATGAAAGCCTGTATAGAAGTGCTCGCTGCTTCTTGTTCGCCCTTCAGCTTTCCCAGTGAAGTGTTGCAATTAGAGAAAGCCTCTTGTCATGTCTGGGTCCACAAGTCATCTCCAGCTGTTGACCAGTGAGGACATTACATTTCTCTTCTGGACTCTGGAGATCAAGAAAGGGCAGCCCCAGAGAAAGAGATTCAAGGACTGGAACATCGTCTGTATGTTTTGGTCCTCACAGCATCCATCCAATCCATCATTATTGCAGCAGCTTGTCAACCCACCTACCCAGTGTCTCAAAACTGATACCTTAGACTTCAAATGCATCCCAAAGTTTGGTCAACCTGTGGATCTGAATTGGGGACATATACAACAGACAGACAGATGCTGGTGTAAACAAATACTATTTGGGGCCAGCAAGATGACTCAGTGGATAAAGACTTGCTACATAAGTCTGATGCCCTGAGTTTGGACCTGGAGCCCATGTAAAGGTAGAGTGAGGAAAATGATTCAACAAAGTTGTCCTCTGACCTCCACACATGTGCCATGGCATGAGTGCTCAGGCATACACATAAAATAATCTTGTATTTATTTCTTGTTTTTAAAAAAATAAGAAGCATCGCTTTCCAGTTCTACCTAAAAAGGATTTGAGTTTTCTTCCCTATTTAAATATATAAGGAAGGAATTTTGACATAAATTAAGATTTCTTTTCCATATTTAGGCCTTTTGATTAAAATGTATAAAAGACTCAAAGGCTAAAAAGTGTTGGGGTTTTTTTTTAATAAGAAATAGATAATTTTAAGCATGTAATGAATGTTAGTTCAGCATCAGATGAAAGATTACATTCTATGTCAAACTCATAAAGAAAAGAACAAGCTAGGTTCCTAGAAAGACAAATATACACCAGACCAGAAGTTGGGAGACAGTACTTTCCTCCCAGAAGATGCTATGGTAATAAAATTCAAAGAATGTTGTAATGTGGAGAAGCAACACAGCACTTCCGTCTACATGAATAGAAATGCAATAGACTGTTCCTGTAGAGAACAAAAGACAGTTGCAATGACTAACTGAAACCTGAAGGGTGGTCACTATCAGGCACTTATTTCTAATTTTGAGTAAGTGAGCTAGGTTATGGCCAGCAGTTTCTCTTCACTGAGATATTCATTCTGTGCCTACTCAGATCCTACTGATTTTATTAAGAGTTCCCTTTAACGTAACTTTCAAGGTTAATCTCACAAAGATATCCTCACAACCATAGTTAGCCCCATGGCGGGTGTGTCCTACCTGACAGTACCCGTCTGGGAACTCAGTTGTTGTTGTTGTTGTGTAGGGGCGGGGAGGGGAGCGCAATGTTTAAAGAGTAGTTTTACCACCTCAGGAAAAGGAAAAGCTCTCCAATGCTATGTTATAACAGCAAACAGATTAGCAAAGCATTCACTGTGCCAGACCTCTCGCAGAGGAAAATGAGCACATGCTCCATGCCCTTTGGTCAAGGAACATTTCCTACTTACCTGCTACATTCTTGGCATCATGCACATATTCACTCGATGGCAGGTACAAACTTGGGTGCTGGAGAATAGGTGAGCCCAGCATACACTGGATAAGTAAATATGTGTAAGCGTGGACAGTGTTATTCAGCAGGCAACCAAGTTCTTCATCCTTCTTGCCCTCATCAGACTGGGGACAAGAGTGAAGCAAGGTACACATCTCAGTTACAATATGTCTCAAGATACAGATAAACAGGAGCAGGAAGCAGGAAAGTAGCAGACACAGGCAAAGCCTTGACTGGGCAAGCTGGGCGTGGCAGGATTTGAACGAACATGGACTTTAGAATGGCTGGAACATGAAAGGTCGCATGGGGACACTAGAAGATGAGACTAGAAAGAGATGTCAGCAGGGCACGATTCTGCTCAAGTAGGGCTTAGGATGCTAGAGACCTGGACTGCCTGGGGAATCCTCCTTCCTGGGTAGAAAAGGTGCAAATAGGGGTAATATAATAGGGAAACCACACAGTCAGTTTGTTAACTGCGTGAGCATGGACCTAAGGGAGAAAAGTAGATGTTACAGGGAGTAAAAGAAAGTTATGAATAAGAAATGAAGGACTGGATCCAGACCAGGCAGTAATCACAAACTGAAATGGATTAGTCATCATGAGATGAGTAGATGGGACAAACTCAGGTGAGCTCCCTGTGTTCCCCACACGGTTGGCACAGTAGATAGCAGAACACCAGAAATATACAGGAGTTCACATTTGGAAGTTCTGAATGTAAATCCCATGGTACTGTGTAACATATGATCAGAAGGTCTGTCTAGGAACTTGAATGTTCAATTCTTGGAAGACTGAGACTGAAAGACCATGAGTTCAAGACCAGCCTGGGGAACTTCGCTGGCCATGTACTTAAAAATAATAATAGAAGAAAGAGAAAGAAAAATACTGGTTATATCTTAGGGGAAAACCAGTTCTTGAGATATGATGTGGGAGCTAATGTGGGAGTGAAAGAAATCAAAGTGAAAAGGCGTGTAGAAGATCTGGTTACCAGTGGCTGGCGAGGGTGCTATGAACTTCCAAAGGAAGTAAAGGACCCACCTTCTTGAGACCTAATTCTTTGGCATGTTCAAAATCGTCTCTCTTTGTTATGTGGTACTGTTTTCTGGTTTTGTCTTTTGTGTATGTGCTTTCGTGCTCATGTGTGTGCAGGCAGGTTCAGAAGGCAGAGGACAACTTTTATAGCCATTTTCCAAGGAGTGCCACCCCACCCTGTTTTAGGAGGCAGGGCCTAGGGACCCCCCACGATGACTAGGCTGCCAGCAAGCCCCAGGGCTCTGCCATCTCCACCTCTCCAGCCCTGGGACTGCAAACAGCACATGGGGTTACAAGCACCCTACCACGCAACTTTGTTGTCCAGGTGGCTGAACTCAAGTCCTCAGGCTTGCCTGGCGAGCACTCTACAAACTGATCTATCTTTCCCAACCCCTTTACTCTTTTATACGCCCCGCTTGACCAAGGTCCACCATTCCTCTTCCCTCCTGAAGTTTAACACTATTCTGTTTTCATCTCATATTTTATGAACAGGCAGCATATTAGTCTCAGTATCCACTTTTTTGTTTTTTACTTTCCAAGTCTACACACTGGCTAAACAATAGTCTACTAAATAGGAGACTGAACAGTAGTGAAATGTGCTGCTGTTTCACTGGGACTCCCAAGCCGGTAGCATGTCGTTGGTTCCTGTGCCTTTTTCCTGCTCTCTCCTTCTTCTTCTTTTCCTTCTTCCTCTTCTTTTTCTTCTTCCTCACCATCATCATCTTCTTCCTTTCTTTCTTTTTCTTTCCTGTGAAATAGCTTTGGTTCACTGGGAAAGGCTCTGGTCTAGACTAAAAACCTCGACTTCAGTACCAGTTTTGTCACTGTGATGTTTGGCAAGCCACAGAACTGCTCTTATTTATGAAATGAATAGTTTCTTAGTAAAGAAATTTTCTTCTTGCTGTAACCAATGTGTGATTCTTCCAATTTCTCTTGACCTCTGTCAATACTTACCCATAAGAAACATTTACTAAAAGTTACCAAATTTCTTTTGCTGAAACAATGGTACATGTTACATCTCTGCTGAGCCTAGAACTTTGTGTATTATTATGCTGGTGGTAACAACAGCCACTCACAGTGATAAATGAAATTGCTTTGTAGTAAAATACCTACCTTAAAAAAATTCCCTCACAATTCCAACCTTTCTCTTTTCCTCACCACATATTTATTTCCTGTGTGTGTGTGTGTGTGTGTGTGTGTGTGTGTTAGAAAGATAGAGAGAGAGCAAGAATACAAAGAAGAGAACAAAAGAGGATGAGTCTGTGCTCTGTGCATTTCTAGAACTGGTGGAATACATCCAGGATAATGAAGGCATGCGTAGTTCTATAGAGCAAAAATTCCTCTTGATGAACTGTCTAACAAGTCGACATTTCAAAACTTATGTAAATATCCGTGATCCTCAGCCAATGCACAATTTTAAAAGGTGGAAGGGGACTGCACAGAATCCTTTGAACCCCTAAGGGAACTATTTCTGGACCTCCCTGGTTAGGTGACTGTGTTTCAAGGCCTGTTCATTATTACTCTGTCAGTTCTCCTATACGGGTTATGACTATGCAAAGAAAGAAGTATTGGGTCACCTTTCTTGGATGTGACCCATGAAAAAAAAAATTTCTGGGGCCATCTTTCACTGTGCACCATGTTCAAAAGGGCGAGGCTTGAGGGGCAAGAGGAAGGTCTGCCCTTGTCCACCTCCTCTGAACTCATGCTATCTGGAGAGTTCAGGGGAAGAGAGAATGGCAAGGTGCCTGCAGACTGCTGTTCTTTCAGACTTCATGGAACAATCACAGGTCATACTCTGTCCTTTAAGAGAGACCTTCTAAGGAAACTCAACCAGGCAAAGAAATTTAAATTGGTGTAGCCCACCCTTTCCTGTCTGTTCACATCCCTTTTTCAAGATCCTCTCAGCACTTGAAAGAAAATTCATATAAAAAACCAAAAAGCACATTCTTTTCTCTTTCTTGACTTGCTCTTCCCTGTCACATTGATAACACATACGTATGAGAAGGCTCTGTCGTCTTGAAGTCACTTGATTCCTCTGCTTATCATGATGGGTTTTTTTTTTCCTAATGTCGTCCCAGTTTTTGAGGTTTTCCTATATAGGCAGCACTGCGATGGAACTCAAAGAAATAAAAATTTGTCTCTGAGATAATTGTTAAGAAATACTTATATGTAAAATCTTGAGCTCAGTGTTTACCAATCACATTATTATTAACATAAGAATGCCAAATCAACCCCCATCCACTTATAAATGACTCCTGTTCTGGTTTTGCTCTGTACATGTTCATCATGAAGAATGACGATCTGCATTCACTTTTAGTACTGAGGGTGGTAATTTTGTCACTTATCATAGTGATAGGTAGGTTGTTTTTAAATTTCTGCTATGGAGAAAGCATTGTCTTAGCATGTGACGATAAGTAGATTTTTTTTGGTTTTGTTGTTTTTTACTCATGTAAAAAGAAATTTAAGCTATTAAATATATAAGATGGGGCTGGAGAGGTGGCTCAGCAGATAAGAGCACTGTCTGCTCCTCTAGAGGTCCTGAGTTCAACTCCCACTACCACATGGTGGCTCACAACCATCTATGCTGGGATCTGATGCCCTCTTCTGGCGTGCAGGTGTACGTGCAGAGCACCCATATATGTAAAATAAAATGTTTTAAAAGATGTATAAGAAGGACAGTGAAATAAAGGGCACATGAGTCTTTCATGGGAAAGCCTACTGTGATTCAAGACTGAAAGGAAATCCATATACCTACCAAAAAACAGAGGAGGATAAGAGTAGAAGACCCTAGGAAGACGAGAAAGACCATGTATGACTACAATTGAACATTCAACTAAAGAATCAACTAAAGGAGCATTGAAGTCAACGATCGAAAATTTTTGGAGAACTGCAAATGGTTTCCACTAGAATAAATTTACAGTATCAGTAGTCTCTTCATAAAGACTTGTGAAAAGTGTACTTTAGTCAAAGTTTCTTTTGAATGAGAATCTACTGAAAATGTTTAAGTGCAGGAATATTATAATCATAGTGGTTTTAGAGATTTACCAGTAAGTGTGGGGAGAGGCAGGTAGATCAGTTGTCAAAGTCTAGGGCAGCTGTGGGAATGGAAATAGAAGTATGTGAAAGATATTGCGGAGGAAAAATGAAAACTTGGGCACTTCACCTCTGTGAATGGGAAGGAAAGAGACTTCACCTCAGAGTGAGTACATTTGAACTGGGATGGCTGAGGCTATAACTTTGAGGCATTTACTAATAATCTCAATGCCTAAGAAACATAAAAGGAGTTTTTAAAATACTCTACAAAAGCTAATGTAGCAAGTATAAGCAAAAATGCAATCAAAATTAAAGTCAAACAAATATATAACCATAAAAAGGGTAACTTCATCAGTGCAAGAGTAAAAGGTCGGTAAGAGCCTGAGGGAGAGTCTCTTTTCCCAAACAGAATCCTTTGTGAAGAGGGGTCAGCTGGGAGCAGAAAAAAATGTGCTGTGTGATGAATCTGGAGCTTTAAGGCTTTGACCAGATGAGTGGAGTTGTGAACACGAAGCTGATGTTCTATTCAAATTCCCTAGAGCCTATTGCTTTGTAAATTCAAAAGGCTAATAAAAGAAAAACTACAACTCTAATATACGAGTTGGGGGGGTCTAGTGCACTGAGGCCAAGCCACAAACATTAAGCTGAACTGTAAAGCTGTACATAAGCTGTGGCAATGTCCAGCAGTATATGGATTACATGGAAAGGTCTCTGATCACCCAGGGTCAGAGTGTTCCAATTGGTCGTTGCTGGTACATTGTTCTTCTTTATGTAAAGAAGGGTTGAGAGTTGACCATCATTTCTAGTAATACTTGAAAATTAATTTTTGATAACTGACTTGTTTATTCACCTCCTTCTCCAGGATCCTCTGGTCATTTTAAGTCTCACTCAACTCATTTTCATTTCTGTTGACAAAGGTCCTATTACCTGTGGAAAAGTCTTCACTGATTACACTGAAATGAAACACTAAATAAGGACGGTGAAAATTCTTTTCATAATGCTTTTGTGAGAGTTCATAACACAACACCCAATGGCGTGGCTTTCTCATTCTGAGTTCTTAAAGTTGAAGGAGGCTAGAAAATTCCTGGCTGTTCCCCACTTCCTCTCTTCCTCCCTTCACTCCAGAAGTATGTCATAGAACCTTGAATTCCTCTTCCCTAAGATAGGTCACAGAAACTGGGGTTCCTTTCCTCATAGTACCGAAAGGGGTACCTTTGTCCTCTCTCCTATTAACATAGGCCACAAGACCCTCATTCTAGATCCTACCTAGGGGCGCCAGGTAGAATCTGAGCAAACAGGCCCTGTTATTCTGGTCCCTTCTCCATTCATCACCATCAGTACATACATGTCTTATCCAACCATATGTCTACCCAACTAGCCCTGCTTCATCCAACATAAAAATAAAGTGCACACATGAGTTACCCCCATGCACCCCATCCCTTGTGGTAAGCAATGCTTCCAACCCCAGAGCATATTTCTTTAGACGAACTATCTCTCAACATCAGATTAGGCCTTTTCTGCCTTTGGTGTGATTAAATACCCTTTCTTTATGGAATGGTGGGGGCAACAGATGCTGGCCCTCTGCCTAAAAGCTCAGTGTTGCTTCCTGTGTTTAGTGTAACCAGCAAGTCTAGAGAGCTCTCTCTGCCTGGCCTTGTCACCCCTTGGCAAGCTCCCTGCAGTGCCACCGGTCACATCTTCCTTACTAAAAAGGTTGCTTTCTTTAAATCCTTCTGCGTCATCTCCAAGATGGAGCCTGCGCGAGGCCTGGCTCTCCAGCAGAGTTCCACTGCAAGGGCTCCTGGCCTCTGAAGGAGGATAAACAGCTAAGGTAGCCTTCTTCCCAGTGCAGTATATCCAAGAACCCCCATTACCCTCAACTCCCTCTCCCCTCCCCCAACCAGTCCTGAACTGCCTGTGAAAACCACTATCCACTCTTCAAGCCTGATAGTAAAGGCCACCTCAGGGAGGTCCTGCACCGGCTCCTTAAGCTGGAGATATCTCTGCTTCCATCCTGGTCCCTGTGGGTGATCCCTAGTACCCAAGGGGCACTCATTCGTTAGGAGGCAAGCTTTGACACATGTGACCATTTTGTCTGCTCTGTGGCTCCTCGGTACCATTTCTCCTTAACTTTCACACTGGAGAGTATTCAGACACTGATGGGGGCAGGGGGGGAACAGCTAGGAAGACACCCTGAGGGCTATTACTCATTCCTGGCCTTCCATCTTGACACACTTTAGTCCTATTAATGGCCTTGACTTAAATTTAGCCACTTGTTGGCAGGCACACATTCAGAACTTCCAGGGCCAAACTGTTAAGTTGAGCCATTGAGGAGGAGCCAGCTTATCCTTAGGTCATTCTAACTGTACCACCTCCAAAGGTTACTTGTGTTTTTATTTCCCAAAGCACCAAAGGCTAACAGGTTGCCTTCTGAATGCTCGGCATCCTGGCCTGGATCCCCCACGTGCTCTGCTTCCTGTGGTATAAAATGCCTGCCCAGCAGGAAATGGAATGAGTGGTAAGCCAGTGAAAGCATCGAGTCAAAGGTTGGCAAAAT
Organism: Pachyuromys duprasi; assembly: GCA_028658305.1. Classification (NCBI taxonomy): domain Eukaryota; kingdom Metazoa; phylum Chordata; class Mammalia; order Rodentia; family Muridae; genus Pachyuromys; species Pachyuromys duprasi. The sequence goes on from CM053764.1 coordinate 83,043,238, forward strand.
GCTTTCTGCAGGAGAAAGGTGAAGTTTCTGCCCGAGATTGAATGGGGCTGGAAAATACAAACCAGCGAAAGGGCAGGTCAGCGGCTGCAAGCAGGAATGAATCAGCTTGCTGCTGGCGAGTAGACTCATACACAGTTCTCAACTTTGAATCAAGCCCTGTGATTTACAGAAAGGATAATGGGTCTGAGGTCAGGTGCCCAGCGGTTCGAGTGATAGCTCAGCCAGGAGAGCTGAACAAGTGATTTAAACACATCGTCTTTATTTTTCCGTCTACAAGATGAGGGAAGGCTAATTCAGTACAGAATGGTCTGGGTGTGAGAGCATTCAAAAGGATGTTAATATCTAGAGGACTTGGGAACTATACCCAGTACAATGTGATGCGGGAATTGCACCGAATGTAAGCCTCAACTTGAGAGTGATTTTGCTCATAATTCCATAGCTCCGCCTTGCCAAGTGAATGAGCCCATCCATGCTTGTTTCAGGATCAATAATGTCTTCAGAAAAGCAGTGACAGCAGTAAACTCTTTTGGATTTCTTTCATTTATGCCTTAATGTGCTCGGGGCATTGGGATTTCTGGGGAGGGGAAGATGTCTGCTTTGTTTCCCCAGCGCTGCCTTTTCAGAGTCCAAGCAACGATGACACGTTTTAATGGGGCGTTTGTTTCTCTCGTCCTCCATCTCTCCCCACTTCCTCCTGAGTGCCCATCGCCACTGCTGGCTGAGCAGCGTGGCAGACTGTCAGAGCACGTCAGTCAAACCGGGGCTCTTGATGACACTGACCCCTCTGAGTTAATGGGTCAGCCCAGCACCAGACACTGAGCAGACCCATCTTCGCTGTCTTTATTGCCTGGAATCTCCCAACTGCGAACAAACATTTGCGTGCTTTTTCTACCTTGCTTTCCATACGGCTCTGTATTTATACCTACTGTATTTATACCTACTGTTATGACTGGATGTTTGCCCGCCCCTCATCATTTTTACCTCCCTCTGAAAACATCCATTCTCCATTCTCCTCTGAGCCTGTTACAAGGAAGCTTCTGGAATTTCCATTGAGAATTTTGAATTTGTTTTTCTCTATTAAGATGAATGCAGTCGTCTTTTTAAGTTTTTCTGTGGTGATGTCACGAATGAAAAATTCAGAAAGATTCAATTCTTAGTCAAATGTGGCTCCTATTACGTATTTTATATATGCTAAAAAAATAAGCATGTAATAAAATATCGAAGGACTATTGTATGTCATTTCACTAAATATACTAAGTCACCTGAGACAGCACACACTCTTAAGATAACAGTGTAGACAAGAGAGGTCGGGAGCTGGAAAGGTGGCTCAGCACTTAGGAAAACTACCTCCTCTCTCTAAAGGACCCAACTTCAGTTCCCAGCACCCACATCAGGAAGCTCACAGCCACCTGGAACTCCAGCTCCAGACGAATCCTGCAACCCCTTCCGTATTCTGTGGGCACTCTCATGCATGTGCACATAATTAAAAATAAGTAATTTTTTAATATAGTATTTTTTTAAGAAAGGTTATCACCATCACTACCATGGAAGTCCTCAGTTACCAGAAATTACATCAATCACTGAGAAGTTTTAAAAGTCTTTAGGGCTAGAAGTACAGTTTAGTAACAGATACCTGGTGTTCACTAGGTTCTGGGTACCAGCCCTCAGCACTGTCCAAAAGAGTCTTTAAAAGGTTTTGGTTTTTTTTTTTATCTTTCGATGGGTGCACACCTGTAATTCCAGCACTCAGGAGGGCAGAGGCAGGCAGATCTCTGTGAGTTTGAGACCAGCCTGATCTGCAAAGCCAGTCCAGGGCAGCCAAGGCTACACAGATTAAACCCTGTCTCAAAAAACAAACAACAAATGAAACAATAAAAAAAGGCTTTTTTTTTTTGCTTTCTAATTATTCTGTTGGAAAATGTGTCAAGATGCTAAAATAATGCCATAAGAGTGTTTGAAGGAGGGACACACGTGTGCGTGTTGCATACTCACAGAGGGCTTTAAAAGCAGGGAGCCCTGAATTACGTCTATTTTGTGGAAAATATGAAGGAGTACTCAAGAATTTAATATCAGCAAACATGTTCCCTTTGAAACGGCAAATTAGATGTGCAGGTGGGTTTCAGTCACACTTCAAAGAATAAAATGCTGAGATGGAGAACTATTCTGTTTACTCTTGCTCTCACCGGTGAGGTTTTTCTATGTTAAACAGGCTTTTGATTACTTCAAAGCGTGTTTGAAGTCCTCACTCCGCATAGCTCGTGCACAAAGACAAATACCTCTCCAAATTTGTGCTGCTGACACTGGCGTGCCTTAAATGTGCAGGTAAAAAGTGCCTGTCGGTTCCTTGTTAACACCATGTGATGCCTCTCTCATTCAGCTACGACAGTGAAGGTCGCCTAACGAATGTCACGTTTCCAACTGGAGTGGTTACAAGCTTACACGGGGACATGGACAAGGCTATCACGGTGGACATTGAGTCATCCAGCCGAGAGGAGGACGTCAGCATCACTTCAAATCTGTCCTCCATCGACTCTTTCTACACCATGGTTCAAGGTAAAGGCAAAGCCTAAATTCAAATGAATAACGAGCAAGTATCGATAACCCCCAAGTCGAATGTGGACCCTTGTGTTCCGAAATAAACCAGAGGAGGGGAAGGGAGAGCAGGAATGTTTAGAGATGCTGGTGAAATAATCAAGGCAGTATTATATGTACATATACACACACATTCACGTTTAGTGTATACAATACTGTATAGTGTATAAAATAGCACACACACACATACACTGGCGTATAGTGTATAGAATATTGCCAACCTTGAAGAATATCTTTTTCAATTCTTGTTTAAAACAGCTTAATTCCAGCTCTTGATGTGTGTCACCCTCCTGGTCTTGTGTCATCCAGCAGTTTTTGAGGGCGCGCCCTCGCCTCTGCCTTCTCGCTGTGGTAACTTGAGGTGTGTGGTTCTGTAATCCACTACGATGTAGCATTTGGAGCCACATATGATAGCAATTTTACCCCGCGTCCCATGAAGATATTTATATAACATCTGAGCCCTTTTACAGCTTGAAATAATTACTAAATCCACACTAAACCTGTCATACTTTGCTTGGGTTTGGTTTGGATTTACTTGGTTTTTTTCTTCTTTCTTTTGCTCTTTCTTTCTTTTTCTTTTAAAAAACTTATCCATCAAGAGACCTCTGCAATCATCTAAAAGTAATATTTCTTGGTTGTATTACTTCTACAAATGGTCCTATATTGTTCCAGAGTCTTACACTGAGACAGAGACAGTAGTCTAGCATATGAAAGGGCTTTTTCTACAAGCCGTGAAGTGAATCCCTTTTCATTGGTGGATCTCCAAAAATAATAGTCAGCTTGGGGGAGAACACTACTTTGCATTTTGTGTGTGCAAGCTATGGATACTGATATTTCCAAAGTGTCTTTGACAAAAGACAACAGAGTGTACACAGGGGAGGGGACCCCTCCAGGTGCAGGGTGGACACCCAGCCCACAGAAAGACAACATGCTTGGTCTGCTGCATGTCCCAGAGAAGGTGAACTGCTAAAGGTGAACTTCATCTGCTAAAGTCATTCATACTTTTTAATTCACCTAGAGTTGTTCACCTTTGGTATTCAGCCAAAACTCTGGTAGCATGAAATCCCAGAAGTCCACGCTGTCCTCTTACTGTTGGGAATCCGTACACATTACTCTATTCTGTTACTTATATTACTTCACGTGATTCATTACTTTATCAACACCGTGATAAAATACAGTGCCAGAAGCACTGGAAGGGAGGTTTCGCTCAGCTCAGTGGCTTTAGACTGTAGTTGCTTACCCATGCAATGGGGAAGAACATCACACAATGGAAACCCATGGAAGAGGAGTTTCTTCACCTTATGGTGTATGGGAAAGAAGGCCATGAGGGAAAGGGGAGAGAAGGAGAGAAACAGAAAAAGAGGGAGGGGGAGAAGGTAAGAAGGTACCTGCCCCCAGGGTACTTTGCTGCAGCCAGAGACTCCAAATCTAACCCCACAAACTAAAGACCAGGCCCCCAACACCTAAGTCGCTTTTGAGGGACCATTTGCTATACAGACCGTACAACGTCATGAAGGGCCTCTTTTGTTTGTGCTTGGGACCCGTTTCTTCCTGCTAGATTGCCTTGTCCAGCCTCTATATGAAGGTTTGTGCCTAGTCTGATTGCAGTTTGTTATGCCATGTGCAGTTGATATCCCTGGGCGGCCTGCTCTTTTTTTTAAGGGAAACTGAGGAAGAGTAGATCTAGGGGAGAAGGGAGGTGAGTGGGGGCGAGGGACTGGGAAGAGTGGGGATAGGCGGACGTGCACCCGGAATGTAATATATGTGAAGAGTAAAAAATTCAAATTAAATATATGTTATATGAAAATGAAAAAAAAGAAATCTGAAAAGATGTAAGTCCACCTCAATGTTTTAGAATTATTTATCAGTTCTGAATATACAACTGTCAGATGTTTAATATAGACAGGACAATTCACCTTTTCTGCTTTTCTTTTTCTTAGACCAGTTAAGGAACAGTTACCAAATTGGATACGATGGCTCTCTGAGGATCATCTACGCCAGCGGTCTAGATTCACACTACCAGACGGAGCCCCATGTTCTGGCCGGCACCGCGAATCCCACGGTGGCCAAAAGAAACATGACTCTTCCTGGTGAGAACGGGCAGAATCTGGTAGAATGGAGATTCCGAAAAGAACAAGCTCAAGGCAAGGTCAACGTGTTCGGCCGAAAGCTCAGGGTAAGCAATGCTTAGCAAGGAAGAGGGGGACGTCCAGGACATCCAACGCTGGGCTGGGCCCAGTGCGGCTCCTTCTAGATGGCCTGCCTGCCCGCCTGCACCCTCATCTGTCTACACTGGGTGTACATCACAAATCATACCAGCCATCAAAACCCTCAAAGGATTGAAAGGAAAGTCTTCCCTGGGAAGCTTAGGGATTGCATGTTACAGTCTCTGGCTATCAAGTGAGCCTTGCTTGGCTGATGTCACCCTAAGAATCGTAGGACCATAATCTTCCTCCTGCCGCTCTGTGAGTGGAAATCAGTGGCTTCTTCCTGAATACATGGGGATAAGTTAGACTTGCCTTACATATTGACAGTTTTCAAACTCACAAATATGATTGTTGAAGGACACAAGCCACTGAGAGGTGTCATTCTTTGCAGTCTCCATGTGTTTGAACTGCAGTTTGGGTATATAGTGAGATGTTGGACCTCAGACCCTCTATGCTATCTCTTCGAGACTGAAAGAGACCCCACCTTTTAGTGTTTTGTTTGGTTTTTTTTTAATAAGAAATGTGGTGTTTCTCATTATGCTGGTGTAACGGAGCTTTGCAAAATGGTCTCTGCATTTACTTGTTGGGTGCTTTCTTTATCACTCTTACATTACAAGCCAAATGTATCTGGGAAGCAAGCTGTGATTTATGGTAGCTATTTGGTAAAGACAATGTAGATTAAACACCGAAGCACGGGCTGCAAGAAATCACCTTCAGCCACAGTAAACTGAACCTGATTCATTCTTTATATTAGCAAACAGAGTTTTAGTTTATCAGGTAAATGTAGATAATTCTCCCCAACATTACTTCCCTTGCCATTAAAAAATAAATAAATAAATGACTTCAAATCAAGAAGCGAGAACAAAACATGAAGCCTGCTGGTAATTCCCCTCCATTCCAAATGGCTAAATTTTTATCCTGAGGGGCCGGCATTATTTACCTTGGCAATTCTTCAGGGTGAAAAGCAGCCACTAAATATCGCTTCTGGCTATTTCCAAGAAATAGAAATGAAATTTCTAAAAGAATCAGTGGCTCAAACACATACTCTGTCCAGCTGGTGGGTTATATTCTGATTGGAGTCAATCACAAGGCTTGTGTTTGGGACCATAGCACGTGGTCTCTGGAGCTAGGTCTGAATGCAGCCACCTCCTCCTGATGCCTGGCTCCAGTCCCAGTTGGTTTTGGCAGTCTGGCATGAAATGAGGCTGGAGGGAGGTTAGGACAGTGAGAGAACAGGGAGAGAGAAAGAGAGTAGCCTCTAGAGATGAAGATAAGGGTGGGGTCAAGGTAAAGCAATGGACAGAGAAACTCCGCGTGTCTGTTTGCTGATTCTCCTGGGTCTGTGGTCTGTTGCCCAGTGAGCTTGAGTTTCTGCCTCCCTCTCTCTGAACCTAGGAGTCAGTGGCCTTGCTCATCTGCAGCTGCCACTTCCTGAATCAGCCCAGGCCCTCTTTCCTCAGCCACTGCAAATGAGCTTCCAGGCTTTGCCTTTCGTACTCAGTGGTTCCTGAATACATATGCACATTAGTCACAGAACACACACAAGTCACAACCTCACACATATACTCAAATCACTGATACACACAGGAGTCACCGACACAGTCATAAGCCTACATACACACATATGTATACAGGAGTCACAGTCTCACATAAACATACAAGTCAAGCATACACACACATACAAAGGTGTCACAGGCACAGACACACATACATAGGGGTCACAGTCTCACACAATCACATGAGTCACAGGCACAGACACATGCAGACACACACACAGGAGTCACAAGCACACTACGCCTGACACAGTGGCCTTCATCAAAAGACACAAAGAACTCTACTTCAGTTTGGGCTTTCCCGCCCTGAACACCAAAGACAACATAACACTTATCTAGAATTAAAAAAAAAAAAACACAGGGTTTGGCCTCTGGCTCCACTATCTTTAAACTGTTGTTTATTTTATTAAACTGGGAAGTTTTCATGCAAGGATTTAATGTGTTTTGAGCATATACCCTGCCCTGACCCAAGCCCTTTCTCACTCCTTCCCATCCTGTTCATGCCCTCTGTTTCCCTAGACCTCTCCACTTCTACTTCAGTGGAATTGCTACATCCATGAATCTATATAAAAGCTAGCAACCATAATGAAAGAAAAAATATGGCTTTTATCTTTGAAACTAACTAGATTGAGTTAATATATTTATCTCTAGTTGTGTCCTTTTGCCTGTGGAAACATGGCACCCTTCTTCTGGCTAAAAAAACAAAGTCTGATTGTATATACGCTCCACGTTGTTTTCATCCATCCCTTTACAGCTGCACATGGAGGCTGGTTCCAGAATGTACTTATTATGAATAAGGCTGCAGTAAATGGGCTAAGGAAATAAGTTCTACAATCATGAAGTGCGCATAGCCAACAAACACTTGAAAAAAATGTTCGGCACTAGCTGTCTAGTTTTCTGTTGTTCTGATTAAAACGCCATGACCAAGGCAACTTAGGAAAGAAAGCATTTCATTTGGACCTCATGGTTCCAGGCAAGCGTGGTGCAGGAGCTGTAGCTGAGAACTTAGAATTCTGATCCACAAGCAGGAAGGAGAAAGAAGGAACTAACTGGAAAAGAAGTAGCTTCTAAAACCTAAAGCTCACCCCCCAGTGGCACACCTCCTTCAACGAGGCCACACCTCCTAATCCTTCCCAAACAGTTCCTCTAACTGTGGCCCAGTCAAATATCTGAGCCTCTGAGGGCTATTCTCATTCAAATCACAACAGTGCCTATTGGAGAAATACAGTATTGCAATTCCATCTCACCTAGTGAGAATGACACTGGCTAAGAAAACAACAAATACCCAGCATGTGGGCAAAAGAGGAATCATTACAAACTGATGGTAGGGCCATAGTCAGTCCAGCCACTGTGGAAATCAGTATCGACTTTCCTCAAGAGAGCAAGAATAGACTTAATATGACCCAGTTCTGGGAATCTACCCAATGGTGCAAGTTTTTTTTTTATAGTAGTATATGGTTTAGGCCATTTTTGTTCTGCCCGCACATTACATTTATATTAGAAAATAGATTATACAATATTATCTAGCTAATAACCACAGCATCATAATCTAGATAGGTTTTATATTGCTATGTTACAGACAGGATCTTCTCTTTTTCACATAGTCATCACCGGTGCTGGTGATCCAGTGTAAAAGTGTTTGGAAATAAAAAGCACGGTGACATATCCCTCACCCTAGTCCAGACACCCTCGGCCACATGTCAAAATGTTGGTTTTTCCACCCACACAGCACATGGCTAGGAGAGAGCTGTTGAGTTACTTGTAAAGGACAATGTCTGTAGGAAGAGGGAAATACTTTGTTCAAAGGCTACAATAGTGAATTCCATGCCAGCCTGGGGGGGGGGGGGAGGGGGAAGGGAGAGAGAGATCAAAATCTGCACCCGACTCTAAATGGAGACACCACCTCTGTAGAGGAAGGAAGGGTCATACACACGGACATAAGCATTGATGTCTGTCTAAAACAGCAGACATATGATGCCTCAGCAAAGACATTTCAGAAGGAGCAAATGCGCTCCCTCCAATGGCCCGTTCAGTCCCACTGACAGCAGATCACCAGCTGACAGCTGTGATTGCTCCCCTAGAGACAATGCCGAGATCACAAGGGAAGGCTACTGATTGGATGAGCTAGCTCTCACTGCTAATTTCATTCCTCCTCTGTGGAGTGTCCAAGAGCAGAATTCCAAGAAGAAAGTACTGATGGGAAAGGCTGTTTGAGGACTCCACCTGGGGCCCGCCAAGATGGGGAAGAGAAGTGAGTGTGGGAAGCCTGAGTCTGCAGGGCCATTCGCATCCCTGCCCTTCTAGATACAAAGGATGTCTCTGTGTCTCTGCTGTCCTTCCCAGTGTTTCCTAGCAGAAGGTTCTTTTCATTTTCTAGTTTTTCTTAAATTTAACCACGTGCCTGACACATGGTGGACGCTCAAATATTTAGTGAGTGAATGAAAGAATGAGGAGAGACAGTCTTGCAATATGGATGGACTGCGTCTCATTGCATGTAGATCGTCGGAGGAAAAAGGCTGTGTGCACAGTGTCTGGCCTAGCTGATGGTCACCTGCTAAAAACAAACCTAGCACTGCACTGAATAGCTATAATAGATAGGAGACTGGAAGATGGGCAGCTACTTATTATACAAAGTGTGTTATATAACAGAGATTTCAAAAGTTGAAGGGAAGGCAGGAAGGAGAAAAGGGAAAATTCTATTAGAAACCAGTAAATGCATTTTCTATGAGACAGTGCACTGGGGACAGGAAGGATAAATACAGTATAGACACGTGGAACCTGGCAGCGATGCGGGAATGCATGGCAGAATAAAGATCATTCAGGGGCTTCCTAGCTAGTAGGTACACTTAAAAATAAAAATAGATGCGGGCTGGTGAGTCGGCTCAGTCAGTAAAATACTTGCCTCGTGGGCGTGAGGACCTAAGCGCAGTCCCTATAAGCAACTTTAAAAAGCCAGGCAGAGTGGCACACTTGTAATCCCAGCACTGGAAAGGCAGAGGCAGGTGCATCACTCAGATTGGCCAACCAGCCAGCCAGCTGAATTGTCAAACGCCAGGACAATGAAAGATCCCGGTTAAGAAGAGAGAAGGAGGAGGAGGTGATCTGAACCTGAGGAATCCCCACCCCCCCCACCCCATGCCCAGGGCTGACCTTTGGCCTGCACCCACATTCACACCACAAATCCACAAATTGATGCATGCATAGTTGTTGCTTGTATTTGCTATGTGATAGCTGGTAAAGAGAAGAGGGAGGTAAAAGTGAGGATCTGGTTTCAGATTCCCGGAACCCACATAAAGCTCCCGAAACTTCTTATTTAGATTAGCACACATCTGTAATGTCTGCACTTTCACGGCAAAATGTGAAGCCAAGACAAGAGAATCCCCAAGTGCACACAGACCAGCTAACCTTCAGCACAAAGACGCTCTCTCAAAGTGGAAGATGAAAACCAACACCCAAGGTTGGGCACAAGCATGCCCATGCTCACACATGCACATACATGTACCTTATACACAGACCAGGAATCCCAGCATTTAGGAAGCTAAGGCCAGAGAATCATGAGTTCAAGGCTAGCCTGGACCACCTAGGAAGACTGTCTCAAAAACAAAGTTAATAAATAGTCCTAAGTTTTATCCATGCTATACTTTGAGAGTGGCCATCACTCCAACAGCAAAATTCCCCCAGACTTCATGCTAAATGAGTAATTTTAGTGAATCATTTCGAAAGAGAAACACTTGGAATTTGAAAGTCCAAAGTGTGTTTGAAGGCACACGTAAATACAATGGCATATTTAAATCTCACTCGGCCTATCACATTTGTGTGATATTTTAGTGCAGTGTTCTGTCCTGGAATGGGATCACACATTTAGTTAGCTCTCGTAGTGAGTGAATGTGGAGACACAGAACCATCTGTGGCAGTTGATGCTCCAACAGGGCCCCTGAGTAGGCTTCATGTTATCACGGAGTGTCCTGGGTAGCAAGCCAGTCCTGTCCTCCCCCTCCCCCACTCCTCCTCCTCAGTAACACTTCAGAAGAGGGTGCTTTGCCCGATTGTGCTTGCATCTCCTTTTAGGCAAATGGTTTAAGGTCATTATGGGTTGAATTCACACGCACTCCAGAAGGAAGATTGTAACTGTTGCCCTCTCACCGTCAAAGGATGCTGTGATTAATTACAGCCGTGCTAGACATAGCTATGAAAATGGAGATTTCCGTGCTTGCTTAAAGGAGATAACGTCCATCCCAGAGGCAGTGACGGTGACCCCTTGATCGTGCCCGATACTGGGTTTCACTTCCAGGCTGATAGAGGTTAAAGACTGAAGGTTTTCATCTTGAGATTAGGTTTTCATTTTAACTTCACTTTTTGTCTTGGGGGGAGGGGTGCACGTGTGTGCACATTCCTGTGGAAGCCAGATGTGAACCTGAGGCATCATTCCTTCGGTGTCATACACCTTATTTTGTTGACACAGGTCCCATCGCAGTGACCAGCAGCTAATTGTATATTAGACTGGCTGGCCAGCTATCCCTAGTGGGCCTCCTGTCCCTCCCTGTCTCTCCAGTGCTGGACTTACAAGCACACAGCACAGTCCCCTGATTTTTTTTTTAATATGATACTAGGAATCTGAACTCAGATGTCCGTGCTTACATGGCAAGCCCTGTACTGGCTGAGCCATTTCCCAAGTCCCTTAAGCTGACATTTTTATAACTTAAAATATTTATAAGGTCTCCCACTAAAATAATGTGCTTTATAAGTACAATACAAGAAAAAAATGTACACAATACCTTGTTTAGGGAAACAGAAGTAGGTCTCAGAGTGGACATGACCCTTGTCCACTGCAATTTATTTCCAATGCCCAAAGAAGGCAGGCTTGAAAGGGACAGAGTAACCAAGAGATGTGTCAGTACCCTTTGAAATTTTACATTTCGAATAACCGTAACTAATATTTGGAAAAACTAAGAATGTTTAATACCTTGCCAGGCCAAGTGGCACATACCTGTAACCCCACATGGAAAGCCAAAGCAGGAGAACTGCTTGAACCTAGGAATTGTACACAATACACACATACATATGTGTACACACACAGGCTCACTCACACTCAAACACCTCGGTTTGTGTTAAAATGTGGAGGGAAAAAAATTCCCAGCAGAAATTCATTATGACAGCCTTAGGACACAGGAAAGATATGACCATAGAGTGTTTGTCTGGATAAAAAGAAAAATTAAAACAGCCATCCCTTGTTGGGTCTTCTAGTGCTTCCAGATGCTCCCAGATGATGGCATGTGTGGCTTGGAGACCCATACAGTGTTGACAGTGATGACATGCTTGATTTTTACCTGGGGCAGGGGGAAGTGAGCGTTGGTGTAACCATCCTCACAAACCAAAGAAGCAAGATCAGAAACCAGTAGCAGGTTGCAGGTGAGCAAAGATGAGTTCCAGACCCAGTTTTTGTTATTCAGCCCCAGCCCCTGGCTACACCGGATATCCAGCCCAGAACTCTGGTACCATAGCCAGAGGAACACTGCAGAGATAAAACGGGGTTAGTGAACGCTGTAAAGAATTGAAGTACAGATTAAAATGGATGCAAACTGAAATACAGATGGGGCACTAATGTGGGCAGTATTGTGGAAACTGCACAGTCTTTCATGGTTATTCATGATATGGAACAACCTCAGGAATTTTTTTTTAAGGAGGCTGAACCTCAAAGTGGGGCTGGGGTGGGGGTGGGGTGTCCTTCTAAAACCCAATCTGAGAAACCCAAAAGCCCTCATGAAATCATTCAAATTGTACAAAACCTCTTCTCTTCCCTCCTTAGTACAGTTTTCGTATTAACTGAGAATTTCGTATATTTGTAGGATACGTTTTGATCATATTCATCCCCAGACTCTTCCTCCAGTTTCTCCCCTCCCTCTGCCTCTCCCAACTTTTTTAAATAATCCACTGAGTCTATTTTGTGATGCCCATACACAGAGAGAGAGAGAGATGGGGCCATACACTGAAGTGTCATTGACCTACCAAAGCTTCCTGCACCAAAAACAATGCATATGTAAGCTGAATTACTTGACCCTGTCAATTATCGGGTTGGTTTGCTATCAGACCTCTCTGCAGACTTGAGAAAAGATGCTTGTGATATCCGCTGTTGCTTCTTTCCAAAGCAAACTGTGGCGGAACTCCCCTTGGCCAGGGAGCAACTGATGGAGAGGGTCCCTCCTTCAGAAAAGGAAAGGGCAGGGAGTCTCCAGCTGGCTGGTTCACAGTCCAGGAAAATCACTGCACAGTGCCTTGGGGATCCAGCCAACCTCTGTGTTTGCAGATGGACAGAACAGATGCAGGGGGTTTTGAAAGCCCAGTGGCAGGCTGTTCCTAGGCCTTGTCAGTCCTGGAGGTCAGGCTCTGAAACACCTGGGACTTCTGGTGTGGGGACACACACACACACACACTCCACCTTGATTTGCACAAGTTTCTGCCATGATACAATGTAGTGGTTTTCTTCCTCCTTCTAGACTCTATCCAAGAGGACAGAAAATGCAGGGCCACCTCATCTCCTATTGGCCTCTGCCCTTTCTCATTATTTGTAACTCACCTCTCTGAAGTATTTTCCCCCCCAAAAAAAACCTCATTTCTTTAAGACTTACACCACACCTCTCCGTGGACTTCACACCTCTCCCCTTGAACAGCTAATTAGAAAAGTTTAGGCTTAAGGGAATGTTTCTGCTTGGAATGCAATTAACATCGGTGATAGAATGCAAAAGCTAATTTTACACAAATGTACACGTATATCACTTGCATACCTGTGCATACATGTGTTGTGGCTTAAAGTGATGTGTTTGGGTTTCAGGGTGACAAGGGGTAGATGTGTGGTGGCAAACCCCCAGTCAGCCTAACTGGAGTGAGGATCTTCTGGCTGAAGCACAGCCCTAGGTATTTCCATAAACAATTAACTGAAGACAGAAAACAGCCTTCATCCCTATTAGTGAATAAAAAGGGGTGAGGGGAAAGCCAGCCCAATCCCACCATTCTTCCCATCTCCTGACTCCCTCTACTGTGCCCATCTTCATCCCTGATTGACTGGATAAACTTGAACTGTGAGCCAAAATCAATCCTCTCTCCCTTAAGTTAGTCTTACAGGTATTTTGCTCCCAGTAACAAGAAAGCTATGGTTGTATTGTAAATACAGATGTTACAGATGTGAACATTATGTGTGTATGTGTGTGTTATGTTGTATATTTATTTAGAACTGTTATCTATGTCTTATTTTGTTTTCTGTTGCTGTAACAGAATGTCTGGTGCTGCGTAGTTTACAAAGGAAAAGAGGCTTATTTTAGCCAGCCCACCCTAGAAATCCAAAAACATAGCAGGAGCATCTGCTTGGGTTCTGTTAAAAGCCTCAAGACAAGAAGTAGAAGAACAAATGATTAGGAAGGGTCAAAGAACATCCCTGTGAGAGCCTGACCTTGAGGTTCCTGTGAGAACTCTTTCAATCTCTTGAAACATGAGTCCTTCTTAAAGGTTCCACCTTCTTATACTGTTACATTGACAACCAAATTCCATCCTAGGTTTTGGCAAAACAAACAACACACACACACACACACACACACACATATATATATATATGTTATATATTATATAATGTCTTAGTTATAGTGTTTTACATAGTTATAAACATAAAACCAATCGCCTCAGGCTGTTCATTTGTCAGTTCTAAAAGTTCTAGTTAAAATGTGGCCACGGACTGTCAAGGTTGTTCCATTTAATTTTTAACAACGTAAACATCCATTGAGAGTTTCATTGCATACAGACTGCCATCCCCACAAAGCTTCCATAGAAGGCCTGAATGACTGCATGGTCTCTTCTCTTCAGAGTTCTGTCTGCAAACACTGTCAGCTCCTGCAGACACTGTCAGCTCCTAGCAAAGTAGAGTTTAATGAGCACCACACTTGCACTGCAGTGGTGAGTGCCGACTTGTGGATATATGTCTCACGTCACAGACAGTAACAGCCAGATTTCGTCTGAGATCCGGGACTTGGCGCTCGGCCCTGAGAAGACAGATTGCAAGGATACAGTGCTAGATTTATAACTTAAATACAATGTCCAGACCATTGGATATGTGGTAGGAAAGAACTCTAAAGTCCAGGCCAGTTACCCAGATGTTATCAAAAGAAAACAACACTCTAAAAAACATTTCGAGTTTTCAGTACTTGGCCCAAAGCAATGATCATATTTGTAACCTCCTGCTAGTTCAACTCATTAATAATTTACAGTAATGTGGGCTCCAACTTCTACTTAACTGCACTTCAAAGGGTTAGAGTCACGTTTACCACTGTTTTATTTAATGTAGTTATGATTAATTCACTAAGTAATTACTGTTTCTTTGTCCTTTTGGGGGAGGAGCTTGGAGTGATTTATATAGGGTGTTGTGTTTATCACTGTGAAGTCTTTAAAGCAAGCATATTTTGAGCTCTCTCTTTCTCTCTCTGTTGCTCTTAGTTTACAAAATTTAATTGAAACAGCTTTGGACAAATGCCAGGCTGCCTTTCTGCTTAATCAAACCTTGTGAAAGAGCAGTTCATCTATTACCTTGTACTTGTATCTAAGAATTTGTTAAATTAATTTACTGACAAAGAGAATCAATCACCATGAACCGTGTTAGAACAATCCTGGGACCTCGGATGGGTGGGAGGCAGCTAGCCCTGGAATGAGGAGATGTGCTCCATCTCACTTTGTTTGGTGACAGGTCAATGGACGAAACCTCCTCTCAGTGGACTTTGACCGGACCACCAAGACTGAAAAGATCTACGATGACCACCGGAAATTCCTCCTGAGGATCGCTTATGACACATCGGGGCACCCAACTCTTTGGTTGCCTAGCAGCAAGTTGATGGCGGTCAATGTCACCTACTCATCCACCGGACAAATCTCCAGCATCCAGAGAGGAACCACCAGCGAAAAAGTGGATTACGATGGACAGGGGAGGATTGTATCTCGGGTCTTTGCTGACGGGAAAACATGGAGTTACACGTACCTGGAAAAGGTATGCCTGTGTTCTGTGTTCGGGTGGGATGATTAGCATTTTCCAACACTCACCCAGAGCACTACGAGGAGAAGAAGCAGCAACACATGACTGGGTGCCATTTATTATTCTAAGTATCGCTGTGGCGGTCACGGGGGGTGCAGGCTGATGAATTTCTGTATTAGCAGAATAGTTTCGCCTTAGTTAAGTTCTACTATCTGAGACCCTTTTAAGCGATTTATGCTGTAAACAAACAAGCACTAACGCTATCCACCTGCCAAGCTCATACACTGACAACATTCACAAATTAGACCCAGAGCTTGCAAGTCATTTGTAAATAATTTCTGCTCCGGCTCTTTCATTTAGGAGAGAGCTTGCATTAGCACAGTTAAAACTGTCAGTTGTGTGTTGTCTCTGGCAGGGGCTTCAAAATAACCATAAAAAGCATGTAGGGCCTATTTATGCATTATTAAGCAGAAGAGGCTATTTTCCTCGAAAGCCGTACTTTCAGATCCTGCGTGGTGTCTCTCTTTCATTTGCATGTAAGAGATAAAGCATCCTAACTTGGGCTCTTTCCCGTTCTTCAGATCTGTGCACAGTGCCACAGATGGAGATTTAGAGCTGCACGTGGCAGCGAGCTAAGCTGTGCAGCCTGAAGTTGGGGTGAGGGTCAAGAGGAATGGAAAGGGGGAGGGTGGGGGTAGGAAATGGGACTGGACCATTTCCCACAACTCACTTCTTAAGGAACAGAATCCACCAAAGAGCATTTTTGCAGATGTTTCATCTGCCTCTGAGACAAGCGTGAGCCATAGGAAATGACTAGCTTTGGAGTTCTTACATGCCTCAAATCTTGCACCAGCGTAGCCTTAACTCTTGACATTCACTGCCTGCAGCCGTGTGGACATTAAAAGCTATGCACAGAAACTTGTCCTCCAGGACAATTATGAGCCATGCAAATTGCTGCTGTATTCACCTCAGCAATTCTCTACCAGAGGTCTCCACAGAACACCTCACAGCCCTTTACCCATGAGCGTATCTACCTCACAGGCCCCTCAATCAGATGCAGAGCTCAAGGTAGGATGCTACAGCCTTAAGGCAGCCTACCAACTCTAAATACTTCCAGCAAGGATCCTCCTGGCCAGGCTGTGTCTCCCCTCCTCAGCAGAGACTCACTCGGGGCCGTGGACTACACCTTCCAGCCCATCATCACACGCTAGCCGCTGAGCAGCTGTTTGGAGACCACAGGGTGGGCTCCGTGTACACAGGCTTGTCTAGGAATGTATCTTGCTACCTGAGAGATACTTCAGACTCCACTCTAAGCAGCCCCAGGGGGACTTCTCCAAGCACATGGGGAAGAGACCTTTAGATCAAGTGCATTACGTGGAATAGAAATACCCAGCCCCCACAAAATAACAGTTGTCACAGTGTGGCCTAAAGTGTTAAAAGAGAGCAAAAAGGGTTGTTCAAGCCTTCCTCATAAAAATACAAGCCATGTGTTAGTCAGCTTTAACTGTGACAAAATGCCTGAAGTGATATCCTGTTCCAAAGTAAGATTTTAGCTCTCAGCTTCAGAGGATTCAGCCCACCATCACTTGGCTTCACTGTTACAGGGAAGACAAGCATAATTGGGAGATAAGACAGCATAATAATGAGCATGCATCAGGCAAAGTCCCTCATCTCATGGCAGCCAGGAAGTAAAGGGAATGCAAGGAATACTTGAGGGTTCCAATGTCCCTTCAAAAGCATGTTCCCAGTGACGTAATGGCTCTTCCCAACCTCCTGGTAGTACCACAGGCCGATAACCAAATCATCAACAGATACTCTTTAGGGGACATTTCAGATCTGTAACAACCTACATGTAAAAAAATTTCCCTGCTCATGGCCAGAGAAGAGTCTTCCAGAACCTAAGTCTTAAGAACCGTTTTGAATAGAGTATGAAATGAAAACAAGGAGTCTTGACGAAAGATTATTAGGCATGTCCATGCCAGAATCAAGAGTGTGTCCCAGGGGCGCCATCCTCACTGCCCTTCCTGTTTGGCTCTGGGGTCAGAGGAAACTTGATTGCAGGAAGATCCCCCCAGGCCTGCATTACACTTGGGCCTCACTCAAGCGACCCCACGGTTGACCTTCTCTCATGGTGCCTCAACAAGCTGATGCCGTCTGTCTGTCTGTACTTAATCTGAGTGAGAAGAGGAGAGATTTTTTTATTTTCATTTTTTCATAATTCAGTACCAGCACATACAGAACCTAGAAACCATTATGGGAGTACCAGAAGGGCAATTCAGATTTGGTATCTACAAAAGGAATTATTGAAACAGAGTCCTCTGTACAGATCCCAGATTTAGACATCCTGTCTAAATCCACATTTCCATGAAGGGAATTTACAACTCTGATTCACTGTGTGGCTAATTTAGCCCTGTTTGTTGACATTGATGCTTTATGTACACATTATTCATTTTAGGCTAATTTTATATCTCTTCTTCATAAATATTTTGGCTTTGTTCCTCCCCCAAACACACAGGAAATTAAACCTGATTTGAGTGGCTCTTCAGTCAAATGAGGGGGAAAGCCACCTTACTAAATAATTGCTAATTATAGATAGGATTGCATTTCCCCTCTGCTATTTTCCCCTTGAAATATTGTCTTCAAACCAGCTTGGTTCGTGCCTGCGTTATGGCTTCTCCAAGTCCATTGACAATCTGCTGGTTGGCTGGGGATGCCCGGAGAAAGAATGGCACAATCATGACAAGTAGCACATTATGAATCTTAAGCCACTAACTGCGGAACCCTTCACAATTAAGCATCTAAGCAAATTAGGCAGGGAATCGTTAACACCGTGTAAGGTCAAGGATAACTCAATTAAAATGGAAACCATTTTCTCGGGCGGAATGTTTGTGGTCACTAAATCTGCTTTTGTGCCACTGCGCCCCTCCCCCACCCCACCCCCGCCCCAATTCACAAACCCTGGATAACAGCCTGTGTTCTCTTCACAGTCCATGGTCCTCCTGCTCCATAGCCAGCGGCAGTATATCTTCGAATACGATATGTGGGACCGCCTGTCTGCCATCACCATGCCCAGCGTGGCTCGGCACACCATGCAGACCATCCGGTCTATTGGCTACTACCGTAACATATACAACCCCCCAGAAAGCAATGCCTCTGTCATCACGGACTACAACGAGGAAGGGCTGCTTCTGCAAACAGCCTTCCTGGGAACAAGTCGGCGGGTCTTATTCAAGTATAGAAGGCAGACCAGGCTATCGGAAATCTTATACGATAGCACAAGAGTCAGTTTTACCTACGACGAAACAGCGGGAGTCCTGAAAACAGTAAACCTTCAGAGTGATGGTTTTATTTGCACCATTAGGTACAGGCAAATCGGCCCTCTGATTGACAGACAGATTTTCCGCTTCAGTGAAGATGGGATGGTAAATGCACGATTTGACTATAGCTATGACAACAGCTTTCGAGTGACCAGCATGCAGGGTGTCATCAATGAAACACCACTGCCCATTGACCTATACCAGTTTGATGACATTTCCGGCAAGGTTGAGCAGTTTGGAAAATTTGGAGTTATATACTATGACATCAACCAGATCATTTCCACCGCCGTCATGACTTACACGAAGCACTTTGACGCTCATGGCCGCATCAAGGAGATCCAGTATGAGATATTCAGGTCGCTCATGTACTGGATTACAATTCAGTATGATAACATGGGCCGGGTAACCAAGAGAGAGATTAAAATAGGGCCCTTTGCCAACACTACCAAATATGCTTATGAATATGATGTTGACGGGCAGCTCCAAACAGTATACCTGAACGAGAAGATCATGTGGCGATACAACTATGACCTGAACGGGAACCTCCACCTCCTGAACCCAAGCAGCAGTGCCCGCTTGACGCCCCTTCGCTATGACCTTCGGGACAGAATCACCCGTCTGGGTGACGTTCAGTACCGGTTAGATGAAGATGGTTTTCTGCGTCAGAGAGGCACGGAAATCTTTGAATACAGCTCCAAGGGGCTCCTGACTCGAGTCTACAGCAAAGGCAGCGGCTGGACGGTGATCTATCGATATGACGGCCTGGGAAGGCGTGTGTCTAGCAAAACCAGCCTGGGACAGCACCTGCAGTTTTTTTACGCTGACCTGACGTATCCCACTCGGATTACTCATGTCTACAATCACTCAAGTTCAGAAATCACCTCCCTCTACTACGACCTCCAAGGACATCTTTTTGCCATGGAGATCAGCAGCGGGGACGAGTTCTACATCGCCTCAGATAACACAGGGACACCGCTGGCTGTCTTTAGCAGCAATGGGCTCATGCTGAAACAGATCCAGTACACCGCCTATGGTGAGATCTACTTTGACTCCAACATTGACTTTCAGCTGGTAATCGGATTCCATGGAGGCTTGTACGACCCGCTCACCAAATTAATACACTTTGGAGAAAGAGATTATGACATTTTGGCAGGACGATGGACAACACCGGACATTGAAATCTGGAAAAGAATCGGAAAGGACCCAGCTCCTTTTAACCTGTATATGTTTCGGAATAACAACCCTGCAAGCAAAATCCATGATGTGAAAGACTACATCACAGGTATGGTGGCTTTTTTTTCCTTTCCAAGTGCTAAATTACTATTACCATTACATTAATACACAAAGTAACTAGACTTGACCTTTTGGATGCATTCATTTCTCTACGGATCCATAGAGAAACCACAAAGGGAAAATGAAATACAGTTACTTCCTACTCTGCCTGACTATGCTCAAGGCCATAGTTTCTGAAATGACATGGAATTCAATCATCTAAAGAACAGGAGAGATACAGAGAGCAGAAATGCTAAATTCAGATTCCCAAAATTAAAATACCAATCTTGTTTCATCTCTACAGGCTGTGGGCTTTATAGTCTTTTTTTTTTTTTGTCCAAGTCTCAGTTGCTGCATTAGTTAGTTCACTTTCTGTCTTTACAACAAAATTTCCAAGATTTTCACTCATGAAGAAGACAGAATTATGAGGACTCACAGCTTGGGAATCCCATTGGCCCCAGGGCTTCCAACCAAGGCAGCAAGTACATGAGGGGAGCAAGCCATCATGTTATCAGCCAGGAAGTTGTGGGGCCGGGCAGAAAGAGAGATCTCGGTCCCATAATCCCCTTCAAGGGCAGACCACAGTGGCATAAAGACCTCCCACATCCTCCACCTCTCCAAGATCCCACGACCTCAGTAGCTTTAACAAGGAACCCAAGAACCAGCTTTAACAAACACAGACGCAGAAGCACTCAAGGTCTGATCAATGGCCTTAATCATGAAATGGGATAAAAGTGTCTACCATAAAATTTAAGAGTGTAAAGAGTTCTGCCACCTTCAAACATATACTGTTGGGTTTCCCTGTGTGTGTGTGTGTGTGTGTGTGTGTGTGCAATTGCAATGGAAATAGTCCATGGGAAACAAACCACAGTTGATAACTCGTCTCATCTCTGAGAGATGCCTCACACCCTCTTTAGTACCATCCCCTCAGCACAGTGATGGAGCAGTGTCTCCCATCAGTTGCTTAGTCAGAGGACCTGGTTTCTCAGTTCTGTCTTCTTCTAAGATGACACCGCTAACTTGACCACTAATATGGAGTCACGGTCAGGCTGTAGAATGAGGGTCTTTCTAAGGTTTGATCCATGTGACTCTTCAGGAGTGAAGATGCAAAGAATCAGCGTGTGCTTCCACCACCACAGAAGCATGTGATAAAACACAGACAGGGTCTTACAAGTTCTTTGATGGTCCCCCATCCTGAACTGGCATCTTCCATCCTCTTCTCCAAGAATTTTAAATTCTCCCATCTCCAGCCTTCCACCTGTGAATTATACTGCCGTAATTCAGCTCTGTCTTCTCTGGTTGTTTTTGGAATGAGGTTTTTCTCCCTTGTTTTAGCTTATGTCAGGTGCCCATCAGGCTGCCTCTTTTCTGGTTCAGTATTTGAGGCAAACCAAGATGTCCTTCTGTCCCTTAGGATAGGTGTCAAAAATACCACCCTTTATGTCGAATCAGCTTTCCAACTTTCCAAATGACACAGAGCTTGTCCTATCCCTCCCACATGGCTGGCTGTAAGTCCCTTCCTCCAGCTTCAGCAACACGCAGTGGTCTTCTCAGTCAGCACACACTCACATTCAAATTCCATGATCTTGGCAGGGCCTTTCAATGCCAAAGACTCTGGTTTTCAGGTATCCACATGTTGGTAACCATACTGTTCAGAGTACGAGAAACTTCGCTTGATAGTCAACATTTAGGAGACTGAATACCTCCCCAAACACACACACACACACGGTAATTGTGTATGCACTCTCACAGGAAAGTAGCACTTTCTATCCGCTGTGAACCCTGTGGAGAGTTCTCCCCACCACACACACGCACACACTGGCACCCATTTAACAGAGAGAATACCACTGATTTTGTAGCCATGTGACACCTGGACAAAGGACCTGCCAGCCTGGCAATGAGGTGAGAGTTTGTGCCCTAAAGAAGGAAATGGGAAGCTAGCAGCTCTCCATCATTCTGACAAGCAGTTTACCACTGGTTATTTGAGGGGTGCTGACAGGGGCTGACTGAACGGGTAGAAAGCCCCTGAATTCATCTTCTCCTAGCAACGTGGACTGCAGGGAATGCCATTGCAGCACTTTCTGAAAAGCATCAAAAGAGAGATGGAACAGCAGAAAATATATTAGGTGAAATGCAATTTCAAATTTTCCAGCAATGTGCTTAATATATAAAATAATCTACACCCAACTGTACTCATGAAGCAGCAAGCCTGGCGAGTGGCCCTGTAAATCATAACCTCCAGAAGAGAATAAAAGCCTTATTCTTTGCTTAATGGCTTTTGGAGTCACGTGGCAATATTTGAAAAATACCATTTTTTAAAGGTTTCCATGTTCTCTCCCCCAAAAAGTTAGTCTCCACCTGTGCACAGCGAGCCTGTGAAGTCAGAGCTGATGGTAAGCAGGCACGTCGGTGCCCTCAACCAGGGTTGCCAACTTTTAGCATTCCTCTTTGAATATGAACCAACTGTTCATTTTCATAGTCTCAGTCTTGGGGATTTCACTAATAGAAAAATGGGTTGTGGACATTCAGGTACCCCCCAATCACACAGCTCCTACTGATGGCCAGCCTTTGTTTTCTGCCCCTGTGTCTTGAATCCTCACGCCACTGTGCGTTGCTGTTTTATCACTATCGCTGGCCCAGGATGCAATCTGGCACCTCTGACAGTTTATCTACTCTGTCTAAGTGAGTATCTATTACCCTCCATTTTCTGCAGCATTTGCCATAGTTCTGCTGTGGAGGTTACTGTCTGCATGTCTAAAAATAGACTGTGGGTTTAAAATGGCAGGAGGAAGGGCAAACAGAGGCTTCTTTGCAGATTGATTATTTGTGAAATTAGGTTTGGGGGTCTTTTTGTTGTTGTTTTGTTTTGTTTTAAGGTCAGGATGTAAATTCGAGAAAGTGCCCAGTAAAATCTTAACACCTTTGATTCTGTGTGTTCTTCTCCTAGATGTTAACAGCTGGCTGGTGACATTTGGCTTCCATTTGCACAATGCTATTCCTGGATTCCCTGTTCCCAAATTTGATTTAACAGAACCTTCATATGAACTTGTGAAGAGTCAGCAGTGGGAAGATGTGCCGGTAAGAACCAAAAGGCGAAAGGAGGAGAGCGCAGTGAATGGCATACTTGTGTCTTCTTTACCCAGATTTCATGGAACTACCCCTGTGCAAACTGTACCAAAAAGAGCTTTTCTTTCTTCTTTCTTTTTACACACTTCTGAGGAAGGAAAACTGACAGTTCCACCGCATTTCTGTTCAGCATACTATGGGCCTGTTAAACAGGCCAAATCTGTTTCTAGTAATGCTAATAAAAGCATTGAAATACACTATCAAAAGGCAATAAAATGCAGAAGCCTGTGTTTTGTGTGTGTAGGGTTTCTGCAGAGAACCCTAGGAAAAAGCATTTATAGCACCTGGGAGCTGAAGGCAAGATTCAATAAACAGGAGAAGGGGGATTCAGATTTCAAATTAGCAGCCCACAAACAGTGCCACAATGGCGTTTGCAGAAAATAAAAATAAAAATGTCCTCTAGTAAGGCTCCGTCTACGAGCAGGTGTTCATAGAGTTTTCCTGAAAAATAACAGATCAGGAGGCCTGACCCTGTTGTGAAAAATAAATGAAGAAATAGAATGGGAAATTGCAGAGTCAAAACTGCTGTGTCAGGAAGTGGCTCTTTAACTCCCATCATTCAGAGCTCAGAAAAGAATGCCCAACAAAACACCAGGACTTCTAGCTCAAAGCAAGAATAATTAGAGATCAAGAAATTGGGTTACCTCTTAATGATAAGGAGAGCTCTGAGTTCCTAGAAAAGTTAATCCCCACCTGGAGCAATTTCCTACCACTTTCATGAATACAAAAAGGCAATCACGATTAAGACACGTAAATACACACATGACATATACAGTGCTCAGAGATACATTTTTCTGATAAAGTTTCATTCTTAATATTTTTAAAAAACCCTGCTTCAGTGGCATCTTTATTTAATGAACAAAATCCATCAAGCTTCTAACATTGCTTCCTTTTTTTTTCCAAGATTTTTTTAAGCTGCATTTACAGAGATGTGCATATGTAGTTGCAGGTGCCCTTGGATGTCAAGTCCAGAGGAGGACATAGGGCCCCCTGGAAGAATAGCTACAGGCAGTTGTGAGCAGCCAGATGTTGGCACGGGTAACCCAACTCCCGTCCTAGGCAAAAGCAATGTGTGCTTCCTCCAGGACCCTTCTTTCCAGCCCTCATTTTAACATTTCTAACTACAGATGTATCTGGCCCTAACAAAGTGCCTTGAAGTTGAACCAAGGCCTCCTAATGCATTTGAGCGTGCATGACTTTTGAACATGTCTGCAAGCTCTGTAGTCTGCTGGTACAAACAGACTTGCCAACCTTCTTTTTCCCCAGGCAGCCTTTTAATGTGGCTCAAGTTCTCTGTCAAAAAAAAAAAGTGCACCATAAAAGCAGCTTAGGGGATCATGAGTTAAGACAGTGGGCAGCCTCCCTGGCACAGGAAGGGAGGAGGGCATTTCTCTCAGTTCTGCAAACGAAACAGATGTTTCCATTTGGCAGGAACAAACATCTGCTGGTATAAGAAATGGCTGGGTTAGAATACCCCCCAATTTCAAGCAGTTAGCCCATGGAGATGGTCCCCTGTCTCCAGATCTACATTAAGATACTTGTTTTCCAAAGTTTGAGACAGCTGACCCATAGGCCACTCATCCCTGCATATTTCAGCTCTGCAATTACACCAGCGACCCTCAGCTAAAAACTATGTTCCACGTGAGAGCCTGGTGACCCCAACCTTTCCCTGTTGGCAGCTTTCTCTAAAGCTTCCCGAGAGTAAACTTTTGCCATGGGCCTGGTGGACTAGCTTTCCCACCTGGAGCTGTTTGAGAATAAAACATCTAGGAATTATAAAATGAAAAATAATATAGTTTCCCTGCCTTAAAAAAAAAAGCTGTGAGAGATTATGTGAAATGTTCTTTAAACTTTTTCATTGCCTTTTTGTTTTGTGCATTGCACATATACCCTCATGCAACAGCACATCAGAGGACGATTTGGTCAGGCTTGGCAGTAGGGACTTTTACCCAGTGAACCATCCACCAGCCAATAAACTCCTTTCTTGAACATTGTGAAAACTAGTAGAATCACCATGAGGGAAGGCAATACCATTCCGTCCTAGCTTTTGTGTCATTCTAATCCCTCTAGAGCCAAGGAGTTGTCAATAAAGGTTTCTGCACCTCCAATCAGCCCTGTTTTGTTTGCTCGTTGGTTGGGGTTTGGTTCTCTGAGCAGGAGCTCACTAGCTCAGAATAACTCTGAACTCACTAGGCAGCCAAGGATAGCCTTGATCCTCCTCCCCTCCACCTTCCCAGTGTGGAGACTAGAGCATGGGGGACCGGGGAGGGGGGCTGCTTTATTTGTGGTCAGCAACAGGAAGGTCGCCAGCAAGAGTGGCTCCCAGCAAACAGGATCTGCGTTCTGATGTTCTTTTCAACCTCCCTCCTCTCGTGTTCTGCCTTTCAGCCCATCTTTGGAGTTCAGCAGCAAGTGGCAAGGCAAGCCAAGGCCTTCCTGTCCCTGGGGAAGATGGCCGAGGTGCAGGTGAGCAGACGCAAGGCAGGTGGCGAGCAGTCATGGTTGTGGTTCGCCACGGTCAAGTCGCTCATCGGCAAGGGAGTCATGCTGGCCGTGAGCCAAGGCCGCGTGCAGACCAACGTGCTCAACATCGCCAACGAGGACTGCATCAAGGTGGCGGCCGTGCTCAACAACGCCTTCTACCTGGAGAACCTGCACTTCACCATCGAGGGCAAGGACACCCACTACTTCATCAAGACCACCACGCCCGAGAGCGACCTGGGCACCCTGCGGCTGACGAGCGGCCGCAAGGCGCTGGAGAACGGCATCAACGTGACGGTGTCGCAGTCCACCACGGTGGTGAACGGCAGGACTCGCAGGTTCGCCGACGTGGAGATGCAGTTCGGCGCGCTGGCGCTACACGTGCGCTACGGCATGACGCTGGACGAGGAGAAGGCGCGCATCCTGGAGCAGGCGCGCCAGCGGGCTCTCGCCCGGGCCTGGGCGCGCGAGCAGCAGCGCGTGCGCGACGGCGAGGAGGGCGCGCGCCTCTGGACGGAGGGCGAGAAGCGGCAGCTGCTGAGCGCCGGCAAGGTGCAGGGTTACGATGGGTACTACGTACTGTCGGTGGAGCAGTACCCCGAGCTGGCCGACAGCGCCAACAACATCCAGTTCCTGCGGCAAAGCGAGATCGGCAAGAGGTAACCCCTGGGCCATGCCTGCGCAGTCTCCTGTAGCACAATCCGAACCGGACTCTCCAAAGAGCCTTTCCAGAATGACACTGCTCTGCATACACACACACACATGCCGCATACACACACGCAACACAGACCAGAAACAGAGACAACTTTTCCTGAATGACCTTAAAGGTGATCGGCTTTAAAGAATATGTTTACATGCACATATCGCTGCACTCATTTGGACTGGAAGTATGAGAAGGGAAAAAAAAAAAGCATTAAAAAGGCAACGTTCTGCCGTGGCCCTCTATACCTTCGAGGCACTGTATTAAACTAAGGTTTTAAAATGAAAAAAAAAATGCGTAAGGTGTTTCCAGATATTACTGATTTGTCGACCTTTGCTTACAGGAAGTAATCTCTACCTAGGATGTGATATATAGAGATCTGTTCGTTTTTAAATGTGGGGCAAAGTCACTGTTTATAGAAGCCAACTGCACTCCCGTGCTGCATCGTGAGAGGACACTGGGCACAGGGCCGTCTGCCTCGGCGGGGATTTAATAACGGATTTTACTAACATGGCTTGCCCTGGGAGGGAAAAACTGATGAATGCAATCCTTGTCACTGATAAGCAAAGGAAACCCTGATTTTTTTGTAAATTATGTGAGACAAGTTGTTTATGGATTTTTATATGAATTACAATTTACTGTACATCAAATATTAGTCTCAGAGGAGTTAATTTATGTAAAGTGTTTAAAAGTTTATACTTAAAAATAAAATGATAAAAACATGTGAACTGTGTGATTTTTTTAAAAAGGATTGCACCTTTTGTTATCTGTTATAACTGTACAGTATAACTTATTATATTGTAGAGATATAACAACTTATGCCTATCATGTCCAGAAGTGTTAATATTTTTGTATTAGGTTGAAAAAAAATGTGCAACTTTCTATCACTTAGATGGATAGGACAGTGCAATCCTAAGTGGGTGGCTAATCCGAGAACCCCTTTTTCTTCCTTCACTTTTTCGTCAGGCCACTGTCCTCAACCATTATCAACCAAGAGGCAGAGTAGACATTCAGGGCTGGTGGAATGTGATGGAAGATACTGGGGAAAGGGGGGACAGACAGAAGACAAGGGGGAGAATGGGCTCTCTGACCCTCTCTAGGCCCTAAAGGTCAAGCTGATGTAAATGGCCAGAGCTTTTGATACTATATCATTGTCCCTCGAAGCTCCACTTCATGATGGAGGAAAGAGAACACAATCTGCTGCTTGGAAATATTTGTGGGGAGGGACGGACCTGGTGTCATGGTAACCATGAACGTGTATCTTACTATCTAGGAGAGCTAGAAACCGAGCAGTAGTAAGCCAGTGGTCGGGGGACAGACCAGTCAAGATCACTCTGTTAGCCTTGGAGTTGGACCCTTACCTTAAGTCAGCAAGTGGGACCAACACAGGAAGGCAAGCTCCCGTAAGCCCACATGGCCCAACCATCATAGGGGCTGGCTTGAGTGGCAGCCTGTGCTGGCCAGGGGTAGCCTGGGGTGGAGTGAGAGGGAAACTGATCATGGTGCCCCCTGACTGAAAGCTTGGGGTTCCACCATAGACACCATCTGCACTTCTGTGCCAACCCAGCCACTCTGAAGAATCTTTCGTGAGCACTAAATTCAGCCACAAAAATATTTTTAGAAAATATTTCTCAGTTCATTGAGCTATAGTACACACTGTTTTCCTCTATGTATAATGGTGATAAATATAGCAAGTGAACATGTCGTAAATATAAAGGTTCAAGTGATGTATTGAAAATAATTTTTCTAACTGCTTTGTATGTATCACATACTCTAAATTGCACAGTAGGCGTGTTTATTAAACAGATTGGCTGGGGAAAGTTTTGAAATAGCGACTGAATCTACAGTCTCAGTACTATTCCTGTCGCTGTGTATGTGGTAGGACATAACCAAGGTAATTAATCTTCTAATGAATGCTGATATTTTATTAGAATGAAAGCACAGATTAGCTTTACTATTTTTTATCCTGGAAAAAAAAAAACCTTTGGCAGTACTAGGAAGCCCAAATTTAGACAATTATGAGATTTCAAACCACGTAACATGGCTCTGTTTGACGTTTTATTTTTTAACTGTTAACTTAGGTGTTCGCAGTTCTGTTGACTAGGACTTCTGCAGGACTGTTATTTAGCATGCTGTAAGTATTTTTGGGTGAAATAGGCTCCGAGTCTAAATTCCCATAAATGTCTGTGATGTACTGACCATGAATAATATAACTTCACACGAAGGAAGTGAAGTTACACTCTTAACCCCTTCTCGACATAGACTGGTCTTTACGGGGCACCAATAAATGACAGATTTGGAGAGTCTCCTGGTGCTTATTTTAGAAGAAGTCAAATCAACCCAATTAGTGTCTTGTTAGTAGGTATAATGAGCCTATTTCTTTCTAAAAAGGCTTGTGGTCTGGACGTGCTTTTACAAGAAATAGTGACCTTGGGGAATATGTAAACATCTTTTTCTAAGAGTTGGGGGGAGGTCGGGGAACTGTATAATGACAATTAGCTTAAAAAAAAAACAAAAGAAATTGATATTCAAAGTATTTTAGGCAAAGCCAGTCAAAATGCTTTCATGATATTTTGAGATGTAAATTTTTGTCTGATTTGTATTGTTCTTTTCATTTGCCTTCTTAACTTTATATGTGACCTGAATTTTCCATAACTTGATGACTATAGATTGCATCTAGGCATTCCAATAAAAGCCAACCCAATGTGTGTGTGTTTATATATTTTTCTTTTCAAATCTTGACTAGCCAGAATTGCTATTGTACTTGACATGGATGGAGAAGGAGGCAGATCTAGGAGTGTGGTTCTTCTGCAACCAAACTGGCACTAGCTTTTATTACTGGTTTTAGCTTTCTGTTTTGTTTTTGTATTTAGTATTGAAATGACTGCTCAGAAGAGCTCACTTCACAGAGGACTCTTCCCCTGGCCTACTTTAGAAAAATGTTAACTACACCTCCACACAGCCAAACACTAACTGTAAAAAAGAACTGAAAAAAAAAATCACCCATTACTACTCAAAAGCAGGTCTCATTCCTGTGATGTTGGCATTGAGTGTGCTTAATTAAAACACTTGATTAGAATAATCAGTTTGGGCTGATAGGTTCTCAGCCTCCTGGAGATGTCTAAATCTACATATAGACCGGCTGATTAGGGTTTGCTTTGTTCAGCAATTCCAGGCTGACAGGCCGGAGCTTTGATTTTAGAATGAAAAGGCAGACTCCCCCGTGCTTACTTTACAGTGACAACCTCGACTTGGTACCGTGTGGCTGCTGCAGGAATCGGGTCACTCCACTCAGCAGAAGGGTCCAGTTTCTTCTCAATTTAGAGTTTAATATACTCGAGGCACAGGAACCCCACAAAACACAGCATATCCCAACCCTTCCTTGCTACAATGCTTTCCTTGTCTGAGCTAAGAACAGTGCTGGAAGTGAATTTTAGATAATGAACTGGGTACCAAACATGGCGCTCCCAACGGGAAACATGCATCTGGTGTTTATGTTCATTGCGTGTTATCTGTGACAAAAACCTCCTGAGCAATGGTCAGAGTTAGCTGTCCTTACTGGACACAGCCCACCCATGAACTGCCACCGCCCAACCCAGGTGAGATGGAATGAATGACATCCAGGCTCCTGCAGAGTGAGGCAAGCCCTCTCCTGGAGAGCCTTGAAGGGCAGTGTAGCGAGATCATACCCCTTCCACAGATACTTAACTCCATCACACTGTCCTGAAGGATAGTGAGCTCAGTCAACAGCATGCAGTCAATTCTAGATGTGAGGGAGAAGGAACTTGGAGAAACATCAACGAATTATTCAAGTGGTGAGGAAAGGGTTCAAGCCAAAATGAACAAAGATTCTCTTTCCTGATAACACCCCCCGGAGAGTTCTGGAGATATTACCAACCCTGTTGCATTGGTCATACGACATATATTTCTAGGCTCTTGACTATGCTAATGAATGACCATCATTTCTAAAGGAAGAGCTAGAGATGTTCTATAAGTCACTTGTTTGACTTTTTACCAAGGACATGGTAAAAAAAAAAAAAAAAACTACAAGTTGTTTATATCAGTCCTTCTCACTTTATCCACAGTGTGAAGCCGGAGTGCCAAAGAGGTACTGATACGTTGCTGGAATTTTCTACCCCAATTCAAGCCACATAATGAATATCCTCTGTTGCCAACATTCTCATTTGTTATTCACCACCTCTACAAGCAATGGTCTCTTGGTGTCCGTTAATTACTAATAACTTTTAGGTAGATTGAGTAAACCTTTTTATTTATGAACTGACTTAAAATTCTGTCATGAAGGAATACAGGGTTCCGAGAGCCCTGTGTATAGAGAATTTACTACAAACCGATGCTGAGCTTAAAGTAACATCATTATTCAGTTTAGAGTTAATGGGCTCCACAAAGCAAATTTAATAAATCCTTCTGGGATCTAAGCAGAGGAAAATTGAAATTGGAAGTATAAATTGTGAGTTCTAGGGCAAGAGACTGGCTTGGTTGCAGTCCTCCAGGTTACAGGGTGAATTGTGAGCGGCCACAGGCATTCAACCTGCCTTAGGAGGGCGCTCACATTTCTTTCACATGTGTGCAGAGATTTCCTGAACTCCACCCACAATGGCTATTTCTATGTAACGTAGCTCACTGCATCAAATTGACAGGATTTACAAGTGGTCTGCTGGGTGGAGAGGAATTCTTTAAAATGTTTGCAAGTTAACTTTATCAAGGTGAGGGAAGCATAGAAGCCCAAGGAGGTAAAATGACACGAGTTCTTTGACACGAGTGAAGGCTGAAAATAGAACTGCTCAGAGGAACTCTGAGGGAACACACCAACTAGTCTCTTCCACCTCGGGTTCTTCTCACAGGGTGATTAGCAACGGTGTCAGTGAAGCTCTACCCCATCCCAAACGGTCCTCCAAGATAAACGGATGGGAAGCCTGCTGTACCTATTTCAGAAAATCCTCCTTAAAAATCGTTCCCAGGTCCTCCTGTCTCTACATCCTCTTTTTTTCTTCCTCTTAATTGTCTTTTTTTTTTTTTTCTGGAATGACCCCAGCAAGAGCTGCCTGGTTTTGTGACCAAAAAGATTGTGCCCGCTTTTCTTCATCTTAGGAGGAAAACCATGCTGGTCCATTGATCAGCCAGGTGATTTTAACTGCTGAGGCTCTCAGGGAAGGAGAGTCTTTCATCCCCAACTTATTGACAAAAAGGTTATAAGCAAGCAGGTTTCAAAGTCTCGCTTCGACTGTGACATTATCTTCAAGGTCGGGCGTGCGATTTCTGTGCCGCTCTCAAGCAGCACTGTGAAGTACAGACAAGTGGAGAAGGCAGAGAGTGGTCAGGGCAGCCTAGCTCGCTTGAGGTAGGGGAGAGACCATCTTTCCACACGTCGCTCCTCCGTTCTCGCCTTTACCCCTTAGTTTTCAGGACTTGGCTTCTTTGGAAGTGAGAGCCTGTCCCAACATCTGGTGACACCCTAGGGTGAGCCTCCGCACAGACCTGTGTCTGGGTCCTGGCGGCTACGCAGCGCTTTCATGAAGGGCTCTTGCGCCCCCTAGCGGCGGGTGCCTTAGGTCTCGACAGGCTGTGCTAAAAGCTGCTGCAATGTCCAGAACCAGAAATAAACAAAACAACAACCAAAAGGTGGGGAGGAAGAGGGACAGGATCTAAGCTCTCCCTAACCTTCTCTGGATGTGCCAATTCAAATGAATCTTTCTGGTCCCATTCTGCTCTGCCCAGAGACTTCCACACATAAAGCGATTCCTTCTACTTCATGCACCGCCTCACAGAGGCCTGGTCCTTACAAGCCTGGGTCCCCTCCACCAAGCAGAAACTCTGTCAAGCCATGTTCCTCTCGCCTGGCAGAT
Source organism: Pachyuromys duprasi (assembly GCA_028658305.1). Classification (NCBI taxonomy): domain Eukaryota; kingdom Metazoa; phylum Chordata; class Mammalia; order Rodentia; family Muridae; genus Pachyuromys; species Pachyuromys duprasi. The sequence goes on from CM053764.1 coordinate 83,075,357, forward strand.
CAAACGATGGCCCTTCCCCCCAGGAATTGTCCGCGGGCTGTCTGCGCTCTGCAGCCCACTCAGAACGGTGATTTCTGAAATACATTGTTTACCTTCTACTTTCCATGTTAACAGCCCTGTCTCTGAGAAGATTTTCCCAGAAGGACAGATCATTTAAATTCAGAGTGGCGTTTTTATTTCTGCCCGAGCTAGGCTCTCACAGAAAGTGCTAGAATGACAAGCAGCCTGGAAAAGCAAGTCCTTCCTGACTTCACCATTCCCTTCCTCACCGTGGCCTCGTTGCCAAGGTGAGGGGAAAATGTGGTCTTTCAACCTCTCATTCCTGGCTTGTCACACAGAGAAGCCGGTAGATGCTGATTTTAAGTGACAGCATGTACCTACCTTCAGAAACCATCCCTGGCTGGGTGGAACCTATTGACATTTCTGGAGCCTCCTTGGGGGACCCAAATATGTAGGACCATTTTCCCACTTTCTCTCTGAGATAAGAAAGGAGACGAAAGTCAGAACATCATGACTGAAGTCAGAACATCATGGACGACAGGATGGGTTGGAACGATACGATTCATGAGAAGATAAAAGAGGGCCTCTAAGAAGATGTTCAGATTAAATTAACATCTTGCCCTTCCCTGACAGTATCACTGGGCCAGGCAGGCTGTCCGTGGGGGGTAAGGAGAGGGAAGAAGGAAGCAATACTTTTCTTCATGAGCCAAGTATGTTCAACTCGAGGCTTCACAGTTCAGCGATAAGGTTCCCTCGGGTGCCCCTGGGCGATGGAATGCCAGGGAGAGACAGCGCCAGGGTGGGAACACATACAGAGTCACACAAACTCTCATACACCGACAACACCAAGGAGCCAGTTTTGCACCTGAATTAGAAGGTGGATGAGTCCCGGTCTTGGGTCCCTGCTTTTACCTGGTGCTGAAGCAATCGCTGGATGCCTTCCTCCGTGTTGCTTCCCTCGTCTGGCCTCAGCCGAGGTACCACGGAGCCCTCCACAGACAGCCCCTTCCTTCACTGTGTGGTTCTCTTTGGTGGCTGCTGGGGAAGCAGCCCTAAGACCCGAACTATTGCCTTGTAAGTACAGACTAGCAGCATTCCAGATCCTGAGGTCCGTGTCATAAATCTGCAGTCTGTTGGAGTTCTCCACTCCTGCTCCCAGACCCCCTCACCCACTGTCACACCTAAAGGTGGCATTCTATGCCAGTAGTAAGGGCAAGGGAAGCAGTCTCCGGCTTGGGGCTCTTTGAAGGCAACAGGTCCCCAATTACTTCCTGCTCATTAAATTGTGGACATAGCCTTGCCTGGCTCTTGTAAATCAAAGAAAACACGACTAGCCTTGCCATACTCAGGCTCTGTCTGCAGCCTCTGCCAATTAGCACTCCAGTTAATCAAACTTTAGAGGGTCCCTGGAGAGGGGGTGAGAACTGGGAGCAGTCCGGAGCAGAAAAGACCCGTTTAGTCTCGGCTCTGCTGGGCTGAAGACAGCCACTTGTTTATGTTAGAACAAAGAGTTGAGGGTGGTTCTAGCTTGATGCCTTTCCACATCTCTGGGAGAGTGCTAGCTGCCCTATCACTGACGTCCCTGAGCTGTTGGGAGTGTCCGCTAGAAATGGGACACGCTTCTCCCTAGCTTCGTTCACCCTAGCACTTTATCCTTCCAAGATGGTGTGAAGGGTCAGTGATTTTTGGATCACATAAGAATAATATGGAATGATGTTCTGCGCTACTCAGCCAGCTTCCCCAGCTTTGCCGCATTTGAGAAAAGGAAACTAACTGGCTGCAGGAAGTAAACTGTGTACCCAGCATCCTTGGCTCTGTACCTAATGGGGCACAATGTGTCCCCTTCTCCTGGCAGTCTTAAAGGCCAAGAATGTACTGAGCCAGAAGGTCTCCTGGGTCCAGGAAGTGTCTGGACCCCACCTGGCCCCAGTTAGTGCTCTGGAATGTCTGGAATCCCCGAAGCGTGCCTCCCAGATGGTGGCCCAGTCCCAATGCCACTCAACGCAGGGCAGGGTCCAGGCAGTGAAGGGACCGGGACAGTTTTTACCTGCAAGAATCACACTGGGTTTCAACTGCTCTTCTCAGAGCCACAAAGCCCACACGAGGCTAGAGAGTAGCAGTGGTGGACAGTGATATTAAGGACCTCAGGGGCCACCTGGGCAAGGGCTAGACTCAAGGGAGTCCCAAAGGGAGCTCTTTCTCGGGGAAAGTGAGGCAGGGCTTCTGAAGGCAGCCACTTGTTTTCAACCAGTTTTCTCCACAGTTGAAGTACTTAAAAGCTCTGGACGGAATTCCCGTAAGCTGTGTGTGTGTGTGTGTGTGTGTGTGCGTGTGTGTGTACACAGAGTGAAAAGAGGGTGGTCAGGAAAGGTCACAAGAACCATGTGGAGAAAGCAGAGAGAAGGGCCCCAGCAGGGTTGCCCTATGTCTACAGCTTCCTCCCAATGCCCCACCCCCACCCCAGCTTGGTATGTGCCACCCCAACCCTCACTGGCATCTGGAATGCCACTGAGAAACTGAGGCTCTAGGTAGGGACAGAGCTTTTGAAGCAGGGCCTATGGTGACCCTGAGATCACACAGCCCCCGGTAGGAACTGACCTCTACACCCTAATACAGCCATTCTCAACTTTCCTAGTGCTGTGACCCTTTAATACAGTTCCTCATACCCCCACAATAAAACTATTTTTCTTGCTACTTCATAACTGCGATTTTGCTACTGTGATGAATCGTAATGTAAACATCTGGCCTTAGGCAACCCCTGTGGATAGGTCATTTGAGCCCAGAAGGGGTCGAGACCCATGGGTTGTTTAAAGTGGGTCAAGACTTCTGCCCTGAGCATTCTTCCTCCTCGAAACTGCTTAAGACACAGGCAGAGGTAACACACACACCCCTTTCTGTCATTGGAGAAGCCTGTCCTGGGTGGACCCTCCTTTTCTTACAGTTGGAAACACACAGTCAAGTTAGCAAAGCCATTTTACAGAAGTATCTGCCTGGTGAGGAGAGGACCTGGGCCCTGGGCTCTAAGTCCCTGTCCTCCACTGGGACACAGAGGACTTGGCTGCCTTGAGAGAGGCAAGGCAGGGGCTGCACATAAAAAAAAAAAAATGTTCTCTGGATGGGCGGGTGCCGTCACTCCATTCCCTTGACACTGCGCTTCAAAGACCGGAGAGCCAGAGAGCAGAGGACTGGAGTCAGAGAGCCTTTTAGACGTGCCATTCGTGGTTTAAGCTGGGGACCTTGTCTACCAGTAACAACTCACATAAAACCCATGCCGAGGCCTAACTGTGAGGATAGAACTGGGAGTGGACAGTGCCCACTATCCTTGGGATGCGATGTGGAAAGTGCTTGCCGGGAGCGGGGG
>CM053764.1:83078817-83163101 GCA_028658305.1 Pachyuromys duprasi
GTCCCAGCCCATGAGATTGATGTGAGGTTACCTTAGCTGGTTCACGTCAAGTCTGCGAAGAACAATAACCTGGAAAGGCACCCGCTTCCTATATGGCCCCTAGGGGGCGCTAGTCAGGAGCTCATGTTGCGGCCAGCTGCATAGAGCCAAATTTCTGTAGGGGCACGGTTAAGCCCCCCGTGCCACCCTTGGCTGGAGGTCAGAGCACCACATGTGTATCTAGTAGGCACACACGCATTGGACTCCGGACAGAATGGGGATAAAGAGATGGTTGATGGCGGATTCTGGGTCCTGCTCTCAGTAGAGCTGGTTGAAGATGATTCTGCCTGAGCTGCAGTCGAGGAAAAGTGGGTCTCAAGTCTTCTGGTGAGGCGTTGTCTGCCCCCATACATGCTAGTAACTCACCGACAGTCCGCAGCTACTGTAGAAAGAACAAGAACTGAAACTGTCACGCGCGCAACCTTAGTCCACATGGTCTAAGCATGAAGCCCCATGTCCCAGCTGTCTGCTCCAACCCTCTCTGGCATCCCCGATATGACAAATGCACCCTATAATCCAACTATGTGGCATGTCTCCCACTTTTGAAGACACCTCACCATCCTCACATCCTTGAAGATTTGCACATGCTTTTCCCACAGTTTAAGCTGCTGTTCCCACTGCCCGGGGTACCGAAGCGGTACCTCAGGCTCCACATTGCCCCTGTTCCTCTCAGGGACTCCATGGCCAGTCTGGGCTCACTCATGACCAGATCACAAGCAAGCCCAGCTTCTTGGATCAGTGGGTTCCTGATGGAGGTGACCCAGAAGCATACTCCATGGCTAAGGGTATGCCAACTATTGCCTGTATCCCAGGCACCTTACAAGCTACAAAGCACCGTCTTCAGACGACAAACTATCTGAATGCCTCCAGAAATGTGGCCCTTGTTTCAAGAATAAGCTTTAAATTTAAAAGCTGCAGCCATTTGTAGTGTAGAAATTATCTAAATTATTGAAGAGCTAATTAACAGCTCAGAGTAGAGACATAGCAGGTGGTCAGCTCCTGTGATGCCCATGGCCCTGGGCTCACTCTCAGTGTGTCGGGTCCTTTCCACCCCACCTACTAGCTCCCATTGTGGTCTCTCTCCAGCCCACCATTCTCCTTTGACTGCCCTCACTACAGAACAGAAACAACCTCTGTCCACAGAAATTGCGTAGCTGGAGGTCCCCTTTTGTCTTATTAAGCTCACTAGATAAAAATACTGTGTTCTCTTAAAATGGGCACTGGGTACACAGAGACAACCTACATTCCTGAGGGCTGGTTCTCTCCATCAACACCTCCCACTTGAGACCTTTCTGGTCTTCAGCTCCTTCCATTCCTCCCTCTCCCTCAGCTACAGCATCCTCCACACCTGGCATTGGCCTTTCTGCATGTGTGGCATCTGGCAACATGGTGTGGACACAGTCACTTCCCACCAGGTTCCACACACTCCAACCTGACAGCCAAGATAAGAGTCTGCTGCAGCCCATGCAGGCTTGTCACCTGCTCTGGGGAAGTCCAGGCTCATGGCTCATGTCTCGTTCAGCGTCCCAGGAGCTTGACTGCGTGCCGGCTGGTACTCTTTACATGCAGGGCCCTTCCCAGCACACTCAGCACCCTCATACCATAGGTAAGCTGTTCTCTCCACCCTAGCACTGCAGAATCCGAGGCACACTACTCACAGACAGCACAGATGAACAGAAGCCATGCAGACCTGACCCCAGAATCTGAACTGTCTCCTGCATCTGACATGAAGACAAAGTAAGGCTGGAGGCCAAATCCCTCTCCACCTGCTCTTGTCCCCCCCCCCGATTAATTTATGTCTTAAATCACTTTACAGCCTGACTGAAGCCCCCCTCCCTCCTCTCTTCCCAGTCCCACCCTCACAGCCCCTTCCTGTCTTTCTCAGAGAAGGGGAGGCCCCTAAGGAGTACCGACCCAACCTGACACATCAAGTTGCAGCAGGACTAAGCTCATCCTCTCCCACTGAGGCCAGACTAGGCTGCCCAGCTAGGGGAAAGAGACCCAGAGGCAGGTAGCTGAGTCAGAGGCAGCCCCTATTCTGATTGTTAGGGGACCCACTTCATGACCAAGCTGTGCATCTGCTGCATGTCTGAGGGCTAGGTCTGGCCCATGCACGCTCTTTGGTTGGTGGTTCAGTCTCTGGAGGCCCAGGTTGGCTGACTCTGTAGGTCTTCGTGTGGTGTCCTTGACCCCCACTGGTTCCCTCAGTCCTTCCTCCCACTCTTCCAAGACTCCTCCAGCTCTGCTTATGGTTTGCCTGGTGCTCTTGTTCTGGAACAGCAAAATCCTTAAGAAACCTAATCAGTGTCCGAGATCCGGCTCAGGTCATTCTGTTGGCCCTGCTGTGCTTTCCTGAGAGTCACTGGAGGCAGACTGCGTGCTGGGAACCACGTGACTGGATTCAGGCCGTGCCCTTCCAGCGAACAATATCAACCCTGAAAGTTAGATCAGATTCCTTGATACAGAGTTAGGATCCTACAAAGTTAGATCATGCTCCCATTTGCGGAGTTAGGCTCTCCAGCCCCGGGAGCAGTGAATAAGATGAGTGTGACTGAGTGAGAACAGGAAATGAGCAGTGAACGGCTGAGTGAATGGGCTAAGCGACACCCTCTGTCCAAGAGCGCTCCGAAGCTCTCCTCCCTCAGAAACCCTGTCCCATTTGACACAGGATCCAAGTGCCTCTGCATCGGTAGTACCCACTGCCCAAACCTCTTCCTCTGATACTTTCAATCCCATGCCTGACCCATCTAATACAGTAAGACACCACTCCATACTCACCAACCACTGAAGAATCCTTTGGGGCACCATCAGTGCCTCGTCTTGCTCACAAAAGGAACTGGAGGCCTCAGTCCTGGGGAAAAGCCTGTCCACCCGCACCTGGCCAGGGAGGTTACCAATGGCACCAGCGGCAAGTGGGTGCCCGCCCAGGCCCGTGGGATTTCTGGGGAAAGACCCACATGGGGAACCAGGCCTTCTTTCTCGGAATTGCACCCAACTACAGACATTCTCCCCATGAGGCTGGGTTGGGGCCTCATCTCTGGTTGTCCCTTCCTCGCTTGCCCTTTTCTGGGCTCTCTTTCAGTTACTAGGTTGGGTTCTTAGAGCTTATCCTCATGTCCAAGGCCACAGAATCCTTCCAGCATCCCTCCTGGACAGAAGCCTCTCAGCGCCCTGCCTCTGGCCACACTGACCACCAGCTCTTCTTTACCAGGCCTGAAGCTGTCTGGTGTCCACCTTAAATTTCCTGTCACTGTTCCTAAGAATTCGACACAGCTCTGCCAACTGGCTTCAGGTTTTCCAACTGCTCCGAGTCCCCTGATTCACTGCACGCCACCACCACCTCCCTGGGCTTCCCTCCTCCCTTTCCCCAGGAGGGAAATTGAAGACAGTTTAAAATAGAACGAATCAAAGCACAGAGGCCGATGCCAAGTGCTGCGCAGCAGGGATTGCAGTAGGCTCGAATCCCTCCTGCTGGAAGGCCTCCCCCCGGGCAGGCGCCACAGAGGCCCCCCCTTGCCTCTCCCCGTATGTTCAAATCCTGCCAGATTCCCATCCAGCTGGTGGAAAGGATGTTCAGACTACAGGCTGCTGGCAGTGTGCGGAGAGCCAGCAGGCAGGGATGCCAGCCGATGCAGAGCTTCCCTAACTGGACAGGCCAGCAGGTCACCACCTCTGCTAGCCCTTCTGTAAGGCCTGGGCCTGACCAATCTGGCCTAGGGAGAGGCTGGAGAATGCAGTAGGCAGATAAGGCAGGATACATTGGCCATAGAAATTTCAAATCAACAGTGATTAAGCTGCTCATATCAGTGTGTTCCAGAGACTATTCAGAACACATTTATGCTAAAATAAATTTTGTGTTTGTTGTCGACCTTAAATTCAGATGCACCTGCTTCATGTAGCTGCATTTATATGCAAGACATCTGGGAACTCTGGGTGTGGCTCTGGAACCCATCTGTAGCTGTTACCATCACATCTAGCCCTCCAAGGAAACAAAGGGACAGAGTACAGGATTGAAGGGGTATCGGATATCACATGTCCTGCTGACACCGGAAACCAGCACCACAGACTTGGGAGTTAGCGGGAGGACGTTCAAGAACGGAAATTCACTGTGCGCGCTCAAGTGCCAGCATCTCTGAAGATGCTCACCGCCAAGGGAGGCAAGTCTCCTCCTGGGCAAACTCCAAAGTCACTACAACCCAAGCTGAATCTTCCTGAGGTAATCTGAGCACTCATGTCTTTAACCTTTTAAATAAGTGGCCCATACATAACCTTGAGCTAAGCATGCCCCCAAAATGTGTCTGCTGTCTTTCCTTTTAAAATGCGGACCTTAAACTGAGAATGTTCATGAATGCACCACTGAGTGAGCAGGTTCCAGAATGGGCCAGCCCCTAGACCAGCAGTTCTCAACTGGTGGGTCGGGACCCCCTGGGGGGGTCGACCCTCCCTTTCACAGGGTCACCGGAGACCATTGAAAAACACAGATATTTACGTAACAGTTCATAACAGTAGCAAAATTACAGTTACGAAGCAGCAACAAAAACAATTTAATGGTTGGGGGTCACCACACCTGAGGACCTGGATTAAAGGGTCGCAGCACTGGAAACCACTGCCCTAGAAAAATACCAACCAGCCTCTGAGTAACAGTCCCATGCTGCTTTGAGAGCACCCCCGTGCTCTCATTCGCGGCGGGGGGTGGGGGATCCTTCTGCCCTCCTTTGTGTGCTGTCTACACTTGTTTTGCTTTGCACTCCGAGCTCCACTACCTTCTTGAGCTTCTTTCTTGTGGTAAGGGCTCACCACAGGCTTTGCAAACTGCTCCACTCGGCCTCAGTCACCACACAGCCCTCTCCTCAGATGTCTCTGGGTATGTCTTCTCTGTCAGCAGCCACCCGTGAGGACACCACCTCTGGTTTCTGGGGAACATGAGTGTCTGGGGAAGGGGGTGCTGTCTTAGATGCAGCAAAAGAGACTTAGTCTGGCTTCACTCTGCACTCATTCACACCCACTTGTAAATATGGGGGATCACCAAGCAACCATGTATAATGATAAAGCCATGGGGCCGGTGAGGGAGTTCAGAAAAGTGCTTGAGATGCAAGCGTGAGGTACTGAACTCAATGGCCAGAGACACAAACAAGCTCCGGCTGCCAGGATCAGAGAGGCAGAGCCCTGCTGCTCAGTGGCCAGCTACCCTAGGCCGCTTGGTAAGCTCTGGGCCAGGGAAAGAATTTGTTTCACAAAAAAATAACAAAAAACAACTGATGACGGACAGTACTTTAGGAGAAAGATCCAGCATTCTGGTTCCCATCTACACACATATACACTCAAATGCCAGCACGATATGGCCACAAACCCCAAAAGGATGCTCTACAGCAACATGCTATATACGCTGTGTATAGAAGCAACAAGGCAGGTGCCGCCTCTATTCTCTGTCTTCAGAGAGCTTATTAGAAAGGATGCCCATCCTGATGGGCTCCAGACACCAGAGTGACATCATAACGTTCCCACAAGAAAGCTCTGGAAATGGTGTGTGTGCGCGAGAGCATGTGCACGTGTGTGTGTGTGTGTGTGTGTGTGTGTGTGTGTGTGTGTGTGTGTGTGTGTGTGTGTGCCCGGAGCCGACTTCCACCGGAGAAAGGGAATTGCCTCGGGCTCGGTGGAGGGCTGAGGGGTCCAGATGCCCTCGTGGTCATCCTCATTCCAGCCAGCGCCTGGGGCTTGCTGGTGGGGTGCTGGAGCTCAGAAGAGCCTGAAGTCACCACAAAGGGATGGCGATTGCTTTGGCTTCTGAACGGCCTCCCTAGCTTCCCCTTGGAGGGATGGGTAGGTGGCCAGTGGTTGTTCCCAGGTGAGCTTCTTGATCCTTCAAAACCGATAGAGCCCTGTGTCTCTCCCCAGTGGTAAGCCCTGTCGCTGCTGCTGCGTCTGGGTCTGCATGAGGCCTGGAGCTGCAGGAGATTCTACAAAACCAGCTCACACTGCCAAACAGGCTGGAGTCCTTCAATTATTGTTGGGGCTTCCCTGATGAAAGAAGCCTTCAGTTACCTAATAGCCGATAATTAAATAACAGAGCTGCCTGTCTGGGTCGTCACAGTACATAGTAACAGACCAGACAATAGTGTGTAACTTAATGCATTAAACCAACACACACACTGAGACACTCTCCCATTGGCAGGGTCTGCAGCAGAACCCATGATGTTCTGTGCTTGTGGCAGCTTCCTTCTAATCAGATCAGAGGCTCAAAACATCCTTCTTTCCCACCCTCAGCCTGCCATAGTCACCCTTCCATCCATGTACCACTCTTCAGAGAAGTGGGAATTCAAAGGCTGAATCTTCCATTATGTGGCTGCCAGCTGCAAATGGCCTGGCTCACCTGGAGAGATTCAAAAGGGCCAGTCTTTGATGCACTTAAGATGCTCTGATCCTTCCACGTTCCACTGAGCCTTCTAGTGCCTTACAGATACTCTGGCCTCTAGAGCCTACTGTGCCTCAATTTGTGTATCGTTTGGAAAGTGACCGAGATAGGCCCTGACATAATTAACGGAATATTCTAACATAAAAAGGAGCTCCTTGCTCCTGAGTAATCAGTCCACACACACACACCAGGTCCCCAACTTCAGTTGGCACACTCTGTTCAGACACACACTGTCTTCCGCTGATGAGGAAGTGACAACTCAGCTTCCCCGGAGAGAGGGCCAGGCGCTGAGAGCCCATGCACAGGGAAGAAGCAACTTTGGTGAATTGCAGGAAACACTGTAAGAGATTTCTGATTCTCTACAGTTCCCTATCGGTTGCTGGGGCCAGAAAGAATAGTATGACCAAGGAGCCTGGCACTTTTTGAGAACAAGAACACAGAATGGGGCTCAAAATCAAGCTTTGTCCTGGGCAGTACATGGAGCAGGGAAGACAGCAGGCAGAGAGATCCCTCCCTTTCCCACAGGGCCTGCCTAGGTGGGGACAACAGACAGATGAGCAAAAATGAAAGCGGAAGCTTGAATTTCAAAGGTCTGAGACAGAGAGAATTTATTGTTGTAATCAAATAAAGCTTACAATCAACTCCATCTGACACATATATAATGATAGACAGAATCATGGCACTATTGTTGGCACCGAGGCTTAAGTGGTAATCAATTCTCCTAAATGACTGCAATTAGACTGGGCTCTTGCACAGATGCCCCACACATGTGTGTGGGTCCATGGAAGGGAAGCTTGGCTGTACCTGGTGGTATCTAGGAGACAGACCTTCCATTTCCTGGGTGGAAGATTCTTTCCATCATTAAAATTAAAGCTGGGCTGAAGAGCCTGCTTAGTGGGGAAAAGTGTTTGCCATGCAAGTGTGAGGAACTGAGTTCCATCCCTCGGACACATGTAAAATGCTGATGCATAGTGCTATCATCTGTGGTCTCAGTGCTCCTGCAGGCACACAGGGGGTGGAAACAGTCATGTGATGCTCATAGACAAGTTGGCCAGGCATAAGCAACAGGAAAACAATGAACAGAATCTGTATCAAAAAAAAAAAAAAGGAACTCAAGGCCTTCTGACCTCTACATATGTGAGAACACACACAAACACACACACACAAACACATACATACACACACACACACACACCAACACATACATATACACATGCCCATACATACACAAACATGCATGCATGCCATGAATCTTAAAGCTAAAGACTCTCTGCTATGATGCTCCTTTGAGGTATCCTAGAATACTAAGGCAGACAATATAATTCAATTTATCGCTATCTGTACACGAACCAAAGCCCCCACTGTCCTCACTAAGTACACCCAATCAGACTGCTTTCCTAGCACTTGGCTCCTAGCCGACAGTGGTGAGAGCGACAAAACAAGAGTAAGCGTAGAAGAACTCAAGACTATACACCACATAAAATGGAGAGGAGAAATTATCGCACATTTGGCCTTGAAAAAAAAAACAACACTTATTATCTTTTTAAATGTCTTATATCCAGAAGGGAAAAGTCCAATCCCAGAGCAAAAATTCAAAGTAAATGTCCCCTGGGGTCCTCCTCCCCATCCCTCTGTCCTCTGACTTCTGAAAGGCGTCTCCTTTCTTCCGCCTCTCGGGAGTCCAAAGCTTCGGTGCTGCCCTCTGTCTAAAACCTGCTCCGTTGGCTTTTTCCTCCACTGTACAGCCCGTGATCACCACTAACTTTCTTCCTTTCCTCAGAATGCCATTCTCCTAAGGCAGGCCTTGAGCCAAGAGTTTCATCTCTGCTGCAGTGATAATCAAGGCAGGAAAGGAACAAAGTACAGCGAGGAAGACCAACGGATCGGGAGCGTGGACGGCCAGCAGCAGAGGGGAAGTGCTCTCAAAAGAGACGGCTGATAAAAGACTATCACGACATACAATACACAGAGGACTTTTAAAGCTCAGCAATCAGAATGCAAGCCAGGCCATGTGTGATGATGCACTCTTGTCATCTCAGTGCTCGGGAGGCAGCAGTGGGCGGCTCTCTTGGAGCCCTAGGCCAGCCTGACCTAACTAGTGAACGAGACCTTGTCAGAAACCAAATCAAAGCAACTCAACTAAAACTGGACCCAAGACTTGACCTACCCACATCACATACCAGAGGGCTGCACACCTGTGCAGCGGTGAGCTACTCCAGTCACACGGAATGGCAAGTCCTGGTAGTGACAAACCAAAGGCTGACAGGAAGTAAGACAACAGGCCCTCCCTCTTTACATGTTGGGAGACAGTCTCTCGTCAAACTGAGCACATCTTTCCCAGTGCCCCAGTGGCTGCCACCACTGGTACTTTCCAAAAGGAGCTGAAAACGTAATTACCTACCACTCCAAATCTTGCACTAGGATGTTTTATAGTACCTTTATTCACAAACAGCCAAACTTGGAAGCAACCTTGACGTTTATTCTTTTGTAAGTCAGGGTCTCACTGTGTAGCCCCGGCTGCCCTCAAACCCCCAGAGAATGTAACTATTGTCTTTGGGTGATGATGCCAGGCCAGTGCAGAGTTACCAGTTGTAACAAACGCACTGTCAGCTGGGCAATAGTGGCACACAGGGTAGGAGGTAGAGGCTGGTGGATCTCTGAGTTTGAGGCCAGCCTGATCTACCGAGCTAGTTCAAGGACAACCAGGGCTACGCAGAAAAATCCTGTCTCAAAAAACAAACAAAGGAAAACAAAGAAACGAGTGCACTGTCCTGGTGAGGGACAGTGGTAATGGTGGCTATGCATGTGTGCTCCCATGCACCTCTTCTTCCTCCTCCTTTTAAAAACCTCCAAGCTTAAATACCTTTTATTGGCCTGCAAACAGGTGAACCTTATCATAACATATGATGGTGGGAGTGGGAATCTATGGTCACGACACAACTACGTGACACAGGACGCCATGACGGGCCTGTGCCAAGGGGTATCCCCCTAAGGAATTATGCCACACAACAGGTTGGATACAAGAAAGTTTATAGTGGGAGGGAAGAAGAGTGAGGGCCTGGAGAAAGGGTAGAAAGGATGAGTGAGCCGTGAAGACGGGGAGCGGGGTGACAGGGAGGGAGAGAAAGGGGTCACCTAGGACAGAAATGGAGGAACAGCAGGGACAGAGAGAAAAGAAAGAAGCTGGGAGGGAGGGAAGGAGGGAGGGAGGGAGGGAGACAGAGAGAGGGAGAAAGAGACAGAGAGAGACAGAGAGAGGGAGAGCTGAGGGCGTCCTTACATCCTGCACACACCTGGTACACCTGGCAATTGCTAGGACCCCGAAGGCAGACCAGCTGAATCACCCGTGCGCTAACAGACCGGATATCAACCAATCCACTAAGAAGTGACAACACCCTGTCCACCGCCACCCCACCTCCTGTACCCAACCCTTGCAGTTCCTTTCATATTTCAGCAGGGGGAATTTAACATAGGGAATTGGTCGCCACCAATGGAAGGTTGAAAGAGAAAGGTCAGACATTAAGCAGCACTGAGAGCAGAAAAGACGCCCGTGGCAGAGCTGCAGTGACAGCCCCTTAGTGCGAGGGAGTCCCGGAAGGGCTGGCTTTCCTCAACAAAGCTAGAAGCTTGCAGAAAGGACTTCTCAGACTAAGCACACAGGCCTCCAAGCTGGGGGGACAGCCAGTTGCCGCTGGCTAGCTTTGAGGGAAGCTGGAAGAGGGGACAAACTGCCACGGTCACCGGGACAGCATAAAACACCACAGTTGGAGCTGTGACAACGGCAGGGACCGTGAGCAAACAGGAAATCCCTTCTCCTGTTCCCCTCTCTTCCCTGGCTTCCAATACTCCCTGTTGGCCAGCTAAATCAACTGGAAGAGGAGATATGCAATTTTCGGAATCCTGGGCCAGGAGCACAGAGGCGAGAATCGGAGAATAGGTTTGGGGCCAAGAGTGGCAAACGCCTGTAGGGTTCACTCGGCTGATGATGGCTCCCCGCTCGAGCGTTTGGCATCCTCTACTAGCTGGCCAAGTGCTTTGTAACAGAAAACATGTATTTCAGATCAAATCTAAATACCAAAATCTTTCCAAGGCCTGCTTTAGGTGTCCTGCTCTAACGGCATCGGGAACGCTGCTGTGGAACGTTAGACTGGACAGGAAGCCAATCGCCTAGGTGGAGACCAGTCTCCCTCTGCCAGGCTACTGGCTATTCCGGGAGATGCCTTCATCATCAACCCCTCAGTTACTGCCAGCTGCCTCTGCAAATGCACTGGCTCCCCCGGGATTCCATCCACATTCATTCCTATCACCACAACCACCATTTTCTCTTTGTTTAGTGTGTGTGTGTGTGTGTGTGTGTGTGTGTGTGTGTGTGTGTGTGTGTGTGTGTGCTGCTTTTTTTCTGGACCCAGAGGCAGAAACTGGAGGGCCAGCACTCCCCCCTAGTGGTGGTCTGAAACTTCCTGACGTTTATTTCTGCACTTAACTCTGGGTGAGGCACTGTCTTAAGCCCTGTTTGGATGCCCCCAAAGACAAGAAACACCCAGGCTCATATGGTCCCCTCACCCAGCGACGGACAGTGCCAATGACTAAAAACATCTCTTTTAATTAACTCCAAACATGCCTTGGACTCTCACCCTCTCATTCTTATCAGGCCCAGAGGTATGGAAATTGGGGGTGGGGTGGGGAGGTAATAGTAGAATGGAATACATTTAAGCCCTCATCTACAGATGTCTGTGACCCTCTTTACACCTCCCAGTCTTAAAGAGCCATTGAATTCCAATAAATTACTAACCTAAAGGTGGTGGTGCATAATCAAAACAGAACAAAGCCCATGCTCCTCTCATCTCCCAGCACATAATCTCCCCATATGCAAGCTGGTCTCCGAGAACCCCATGCCAGCCCCTCCCAATCTCAGCATCCTCTGTTGCTCATCACAGAGGCGAAGGCTTCTAGTGCTCTTACTAGATCCACACAGTACTTGCTGGGGTCTCGGTTTTCTCTTGTTTCTCTTGTTTGTATAACTTAAGAGAATTTACCTCAAGCCCTCAAAGTCTCTCCCAGCCTTCCAGCAAGTGAACCCCCCCCCCATAGACTTCTGCTGGGGCTCTGGGATGTGGCCCTAGGGCCCAGGACCAGTGTCCACAGGAAGCAAGAACATATTTAGAACAATGAGGGGCTCTCTTCCCAAACCCTCTCCTGTTTTGATACTCTTTCTCCTTCTGTTTTGGGGTGCGTGTGTGTGTTTATACAGAAAGCAAATGTGGATGTCCCCTGGCTGTCACCAGCTGTCCTGAGCAGTGGTCTATACAGGCACACGGTCCTTCTTACTAAATTCCCAATGTCTCCAGTGTGTTCTTCCACACCTTTGGACTATCTCAGCTTGTCCATCTTCTGTCTTGGCTCATGCAAGCTCAGCTGCCCATTGACAGAGACCTTTGAGTAGATGCGCATCTTCCCGAATTAGGAAATATCTCTGAACACCAGGGCCGCTCAGATCCCCTATGAAATTTTCCTCTTGCTCTCCCACTCCTTTGCATCGGGCCATAAAGAACTCTCCATCAGGATTCCATGCGTTAGTCCTCTGCGTCTAGCACAGGGCCTAGATTACGATTCCGAATTTAAAGACCTATAGAAAGACTCAGTAATTCAAATGAACACAGTTTTAATTCAGTACAGAAATTCTCACTTGTTGTCAACATATATCCTAAGACCCCCACTGACTGCCTGAAACCCTGATGCAACCAAACTGTATAAATTCAGTAGTTCTCTCTTTGTGTTATATACCGCCGATAAAGTTTAATTTCTAAAATGAGACCCGATAACAGAGCAACAATAACAATGGAACAGTTACAACACTGTGATAAAAATGATATAAAGCTTTTAAATGATCTATGTCTAGAATATTCTGTGAGACATTTTTCCCCGCCATGGGTAGTCAAAATCAAAGGCACAGAAGGCAAACAGTGCCTAAGGGAAGATTCCTAGAAGCCTAAAGAACCCAGGGCAGATTCCTTCATGGTCTTCCTGGGATCTGATTGGGGCAATATGTCCATCCAAAGCCCGCACTCAGCAAGGGAGGGGGGTATTTGTGCCTGGAGGCTTTTAAGTTTGGGATTTTTTTTTTCTGATAGCAAGCACATTTTTAAAGAAAATTACCAAAAAAAAAAAAAAAAAAAAAAGTGTTCTGCATAGTTGACTTGTTCCTCTGATTAAAAATAAGGGCTTTTTTTTTTCTTTTTCCAGGGCACCCACTTAGGGAATCCACCATAAAGTGATTAGTGAAACAATTACAACCATGGCCAAACGCAACAACATCAGCGCTTCCCCTTAAGTGCAACCAGGGTTTTCCTCTTGCTTTGCTGTTTATTGATTCTGTGTGCTCTCCCTTCTACCTTAATGATTCATAGTTTAAACTTGTCGACATGATTTATATACAGGCTTTGAGACACCTCTTATTCAGCTCTGCTCCCGAGCATCACCCAGGGGGCCTTGTCCCCGCCTCTTTCCCCATCTTTCTCCTCATGGGCGGGATGGGAGTAAAGCAAGCTGTGGGCATCTTCTGAACATAGGAAATTGGTCAGGAGAGAAGGGAAGAAATCGTCTCCAGAGACCAGGAGCTGGGAGAGCTGATTAAGTTGCTGAGGGTCAAAGCTCAAACTAAACACAAAGACTCACAAACTTCGCTTCACTTTCTGCAGGACCTGGCTCGTCTTAGCAAATCAGTTCACCTGGCTGGGCTTCCATCTTGATTCCTGAACGCAGGGAGAGCTGCAGGTACCGGCCCAGACTGACCTGAGGAGGTGAAATTAATAACAATGACTGCGAATCACTTTGTGCAGTTATCAACGCTGTGTGGGTGCTTATTATTAATAATAATAATTTGGAGCAGGCTTTACCACTTTTGTGTAACAATGAGTACCTGGATTCTAATTATCTGTCTTATTTTAATATTTATGGAATTAATCAAACTTTTTTAATGGAAAACCCCACAATGATATTACCGAGAGCATGCTTCAATGAAGACAGATGCGACACGCTGTGGGAAACGACAGCTCGACTTTATTAACGTTTCTCGGATCTAGTTCTGTGACGAAGGCTGGCCCCTGAGCCAAGCTGGCCAGCAGCTGCGTAGCCTGGAGCCCTCCGTCAGGAACCCTCCCCAGCGCAGGGAGAGCCCCATCTGTGGCCTGGGAGAGGAGCTCCACGGCCCACTGTCGCCTGTACCTGAAAGACAAGGCAGCCTACTCGCTAAAGCTAACCTGTTCACCACGCGCATCACTTTCCAAACCCAGAGGATGGGAAACCTGGCCTGAAGCCAGCCAGCTGATGGTCACCTAAGACCCTGCTAACATGCTGCAGCTTCCGGGGCCAGAGTGGAGGAAAGAAAGGTGACCCTGTCGCCACTTTTAACACACCGGTTCCCCTGTACAGTGCTGTCACGTGATCGGGCCTATGCAGTGTTTTCTGTCTGTTCCTGACCCTCGGTTTCACGAAAATTAGAAGGATAGCTTAGTAGCCAAGCAATCGCCTAGCGTTTGAAGGCTCTGGATTCAAACCACAGAAGGAAAGGGGAGAAGCGGGAGAAAGCGGAGAGGAGAGAGGAGAAGGCAGGGGGAGAGGAAGGCGAAAATGACTACATTTTTAGTTTTACAAAAACGTGTTTTCTTCATTTTGGAAACAATGAAATAAGACTAGTGACGTTAATCTGCTTGCCCAGGTCCACAGAAAATGCGACTCGGGAAATGCTGGACTCTGAATGCAGGCTGTTTAAGACCAGGGTCCCCACTCTGAGCCCTTGTGCTCTCTGACATACCCTACTCTCTGAACCCCACTTGCTGCAATTCCTCCCAGTGGAATGAGGGGGACTGGGATCCTCTGGTTCCAGGGTGTTGCACGCCTAGAATCGCAGGTGCCTTTATCCAATGTGGCTTTTACCTTACTGGTACACCTCTCCCTAAATGCCCTGTGGAGTTTGCAGCCAGAGCTAGCACAGTAGGATCATCAGGGGAAACTCCCAGGGCTCAGCCTAGCCAGTGCCAGGGATCCAGGAATCCGTAGCTTTTCTTTAAAAAGCTAGATGAGCTCATTCAGACAAAGGGTCCAGAAGACGTGACTCCGACACGCAACTGGTGTTCTCTATCCTGGCTCCTCTTTAGGAGCATCTGGAGAGCTTGGAAAAGCACCCAAGTTCAGAGTCCCCCTACCCAGAGGTTGTTAATGAAACAGCCTTTAAGCACTGGGTGATGTAAGTGTGGTGAACAGTCTCAATTTATTTTAAGCAAACCTTCTGTGGAGAGGTTTGGTTTGGAGGCGAAAGACATTTATGTGAAATTTACCCCAAGAAGTGAATACTCCTCCCTTGCCCTGTAGGGGAGCTCTGAGGTCACCTTCCCAGAGAGGTCACAGTCCCAGAGAGCTCGCCCATGTTCTCTCTCTCTCTCTCTCTCTCTCTCTCTCTCTCTCTCTCTCTCTCTCTCTCTCTCTCTCTCTCTCTCTCCATTTTTGAAGACAGGGTATCTCTGTGTAGCCTTGGTTGTCCTGGACTCACTTTGCAGACCAGTCTGGCCTTGGACTCACAGTGACCCGCCTGCTTCTGCCTCCCTGAGTACTGGGATCACAGGCGTACGCCATCCCAGCCTGGCTATTTAGTCTCTTTTTAATAAACTCTTACCCTGCTTCATCCCAGTTTGTCCTGGAAATCTTTCCTGTAGTAAAGTCAGGGATCCCAGCTTTACCTGTGTAGGGGTCTCCAAAAAGAACTCTCAAAACTTCTACAGGTAACAGTGTGGAGTTGTCTCTGCCCGCTGCCTGCCCGCTTGCCACTTTACCTCAGCACCGTAGATGGCAATTCAGTATGTGAAACACAGTGGGCTTCGAATTGTTTGCTTGGCTGGTTTAATAAGAAATAAAATAGGGCTCAGTGGGCAAAGGTGCCAGCTATCAAACCTGATGACCTAAGTTCTAACCCCAGGACCCACACGATAGAAAGAGAGTACCAACTCGTGCCTGCTTTGACATGAATACCCCCAACCCCTCCACATAAATACATAAATGTAACATTTTAGGTAATGGATCTAGAATTTGGTTTCCTGTAGCACAGGAATGAAGTTTAGATTTGCATGAGATACAAAGAGAAACATCTCAATTTAGCATATCTTGCAAGGGGGTCCTGATTCAAAGTTCCTTGCATGACTGTTATCAGATAGCCTCTTAAAATGCTTGCAAAGTAGACACTATTATCTTTATGAGGAAGGGGCAGAGAAGTGTCAAGACAAAGAATCAAAACCTGAGCCATCTGACTCCAGAAACCCCACACGTTTCACAAGAGGGCCTCCTTTGCCATCGCCTGTTCAAGAGCCAGCAAAGAGGTGTTGTCCAGAGGACAGGGTGGACGGAGGCAGCCCCTCACTGGGGAAGGCTGGGAACTCCGGCCATTGCCAGCCAATGCATTTTCTCTCTGTCTCCCTTAGCATCACTCTTGGAATTAGAGCCAGAGAACTAATTTATCAAGGGCCTTGGAGACTTCCAGAAGATCACCTAAAGAGGACAAGCCTAAATTAGAAATGTTTGTCTTGTTTCAGATGCCTTCCTGGTTCAGCTTTCCGAGAGAGCACTTTTTTGGGGGGAAGAAGTTGAGCAAAACTAACCTACATTGACATTCCCAGCAGAGAGGGAGTGAACACCACAGACAGACGAGGCACTTTGAGTTTTTTGTTTTTGAAAAACGTGTGTGTGTGTGTGTGTGTGTGTTGTGGTCTCTTGTTCACCGCTGTGTACCCTGGGTGTTGATTCTCTGAGCTCTGCCTGCTATCTTGCTGAAATCACACTGGGATTACACATGCATGGTACTACCATATGCAGCTTCTTTTTTATGTGTTCAGTAGGTGTCTCTTTCCTTAGCTCAGGATGGACACAATTTCACAGAAATTTGCCCGCCTCTGCCTCTCAGGCGCTGGAGCTAAAGGTATGCATCAGGAGGCCTGACTTTGCACCCAGCTTTCATGTGTGGGTTCTAGATATCTGAACTCAGGCCTTCATAATTACATGGCAAGCTCTTTACCCACTGAGCCATTGGGAAAGGACAGAAAGCTGAACCCCTGGTTGAGTTTAAAGTCTGAGTCTGTTGGATCTTTTGCAGGGATAGTAGGAATCTGGGAGAAGCTGATTTTGCCAAGGCTGGAGGCCAGAGTCATCTCCGTCTAAATATTACTAACAAGGATATGTTTATTCTCCTCTTTGATGCTGATTGAAAGTGCTGAGAAATTGAGTGTTCCGTGGTTTACCTGCACCGTGCCTCTAAATTATGCTGACATCTCTCTTCTTTTTTGCCTCCGCTAGGATCTAGTTTTAATTAATTTTCAGTAACAAGTCAATCGCCCTGTTTGTTTTCCCCTTCAAAGAGTGTTCATCACCAGCACCACATTAGTCATAAGTGACACTTGCAAACTAAAATCAATGCCACACCACCAAAGACATCAGAGACACCAAAGGCCAATTAGGTCACCCAGATCAAGCCTCAAGCACTTGGCTCGCCAGTCACAGGAAAGCCTGTGACTCTCCTCTCAGTGGGAGAGACTGTCATGAGGGACAACTGTACTAGTCAGGGTTCTCAAGAGAAACAGGACAAAGAACATATTCATAAACACCAAAAAAAAAAGATTATTAGGTTAGCTTATTACATTAGCAGGCTGGAGAGTTATCAATGGCCATCTGCACATTGGAGCCAGAGAATACAGTAACTACTCACTCTAGGAAGCAGAGAGCCTCAGAGCAGAACTTACCAAAGATGCAGGCCCAGACTGATGCCTAGGAGATTGACTGGTGTGAATCACAGTAAAAGCTGTAGAAGCTGGGGTTGATGTCCCCAGACAGTGACAGAAGGAATAGATTCAACTCAAGAAGAATAGAAATAAGCCGGGCGTGGTGGCACACACCTGTAATCCCAGCACTCGGGGAGGCAGAGGTAGGCAGACCACAGTGAGTTCGAGGCCAGCCTGACCTACAAAGCAAATCCAGGACAGCCAAGGCTGCATAGAAATCACTGTTCCACGTGCCAGTCAACTCTAAATCCTCCCTCACAGACACACTCAGAAGTATGTTTTACCATTCTCCTCAGTATCTCTCAATAGAATAATGTTGACAATCAAGATTAGCCACCATGACCAGTCCTTTAGGCCTTCAACCAAGTAATGACTGAAGGAAGGGTAAAAGAGGAAGACAATAGGAAAAAGGGCAGGAGCTGGCAAAACAGAAGAGCGAGGAAGGGATTACAGAGGGAGAGAGAAACAGGAAAGAGTCAATGTGTGAGGCTGGTAGCCTTGAAATGCCCACTTGATGTGAAGTCACCAAGGCCCACACCCACCACAGGGACGAAAGCATCAGAAAGGACCGAAAGGGACCGAAGAGGTGGCTCAGTGGGTATGAACACTTGCTGCACAAACATGGGGACCTGAGTCTGGATGTTAGCCCCATGTAAAAAGCGAGGTGTGGCTACGCACACCTGTAATCCCAACGCCACAGAAAACAGAGGCAGGACAGGAGGTGGTGGTGAGCGTGGTTCTGGCTGCCATCTTAGCTACAGGTTCAGTGACAGGCCCTGTCTCCAGGGAACAAGATGGAAAGTGAAAGTGCAGAACATCCAGTGTCCTCCCTCTGGCCTCCATACCTACACACAAGCATGTGCACACACACATGTATACACACACATACACCACACATCCATACATCTCACACACACACACACACACACACACACACACAGGAAACATGAAAATAAAGAAGGGCCTATGCGGGGAGGACAAGCAAACGCCGCAAGGTGGCTGTGCTGAGAGAATTGGCCTGCTCTGGGAGAAACTCCAAGACAGGTATTGGAGTGCAATCCTTTCCGAATAGGACAGAGGGAAGGCTTCTGGAATGCCCAGCTAGACGCTGCTGGCATGGGGAAAGTTCAAGCCAGCTGGCCTAGTAAATGTGGGGCATCCTGTGGGGCGAGTTAGGGGGCACGTTTGGCTTTCTTGAATTCATACTCTGCTAAAAGCAGGAAGCAAATGAGAGCAGCTGTCAGTTACTGACAAGCCCGCAGTGCTTGGGACCGACTGTTTGAGGGGTCAGTGTACGGCGCTAACTCACACCAGATTGGCTTCTGGACTCAGATCTGATCCAATGGGCCGGTCCCCTGAGCAGCTTGTTGCAGGAGCCACTCAGTGCACTCTGTCCACAAAGGGTCTGGCTGTGGTCTGTACGCCCAGTCTCTTTGGAGGTGCCCATTTAGCCTCCCCTGCTACTGCTAGTGGCTTGCTTTGTTCTCGACGGCCATCATTCTTTTCCTGGACTTCAAATCCTAAGATCTGAATCCACCCAGCCAAAATCGCCATTACCTCCCATCTGAATGGCAGATACTTCTCGTAAACACTTATTGGAAGGATCTAAGTCTAGGTGAGATTTCTGGCTTCAACCACGGGCAGCAGCCGAGCAGCAATGGCTTCACCTCACAGGTTCCATGGAGGAGGGGTTGTCTTCCCTGCTTCTATCTGCCTTATGGTAGGTCATGGGGGAGAGTAACAATGATCCACATTCTCTGCCAGGAGCCTTCATTCAGAGGCCTGGCGGCAGGGGAGGAGGCTGGGGAAAGAGGGCTGGGGGAGGGGGGTCAGAGCCACAATTCAAGGTCCTTTATGAACCCTTCATCACAGACCCTTTAGACATGCCACAGTGGGTTCGACTGTTCTGCTCTTCCAGCCTTTTCACCCCTCCCTGTGGCCAGGTGTCCTGGGGTTCCTGGGGTATAGAGGGTTGCTGTCCACCTGACCTCCTGTACCATAACCTGGACTGACTCCTCAGATCTTACCAATTCTCTTCTATTAAGAACCGAATGCTGGGTGAGCTGGACCTACTTTTCTCTCTTCGGCCTCTTGGTCACAGTCAAAGCAAAGAAATAAACAACAAAAACCACAACAAGAATGGTACTTGCAGTTCAGCCGCAGAGGCAGTTGACAGCTGGCCACTTGACAATGCTAAGATGGCAACAAGTTCAGAGACCCGCCTTTTTCCTTAAACCACTCTCCTGGTTTCTCATAGCCTACATGGGAGGGAGTTCACTCCTGAGGGCTGCCATAACACACAACCACAAACTGGGTGTCTGTTGTGTCCCTCGAAGTTCTGACACTAAAGTGTGATAGCAAGATGTGCCTCAGAAACCTATAGAAAGACGTTTCTTTGCCTCTCACAACTTCTGGTTTGCATCTAACTTTTGCTGGCTGGTGTGAGCATATGTTCATTTCTTCTGCTTGTACCTCTCACCCCGGCCTCCCAGGCCTGTGTCCGAGTTTTTCCTTCTCTAAGGACTCTAGTCACACTGGATTAAAGCTCACCCTAATAATCTCATCTGAACTTCATTAGATCCATAATGACCCCACTTGGGGACAAGGTCACATTCTAAGGTAGCATGTAGGCACAAGGTTATCGTGTAGCTCAAACGCTGATTTCTATATCCCCCTGACCCTTGTATCTGGTTGCAATCCTTGTCTAAGAAGCTCCTGTCACAGTGTTATATAAACACTCCTCCCCAATTATTCCCTTTTTTGCCAATAAAGCAATTTACAGCCAGTCACTGAGCAGAGGAGATAATAAGGCTGGACTTCCTGCCAGCCAGGGGAGGAGAAGTTGGAGGAGGAAATAGGGGATTCAGCCATGGGAGATATCCAGGAGAGATCAGGAGAGAGACCTCAGCAAAGAAAGCCACAAAGTGCAAGTATCTCTGGGATGTACACTGTGAAGAAACCAGATTACTTTAGAGAGTTAAGAATAGAGTTAATAACTGCTCAGTTCTTGTGTTGTGAAGCTTATTATTAAATAAATAGAAAGGAGTCTCAGTTATTTGTGTGATAGTTGGGCTAAGAAAGAAACTGAGAAACAAACACAGCTTTATAAAAATAACTTTAACAGGAACTTTCAAATCCTTACCCCCTAAGCCTGTCAATCCTGGCTGTACCACAGCTTAGGATGTCCTCCGCTCACACGGCACACTCGGACACACAAATTTAGTTGCTCAGCCTCTTCCTGCACATACATAAGGCAAGCCTTGTCTAGGAATTGGGAAAAAAAAAATCTCCCAAAGAAAAGATGTGAGGCATGAGTTCCAGATGTTCCTCTGCAGGTTTCTTCGGGGGAAGCTGCATCTGTTCTCTTTCCTCAGTAATCAGCGTTGTCAGGTCAACTGTGTACACGGAGAGTTGTCACCTGTTCCATTCACCGTGGCCACAGTTCACTCTTCCCTCTCTGTGTGTTTGGTGGCTCTTAGAAAGAGGTTTCCTGGATCACTAAATGGAAGCAAGCTGCTGGTGTCCAAACATACATAATTTATCTTAAAATAATTCAATAAGGAAGTGTGGGGTGGGGAGGGGCAAGGGAACTCTATTCTCTAGGTGAGGCTGACTAGCATTTGCAATGCTGCGTCAAGGGTCGCCTCAAGGGGCAGAGGTCCCACATTCTAGTTATTGTGGAACACAGGTTTCCTTAATGGGCGTTGGATGTGAGGATGTGTTTTTCCATGTGAAATGATGGTGCTGGACAGATGGCCTAGAAACAGCTCATTTCACTTACCTGACTAGGTTATGTGAATGGGAGGTCTTAAATTATCATCCTTGGGAGAGACTGGATTTCCACCTAGTACTAGGAATATGTCCGTCTACCTGTTTTTTTTCAAGACATCCAACAGATTATGTTACTTGATTCATTCTGAATAGCCCTTGATCCTACAGGCAGAATTCCCTCACTCAGGTCTCAGTGGATGTTTCTGGAAGGTCAGGGAACAAGAACCTCGCCAAGCCCACAGGTAGAAAGAGTGTGTTTGTTTCTGACCTGCTAATCACTGTAGGCTTCCTTTTAGCCTGATATAACATCTGGAAGGGGAGTTGAAGGAAGAGGATAGAATTCCCCCTTAAACTGTCAAAGACGGAAGGTGTTTCCCAAGGAGAGTGGACAAACCAGTTCAGGCCTGTTCTTAACAGCACAGTGTAGATAGGCAAGCAAGAGGAAAACACTCCGGAGCTCACACCTTCCTGTCTCTGAAGAATTGGAGACAGTCATTCAAAAGAGCTCTTGTTTTTGCTTGGAGATCCTCTGGCTAGTCTAAAGGCTACCCAGGGCAGAAACTGCACATCATGCAGCACTCCTTGCCTTACCTGGTCCCCTACAGTGCTAGCTGGGCCTTGGAGATCCAAGAGCTGGGTGTGACTGTTCCGCCATCTTTACTTCCCCCCACACCCAAGGCATTGTGTGCCCAGAGCATGCTCTGACTCTCTCAAGCCCTAACTGAAGACTCCATCAATGCCTCAGGTGAAATTGGCCTGAGTGAGAGAGGCCTTGGTCCAGTAAAGGTAGATGAGAGAAGGGCAGTGATGTCACCATGATATGCTGAGAGCAGATCACTCCACTTTGTCCTCATGGTTAATCTTTACTGTCAAATTGGGAGGATCTGGAATCCACTGAGGGAACATGCCTCTAGGCAGCGTTCTCTCTCTCTCTCTCTCTCTCTCTCTCTCTCTCTCTCTCTCTCTCTCTCTCTCTCTCTCTCTCTCTCTCTCTCTCTCTCTCTCTCTCTCTCTCTCTCTCTGTGTGTGTGTGTGTGTGTGTGTGTAAGTATTAACTGAGGCGATAACCTCCCTCAGATCAGGGACACCTTCCAAAGGATTGCTTGGATGTAAAGAGGCCTGAGGGGAATTCTGTGCTACCTGCCTCCATTCCCTGTCTTCCTTCTTGCTGGTGGATACGTAGTTGCTATTGCTGTGTCTGTGCTGCCATCCCTCACTAACAGAGTAGATGAGACGATGAGAGATAGGGACTCCAGCTTCCTTAGCCTTCTAACGTGGGCTGAAGACCAGAGACTCTCCAGGAATTTCCCAGACCTCCAACGCCAGACTGTGACTGCTGAGATACATAGCTTCACAGACAGAATAGCTACTGGGTCTTAGGCCGCCCTAGCATGCCCATCATTGTTGGGCCTCGCCGTATTTACTATACAAGCCAATCTTATAAATCCTAGTTATAATACATATTTATTCCATGAATTTTGTTCCTCTAGAGAACTCTGCCTAATACAGCCTACTTCTGTTTGTTCAAAATTCTCTATGGTAAAAATCTTGTGGAGAGGGGCCAACAAGATAGCTTAGTGGGTAAGGTACTTGCCAACCAAGACTGATGGCCTGAGTTCCATACTCAGGACCCAAGTAAAGTTAGGGGAGAATGGACTCCACAAAGTTGCCCTTTGACCTCTACACACGCACCATGACTCACACACATACACTGATAAATAAAATTTTTTAAATTCTGGCAGAAAAATAACAAAATAATTTATTTAGTGGTGTTCAGGTTTATTTTATAATACATTTATTATGTCCTAAGTATGGGTGTGTGTTATATAAACATTTCGTGTTATACAGTAAATGCATTGCATGTAACACAATCTATGTCATAAAACAAATACTATAAGATTAAAGAAAACAATAAAATATATACAAGCAATCTATCAGTTTCTTAGTCATTTTTCTAGGGCCAACAGGAGACTGAAAAACACTGCTGGAGTTTATGCAAATGAATGCAAATGAGGCATCTTAGAGAAGATTCTTAGCCCTTTGAGGTCTCTGGAAGCTCACTGAGAATTCTGACACAAGGTTCCTCTGCTCCTGTACGCTCTCCCCTGAAAGAGCCAACCACCAGGCCTTCCAGAAGCTGCTCTCTGTCCTTCGGGGACTCTGTGGCCTCTCTCAGGAAGGTCCTGATGTATTGGGTAGAAGCGGAAAGTAGATCCTTTACATTCTTAAGAGTCCCTCACTCTAGTTCTTCAACGCCAAGCACCCTTACCCCTAAAACTTCAGACGTTAGAATCTCAAAAATCTAAGAGCAGGTGGTAACTATGAGTGTAAGGGGACTGGGAGTAAAACTGAGGTAGGTGTGTCCATCTGAAGTTGACTTCTCAAAATAGAACCATTATCTAAATTTAGCCTGTGGCTTACCAGTTTCCAGCCTCGGGCCTCAGATATTTTAAAATCATGTCTGGAGTCATTATGAAGTATAGGTCACATAAAGACAGAGTCACAAAAAATGCCATATAGAGAAGGATCAAAGCGATAGTATAAGCTACAAGCCAAGTTCTGGAACTTGAGTGTAGAATGTCCCCCACAGGCTCAGTCTTCAAGCACCTGTTCCCCACTTGGTACTATTTGCAGAGCGTTGGGAGGTTGGGCCTAGCTGGGGGAACCAGGTCGTTAGCATGGGCCTTTGAATGGTTTACCTGCCACTGGTTTAGTCCACTGAGTTCCCATGCCATGTTGTCATCACAGTGGACTAAGACCCTCTGAACACATGAGCCAAAATATATCCTGCCTTCCCGGAGTTGTTTCCATCATGTAAATACAGGAATGTAAAGCATAACTAACACACCAGGAAATGAAGAGTGTAAGTAAGCTACTAGAATTTGGGAAGTGGCAAAGAGGGAATCTTACAGATTTCAGAGGGAATTTGGCCCTGCTGATGTTTTTATCTGCAACTTCCAGATGACTGCAAAAATTAGACAATGCATTTCTGTTGTTTCCAGCCAAATATCCTGTGACTCTTCCTAAGGATATCAGGACAAGGGTGTTGGTCTCCTTTTTCAGTTATGAAGATGTGGTTGAATAAATGTCACTGTTAACTTTTTCAATCAGGTCTGAATTTCAGACAAATTGTTCTGCATCAGAAGGAGCTTGACAGCAGTTTCCATCCTTTGCTCTGGCCTTCCCAGCGTGCTGATAGAGAACACACCTTGGTAGCTGGGTGGTGACCATTTATGCCTTTAATGCCAGCACTTCACAGGCAGACGCAGGCAGACTTCAATGAGTTCAAGGCTAGCCTGGTCTACAAAGTTAGTTCCTGGACAGCTAGTGCTGTTACTGAGAGAAATCCTGTCTCAAAAAACAGAGAGAGAGAGAACATGTTGGCCAGTCCATCTGCCTGCAAATATTCCACTGAGCCATATTCCACATTTCTGACACTCTTTAACCAGAGAACAGAAACACGGAAGGTCCTACCAACCACTGAGGCTGTGTTCATTGACTACTCTAATTTCCCTTGAAAGGCCTGCACTTGAACCTCTCTTGTTTCATGAGAGCAGAGTTTTCATGGAGATCTGTCCTCTACAGGGAAAGCTACTTTCATCAGGCTCTCTGACACATGATTAGGGTGCATTTAAGTGTAATTAAAAAAAAATTGTGTTGAACATCAGGACTTCTGCTGGGCCACTGAGGAGAATCCCAATAATTGGATCCTTGGAAAGCTTCAGTCACTTCAGAGGCAGGCTGCAGGGAGTAGGGAGCTAAGGGCAGGGGACAGCCACCTCTCTCTCATCGTTGCTTGCTCTCCTAGATGGAGGGGAGCTCAGCCGATCAAAGCCTCTATTACGTTCTAAATGTATAGTGCTGCTGGCTTACATTCCGCCCCAAGATCTTATATGAAACTTTCACCTTCTATACCTCAGATGGGGTCTGTATTTGAAGATAGAAACTTTTCATAGGAAACCAAATGAAAACAAAGGTTATCCAGGTGAGCCTTAATTTGATAAGATTGGTGTCATAGTCACTGCTCTATAGTGAAGAGACACCATGACCATGACAAGCCATGGCAATTCTTATAAAGGTAAGCATTTAATTGGGGACTTGCTTTACAGTTTCAGAGGGTTAGCCCATGATTATCAAGGCAGGAAGCAGACGGGCATGACACTGGAACAGTAGCTGAGAGCTTTACATCCTGATTCACAGGCAGCAGGCAGAGCGAGAGACTAAGCCTGAGCTTGGCATGGGCTTTTGAAACTTCAAAGCCCACCCTTAATGACACACCTCCTCCAGGGCCACACTTCCTTGTCCTTCTCAAACAGTTCCACTAACTGGAGAACAAGCATTCAAACATACAGGTTCATGGGGACCATTCTTATTAAGATACCATAACTCAACTGGTATCTTTACCAAAAAAAAAAAAAAAAAAGGAAATGAGAACAAAGACAGCGTTAATCCTGAGAGAACTCCATTTAAAAAGAAGAAAAAAAAAATGCTTGCTGTATTCCTGAGTGTGACCATTCAGCTTGGAAGTCTGCAGAGTAGAAATCACTTCCTAGAAACCTTGGGTCACTCCAGTCAGCCATATCAAGGTGCATGTACCCCTGAGCAGCTCACCTCTCAAGGATCCCAAAGTGAAGAGCAAATACAGGGTGACGTCATCTTGCTGGGCCCTCCTAATGTTAATACTGGATCTGCTGAAGAAAAACAAATTCTACCATTTTGGGGCCAAATTTGAAGCAATCTCTATTAAATATTAAATAATGACCAAGAGGTGGACTTTGCTCAGGACCATTCCCTGGAATTTCCCAGCTAAATGGTCCATGAAAACTAACCTATAGGCCACCATACTTTCCCATGAGGCTTTGTTGTTTTCCAAGAACTACAACTCTTAGCATTCTAGGAAGTTACCTGGTCTTTGGGCAAGTGGGGCTTACTGTTTAATTTTGTGCATTGCAACAGGAAGAGAAGGCAGGTGGTTCGATGAGACTTAGGGAGGCAAGAGACAGTCATCTACAAGCCAAGGGGAGAGGCCTCCCAACCTGCAGACAACATGAGCATGGACCATATCTCATTTTTTTTCTTTTTACTTGAAATAAAATAGGCTAGATCAGCAGAGGAAGGGGGCCAGACGACATTGTGGCCACAGGCTGATGCAAATACACAGAACTGGCTGGGACCAACCAAAATGGCTGACTGGTATGAGCCTCAACTAGCTTTTGCCTCCTTATCACCGAACTCTCCCATCACTGCCTCTGTAAAACTCTCTGCTTCCATGATATGTCCAAAGACTTCATATGAAAACAGAAATGGGGAATAAAACCTATTTTGGGGAAAAAAAAAAAACCCTCGACTTATTTCTGGAATTCTCCCCCCCCCCTTTTCCCTGCATGAATAATCACTGTCCCCATTAAAGTCTTCTGATTGAACAAGCTATCTAAAAGCTCACTGACGTAACATACTCTCCCACTGTCTTGCTTGTACATTGCTATCCTTTTCTTGAGCACATCCTTTGCCTTTTAACACCCACATTTGAATCTGTATTAAAACCCTCATCCTCCTAAACTCCAACTTTGTCTCACACTGGCTTGTCGCAAAATTGTTTTTCAGTTTTGTCAGCCAAGATCACAACTTTTCCTCTGTGAAAGCAGGGAGCTACGTCTTCCACGGCAACACTGACCCCCAGGACTGAGACAATTCCTTTTGTGTTGAGGCAGGATTGAAAAGATAAGAAAAACTAAGGGAACAGAAGTAAGGACCAAGTTTGCCTTTCCTGCTGGCTGAGACTCAAGAAACAATCGACTCAGACAATATGTGTTTTCTTAAAGATGTCTCAGCTGAGGGTGCTAGACACAACACATGAACGGTACTTGTTTCACACCAGAATGTTCATAACCTTGAGTTTTACATTAGCACTCCTCCCTCATCCCTAAATCTAAACAACACAATTTCAATTTCATTGACAAAAGAAAGTCCCTTGAGAAAAAATGAGTAAACCAGATCATGTATTTTTACTTCAGTTTCAAGCTTTGCTTGATCTTTAGATCATGTAGATTGTGTTCTTTGTGGATTATGACTATAAAGTCACACAATCTCATATATAACCACTGCAACAATGCCTTGCAATGCACACAACTCTCTCCTGAGAAGCGCACACCGGTGTTTGGGATTGTGTACCGTCCTTTTTTGGTATGTTGTCTTGTCTAAATACTTAATAAGCTCACTAGCGATGCTTCACTGTGGATGGTTTTGAAATTCTCTTCTGTAGTAGAGTCAAGGATCTGGCTTTAAGGGTAGGTTCTTGAGGACGGGAACTTCTTAGCCTGCTGGCAGAAGTGTTGGGCTATTCTTCCCACTGTGCCATAGACATCGTGAGCCATCCACCCTGCAACGTTAAGGTTACCATAGCAAAACAATACAGGTAGCCACCCTACTTCTCAAGGCTCAACTCCAAGGCCTGCTCATCCCAAATCCCAGGCCAAGATCACACTTCACTGCCATGAGTGACAGTCATACAGACAAGCATGCTTGTATGTTTCCATAATGTCAAATTTTATTGAATAACAGTGTGAGTGTGCAATAAAGAAACCACTGACATGGTCACTCCATGATTTGGAGGGAAGGTTTTTGTTATAGATAAGAG
The DNA here is from genome assembly GCA_028658305.1 of Pachyuromys duprasi. Taxonomy (NCBI): domain Eukaryota; kingdom Metazoa; phylum Chordata; class Mammalia; order Rodentia; family Muridae; genus Pachyuromys; species Pachyuromys duprasi. The sequence goes on from CM053764.1 coordinate 83,106,497, forward strand.
AAAGAGAGAACATCCAGAGACATCTGGTAGAGTCCAGAGGAGTGAGAAGAAGCAGCAGACTGAACATGGCTAGGGTTATGTCACTCCCAGGAGAGAGTGGGGAGGACAGGAGGGTAGTGAGCAGAGCGAGAGAGAGAGAGAGAGAGAGAGAGAGAGAGAGAGAGAGAGAGAGAGAAAATAGAGGAGAAGGGAGGGAAACTGGCTCTTGTAAAGAGTGGGCTGTAACCTGGAGCAGCCTGGGAGCTAGTAGAGTACAAGAGGCATGAGGGAGCAGGAAAGAAGGGCCAGGATGCTGGTCTGGCCTTTGAAATACCTAACAGGTACACGTGAAGAGGAACTGAAGGAGTCTGGGAACCAGCATGGGCTTTGATATGTAGCCACAGGTGTAGCCAAGGAGGCAGGAGACAGGTTTCTGAGAAATGCTGGTAGTAGGTTTTTATCTAACCACCAGAAATCCTTCTAGAGTTGAGCTTGAGCTGAGCCCAGACTGTCGTTTTTGAGCATATGCACTGCCTTTTAGAGTTTGAGACCCAACAAACAGCAAATTCACAACTTGGAGTTTCAGTGGCAACAATTTTCCAGATGCTTCCTCTTTCCGTGACAGTTCTGGTTGAGACAAAGACAGGTTCTTTTGTTATAATCTTAATTACTAATATTAACTCTCAAATCATCCATTACATACCACATAGTAAACATATCTGTACATATCCATATGTGTATCTACTGAAGTTTCTACCTATTTATGTATCTATGTATACATGTATCTCTGTGTTAAAGTATCTCATCTAATCCATGTATGTGTATGTATATATATATATATATGTTTCTATCTATCATCTATGTATATATGTATCTATGTATTGAAATTTCTGTTATTCATCTTCTAACTCTGTATTGAATCAATCATGTATTTATGGACTGAAGTATCTATCATCTATGTATGTATATATGTATCTATAAGTTTTTATCAATCATCAATGTATATATATATATATATGTACATATGTATCTCTGTTTTGAAGTATCTACCTATTTAATCTATGTGCATAGTATCTCTGTATTGAAATATGTATCTATATCTCTTTTTATCTAATCTATGAATGTATATACTTATCAATGTTTCTATCACCTATCTATATATATCTATGTATTGAAGTTTCTATCTGTCTATTGTGTGTATATGTATAGATAAGTTTCTATCTATCATCTATCTACCTATCATCTATATATGAATATATGTATCTATGATTGAAGTTTCCATCTATCTGTGCACTTATGTATTGAAGTTTCTGTGTATACATATATGTATACATATATACATGTATATATGTATATATGTATACATATATATATATATATATAACCTGCATATATGTACATATGCATATGTGTAGGTTACAGAGTGACTACAAAGAGTTAAGCGTTAAGCAGGCTTCAGGGAGGTTCAGAGAAGCCTGAGAAGCAAATGCTTAGAAATAGGTAGGGACGTCAGAGTCTCTGTACTAGCAAGATAACAGATCAAACCCAGCAACTAAGCTGCAAGCCACAGATTTGAGAGTGAGACTAGAGTTGAAGCTGGCTAGAGATGAAAAGGCCAGAACTGCGTCCAGACAAAGGGACAAGAGGACAGATGGACAGGCAGGTCCAGATGGATGAACAGGAAGACAGGCAGATGGCAATTTCACTGAAATCGCATGCTGAAAGAAGAGAAAGCCTCATAGAGCCTGAGCCAGCCAGAGGGGAAACTCTTCTCCTAGAAGGAGATTTACAACTTTTAGACTACTTTCCCTAGAGACAATGATGGACAGGACCACACCTGCTAGAGATGCATAGCCCTGGCCTTCTACTTAAATTGTAATCTCCAGTTAGTGTCAGGGTTTAGCAGCTGAAGAATACCTTGGCAGATCAGGGCCAAGGAATGCCACAAAGTCTCGCCATGCAACCTCACAGGAGAGAGTTATCGGGAGGCAGGGATATACAGCGGCTACCTCCGACTGAGGAGGGAGGAGACAGCACCCAGGCAGGGAAAGCACTGGCTTTATGAAGAGCTGTACCATATGCACATAGGAAGACTATGCGACTGGCGGTGACAGTCTAACGGTAGCATTTGGTGGCTAGTGATGACATGGTTGCTAGTGCCATGAGTTAATGGAGGTGAGCTTAGGGCATGGGCACTTGGTTCTGGAAGGCAGGGTTCTTGGTTTTCAACAGTTAGGACACAGAAAATGGACTTGGGGAGTAGCTCGCTCTCCTTATTTCTCTGACCGATGTGGTCGCTCTGAGTAAAGCGCCCTTTTCTACTTGACTCTTTTAATTGATTTAAGGATAGGTGGCTAAACCTGGCTTGGTCTGGTAACATTGGTACCAGGGAATTTTAGGATTTCTTTGTGGAGGGTTCACAGTCTCGTTAATCAAATAACTTAGAAATTAACTCAAAAGGAAACTCAAAGAAAATTCTATTTGCGTTTGGGGGGGGGGGGAATAGCAAGGAACTTGAGCATTAATCCCTCAGCCCCTAGGAATGCAAGTGTTCGAGAACAGCTGGAGGACGACGCCAGACTCCAATAGGATGGAGAAGTAAAGAGTGTTTATTCTGCAGAGCCAGCCAGCACGCAGGGGTCAGCCATTCATTCAAAATGGCGACTGAGAAGAGCTTGCAGGCCCTTTTAAAGGCTATCGGGGAATTTCTACTGTGGCTATGGGACTTCGATTGGGATTGGCTGGTGCCCATGGAGGCTACGTGACTCCAATTGGGATTGGCTCTCGCTTTAGAGTGAGAGAGGATTACCTCATAGTAGGTTTGGTCCTCTCAGGAGGAGGAAAGGCAAAGCATGAAGCTCTGCCTTTTTGTGTTAGAGTTCAAAAAAAGCAGGCAGGTTCAATAATAAAGGTCAGCAAACAGTCACGAGGTGGAATGTGGGGGACTCTTCAAACAAACAAACAACAACAACAACAACAACAAAAAAACGAGTGAGAAGTCCCAGAGTGTCAAGGAAAGACTATCCAGGCTTTGGCCAATGTCCAAAAGAAAAAGAAATAGAAATGAAGAAAAAAAAGTAAAAGTGAATTGTTCAGGAAAGTAAGAGAGCCTCAATGCTACATGACAAAAGATCTGCAAGCAACTGTGGTGAGGGTGGACAGTTTGGGGGAGGATAAGCTCATTATCTTGTTAAGGGGGTGATCATTCCTCTGGCATCCTTAGTGTGTCCCCAGATGAATCAGGTTTTGGGGGGGAGGGGTGGCCTCCTAGTCAGGTGACTGACAGACCCAACTGGATTGGCTCTTAAGGAAGAAGACAATAGTGTGTAATGTTTTAAATTTTGGGAGCAGATCAGAATGTCGTGTCTGTACCCAGGGCCAGAGGTGTTCCATTCTTTTGGCTAAGAGGGCCTGCAGAGCGGTGAGTTAATGCTTTGTTTGTTTGGTTTTGGTTTTGTTGTTGTTGTTGCTTTTAGTGTTGCCAAGGAAACTGGAGGCAGAGCCCAAAGTCCACCATGATAGAGGTGTTCATCCTCAGAGGCCTCTAAAGTCTACTGTGACCCTTCCGCCAACCCAACATACAAGAATGTAGCCAGAAAATATCTAAAACCTACTGCAGATTCCCTTAGCACCCTCCTTCAAGTTTCTATTAGTGTTGTTGGAAAATGCCATGATTTATGAATTTCCTTTGTCCTGTGATTGTTAAAGTCCATGTAATTGCTTCCATGTTTGATCCTGGCTTTCAGGGCAATGAAATATGTTCCTGAGCCACTCACACTCAGCTCAGATGAAGCTATCTCTTACTCCTTTGGAGGTGAGAGCTATCTTTTGTGTTGACCGAAGAGAAACAGAGGAGAGGGAGGTTGAGGGCATCTGAGCTTTCTGCCTGTCTGGTCATCAAGTCAGAGCCTTTATGGAAAGCAACATAAGTGTTCTGAGTCTGAATAATGCTTGTGTAGAAACCAAAGTCACGAGTTTTGCTTTCCCAAGGAGTGGTGCTGTCTACATGGGAGATCTAATCGCTACTATTTTATTTCTATTCCAGCATCAAATAACATTTCTTATCCCACAAATTTATGGGAAAGGGCTCTCTCCCTGATGTGTGCATGCTAATGTACTTCCTGCCCTGCCAATGTTTGCAAAAAGCATTCTCAGCCTTTGACAGGTAGGAAATTTGCATTTCCATTAGTGAGGCCTTTGTCAGTTGTGAGTCATAAAAGCCCCAGAAGAATAAGGAAGGGGGAAATGTATTGTACTTTAAAAAAGAGACTTTATTGCACGGTTCAAGGCAAGGTACCAAAGGAGACAAAGCCTGCCGAGCAGGCTGCAGTAAACCCCCACAATCCAAGAGCTTAGCAAGGCTCATGCCTGTCACAGGACAAGCAGAAGGGAGGAGAATTTAAATGTGACTGTACTTATTCACCATTTCCTATGTTTAACATTAAAATCATACACTTGAAGAAGGATGATAGGGGAGCATTGAACCGCTAGTCCAGGACAAGTGTTTCTTGTTCCATTAGCTACAGCTATAATATTCTCATTTCAGATTTCTCCTGTTTGGCCACAGCCATTCTGGCAGAGTTGGGGGTTTGATTTGTGTATGTGATTTGTTTGCCTCTTTATGTTAATACAGTCAAGATGTCCAAGAAAAATAAAAGCTCACGAATCCCTAGCAGCGAAAAGAATGATGCAGACCGGGCTGCTCTGTTTGTTATCTTATTTGCCCTCCAAACTCTGTCCCTAAACACTTCCAGTTAAGTAATTCAGAGGCAGAACTAAATATTGGAAAAGAGGAGGTGGTGGAGGCAGAAGGGAAGATGCTACTGAGTCCTGGAATGGAAGGAAAATGGGACTTCATGAGGAACGAGCAAATGCAAAGGAGGGAGCAGAAGCATTGGGTGGGGGTGGGGGGTTCCTCTGTTATGTTTTGCAGTCAATTCAACTGGCCTCCCCTCAGGGATCTTTAGGGTTCTGACAATGTCCTATGTCAGTGCCTGTGTCCTGTGACACCATCTGGGCCAGGTACTTCCGGTATAACCGGTCTGCCATTCCCTCTCTCTCTTGCTCTCTTGCTTCTCGCTGTTACTGTCTCTCTCTCCTTTGTTGGGGCACCCCGTACCCCCATCTTTGTCTCTCTCTGTCTCTGCCCTCATGCCCGCTCATGTCCTAACTCTCTTCTGCTTCCCTTCCCCAAATAAATATCTTTCATATCAGATCTGTTCTGTTGTATGCATGGCCCATTTTTAGATAAATACTAACGCCCTCCAGGGCTCTCCAGAGTCATCACAGAGTAAGGGTTCCTTACACTTCCCACTGTAAAGAAGAAAGACGGCAACAGGGGTTAAGTGATAAGCAGAGAGGCACACACTTCTTTAGCAATGGGGCAAGATCCAACCAAAGTCTCACCTGCCCAGGCAAAGGGTACATGGTTTGTTCCACAGAGGAGCGATTTCTGCTTGCTAGCTATTTCTTTGCAGATACCATTGAATGACTACTCTCTGCCAGGCACTGAGAACACAAAGGCACAAGCTGAGCCAGATCCTCTTGACACTGGATGCTAGGCAGAAAAGACTGGACTGGAATGGTCCTCTGCAGCCATCTGCTCCCCATTTGGAACATTTGATTATCAATATGTCAACTCTCTGTGAGATAAATGGCATGATCAGTGGTCAGTAACACCCTGGTAGAAAGGGAATTATTTTTATTAAGGAGGCAGATTTCAAGCAGTATAATGGAAAATCTCCACACTGCTTGTAACTCATTTCTATCACTGGTCTTCCATGGCTAGATTAAAAAAATAAACCAGTGCTGCTTGCCAGTAAGTGATGGAGATTCAAAGTCTGCTTGTAAATAACTGCAAGGTCAAGGAAGAACCAATGATAGTGGGCTACAAAGCTATAAAGGGTAAAGGCTGGGAAGCTGCTACCCAGCTAAGTTTTTGCTCTGTAAGCTTGAGCACCTGAGTTCATATCCTTGGAAATCTACAAAAATAATAGGTGGGCATGGCAACCAGCCTGTAATCCCAGCCTGAGAAGGCAGGGTAAGGGGATCCCCAGAGCAAGCTAGCTAGTGAGGCTAGTAATATCAGCAAGCTCTAGCTTAGACAGATAGCTCTTACCTCAGTGAATAAGATAGAAAAACAGTTGAGGATGATTCCCAGCATCAGCCTCTGATTTCCACATGCACACCCACACAGGCATACACACACAAGCAAAAACATAGAGACACACATGCATACCACACTCATGAACACCAAAATATGGGGGAGGAGGGAGATAAAGGGTTAATCTCTCTTGGCCCAAAGCTAGCAAAACTAAAAGGTAAACTTGTTACTTGTGGATATCAAGCTCAGTGAGAACCCTCAAGGATTCCCAGTCTTTTATCCTAGAGTAAGAAGTTGCTAGGGACACATGGGTAGTGGCAGAAACAGAGATAGTTTATTTAGAGAGTAGGCCAGAGTGGTAATTCAGTAGGTAAAGTGTTTGATGTATAGTATGAAGACCAGAGTTTGATCCCCAGAACCCATGTAGTAAAGTTAGGCATGGTGTTTGTAATCTCAGCTCTGAGGAGGCAGAAATAATTACTGTAGCACTCAGTGGCCAGCCATGACACCTGCTGTCTGGGAAGACTCCCATTTAGGAGGGGGGTGCGGACCGTAAGTAAGGAAGCCAGCAAATACACCCGCTGATGTCAAATAGCACTGTCTCTTGTCAAGATAACAAAAGGGTCATGGGAGAGAATGTGCAGAGATCAATTTGGAAGGTATGAGAAAGCGGTCTGAGAGCAAAGGGAAGCAAAGACACGAATGACAAGGAACTTTCCAGGCAATGCAAAACTATCCACAAATTCCCAGGGCCTCATCAAGCTGGACCTCTGAAGCATCTGAGTGCTAGGAGAGGAGTAATCTAAGCCACAGCTCTTTAGCTAGAACCCAGATCCAGTATCTTAGAGGGTTTAGTCTGGTTCCATTTTCAGTGGCACACCAGGAGAGTATTTTAACCCACAAGTAACATAATTCATCCAACTTGCATTCGGTAAAGCTCTTCCAGATACTGGGAACGGGAAGCAAAAACAAAGAGATTGTCATGACGTTGCTGAAACCAGGATTCTGGGGTCTTGGAGTTAGACACACACAGAGAGAGACACACACACCAAAAATAAACAAACAAACAAAACACCCATTTTTCTTGTTGTGGTAACATTTGAGGAAAAACAGTGGAATAATAGATGGAAGCTAAAATATCATCCTCTGTTAATAGGCAAAGTACAAGAGCCAAAGGCTTCTTAATAAAGAGCCAACAATCAAATAGTCCTTCACCTAAATATGTTAAGAAGGAAGAGGAATCAAGGATATAAGCTTCCCCAGTCTGGGCTGACCATGTTTCTACGAGAGCCAAAGACTGTCTACCAGAGCCATGGCTTTTGAGTTGTTGGCCAGAGTTGTTCAGAAACTCCCAAAACATTATTGGCTAGTGCTATTGCCCTTTGCTGTCTCCCAGAGGTGGAATGTATTGCTTAAATCACTATGCTCCTCACGTAGAGGACTCAGAGGACCCAAGTTGGGTCTAACCTGAAAGCCTTCTTCCTGAGGACTAGCTTTCATGGTACCAGGAGGCACCATACAAGCTTCCAAAGGAGGAAAGCAACAGATAGTTCTACCCAACTATGATGCCTTAGAAACCACAGCCACAACCAGCATGGGTCCATAACCTTAAAAGTGCAATAGCAGGGAGCCAGAGAGATGGCTCAGTGATCAAGAGCACTGTCTGCTCTTCCAAAGAACCCAGGTTCAATTCCCAGCACCCACATGGCAGCTCACAACTGCTGTACCGCCAATTCCAAGGGATCCGACACCTTCACACTAATGCGCATAAAATAAAATGAAATAAGTTATTTTTAAAAAGTGCAATAGTGCCATGCATACCTTGGCAGTAATGGCTCTCTAATTGGACTTAAGGCCCCTCAACAGGAGGGAAATCATACTCATGCCTTGTATTAAGCATTTATCCAACTACAAGAATCTAGCACAGTCATGGATCTTGAAGGAAAACCTACAGTCACCATTTCACTATGCCAGCATAAACCCTAACTACATTCTAATGTTTATCCTTATACCTACAAATAAGTATGGTTCTCACCCCTTATCACAGAAATTTCTCTTTGCTACAGATGGAGACCGTTATAGAAAAAAAAAATCACACCTTATCAAAAGGCAGAGCTGTGTGGAACATAGCCCCAACTGATGCAGCCCTACACCTAAGGCTCAGAGATCATTTTGGAAGAGGAAACCAGAAGATTGTAAGATCCTGAGGGTCGGGAAGTTTCCTGTCAGATTGTGTCTCCGCAAAATGTCAGAAAAGCTACAACCGTGAAGTCTCACCAGCATGGCTGTCGAAACAAAGAGGACACCAACAGATATGTTAAAGTAAAAGGAGAAAAGGTCACAAGGCCTCAGGGTTACACAAAGAACTACAGAAAAATAGTCTTCCCCCCAAAGAAGAACACACCAGTTGGTAATCCAGTGCCAAATGATCAGCTCAGAAAATAAATGCATAAAAGCATGACATAGGCTGAGCAGGTTGTGTTTATGTACTTTTTAACACACACACACCACCACCACTACCACCAACAACTAAAGAAAAGAAGCCATGGAGGTACATGGTTGCAGGGAGATGAAGGGAACGGAATGACATGATTAAAATAAAATAATAAAATAAAAGAGTACAAGCTTCCTAAAGTCAGGTTCCCAGAGGAGGAAGGCAAAACTGAGCCAGCCATGCCTTTTCCATTCTCCCCAGGCAACCATAGTTTATCCCAGGTATAGAGGAGTGAAAGTGACAGGAGATGCTAGGCAGGAAGAAAGAGAATGGGAAAGGGCTGCCTGCCCTTTTGATAGTACTGTCACATAAAACCATTTCAGCATTTTCTGACACAAATGGCATGACCAACGACTGGCAGCGTCCTTTCGGAAGCAGGCAGAGTGTGCCTCCCTACTTGGGGACCCGTTTGGGATATGGGTACCCTCTGTCACAAATAATACCTTAGTCAGAGATGAATCTACAGACTCTGATATTCGGTTGCTTGCTGTACCTGCCTGACGTCTTCCTGGACTGACCCTGCCTACTTCCTTGACCTTTGCCACAGGAAGCACATCCCCTTCCTCTTCTCCCATCCCCCAGGTATGGTCATAATCCATGGCTTGCCTGCCTGCTTTTTGGTTGTTTTTGTTGTTGTTGTTTTATCCCTTTAACTTAAATAAGTTGCCCTGGCACTCACTTCTGAGAAAAATTTTAAATCCTTTTATCTGTAAATCCAAGAGCTTGCAAAAGGGAGCCTGAGTATCCAAATAACAGCCAGGGTACCAGAGGCCAGGGGCAATGGTCACAGGGGTCTCCCTGCATAGTAAGAAACATCAAACATGGAGAAGCATCCTGCTTCATGTGAGATGCTGGTCGTGGAAAGAAACCACCTAATAGCTTTCAGACTCAGAATATTGATTGTCAAGCGCCGTGCTGGCCAGCTCCAGCTCTGGCCTGGGGCTAGCTCATAGCTAACTTCTCCTTAGGAAATGTTGTTAATTAAACCTTTGACAACCTTCAGGGAGGTGGCATTCATAGTTGTAACTCCGAGCAGGAACCTGAGCTGGCTTCCACGCCTGCACCCTCTGCGGACCTAAAGGGACTCCTGCACACCTTCTTACAGCTTCTGTGGACTTGAGAGTAAGAGTCTTAGCTCCACTATGCCCACATTCCTCCTTTGCAACTTAGACAACTTCCAGCTCCTTTGTAACCTTTTGCTCATTTCTGCTTTTGATTTGCTGCAGTTTTACGTTCTCGCTCTTAAAATTCAGAAAGCAAAGCTCTGCAGGAAGCCCTGTCACCGAGCCTGACCTCGCTGTGTGTGTACAGCCCAAGGGTTGCTCCCCGGCGCTACTGTGCCCTGCCCCGTTCATCCTGGCCACAGTCACTCTCTGACAATACCGCTGCCCGCTGGCTACGAGCTTCAGCTTCAGAGACTCCCAAGTCTCCAGGGCTTTGTCTGCTCTGCTATCTCCCACCTGGATCTGCATTAAACAGCTTGTATTCAATCCTTAAAAATCATGTTACCCATGTTATTACTGAAGGGTGCCTTAGAACTCATCAGACATTTGTCAAATGCAACGAGGTTGCCTGAGCCCTGCCAATATGGAGACAGTACTCTCCCCTCTGTGCCCCTCCCCCTTCCATGTCCTCCAGTGTCTCGGGGAGACCAGATGGCCAGCTTCTTGGGTGTCACGGAGGCAATCAGGTACTCAGAGCCCTTTACTCCTGCACTGTTCCACTCCTGACCAGTGCTTCCTGAACTAGATAGTCTGGGTGTGTGTTGGGGGGAGGGGTGGGTTTTGATAACATTTCTAAATGAAGAAGATCAAATGCAGTCTGACCAAAAGTAGGTTACAAGGATGGGGATGTATCATGGAGGTATGGCATTTGCCTAGCAAGCATGAGGCCCTGGATGTGACCCTAACCCAGAGGAGAGGAGGAAGAGGAGGGTGAAGAGGAGGAGAGGAAACCAATAAAAGAACCAACAGTGGCTATTAGATGAAAATCACACCAAAGTCACATGGCCTTTCATCAGCCTGCCAGCCTGTTGGTCCCACACAGCTGTGTTATCCAGCCATGACGGTTCCCTCCATGAACTCTGGACCTGCAAGCATCATCTCCTCGGAGGTCCTGTGCTAACTGGAACCCTAGAGTGGTCTTACTTCCAACATATCAGTTTCCTTCTCCTGTAACGCCACTACCCACTAAACTTTCCCTGAACATTACAACTGTGGAGGCTATTTAAGACTCTTCCGGGTTCTCTCACAGCCGCACCCTTACAATGCACTGTCTTTTGGACTGGTGCTGCCCACCAGAACTTTCTGTGGTCCTGGCACCTTCCACGCCTTCTCTGGCTGGTCAGGTGACCACAAGTCGCATTTGAACTTTGTCTGGCAAGACTGAAGAACTGAATTTTTTTTTATTATCATTTTGCTGACTTTTTATTTAAGTTCAGTTGGCTACATGTCCATGGCTCGCTCAGGGTGTCCCTGTCACCTGGCAGCTGTGTGCTGGTACTACCGTAACCTGGAGTCACCTGAAAAGGTTGGTTGGGCCTGAATGGCATCCCACCGCTGTGATGTGAAAGAAATCAACAGCTCCTGTGTTGAGCTACTGAGATTTGGGAGTTGGCCTGTTTTAAGCAGCTGCTGCCACCTTGAGCCAGGCCAACAACGCTGTTGTCTAAACAGGTTGGCCCTGAAGTTGAGTAAGACCTGATCCTTGACCATGAGGCTCTCCCACTCCGGCCAATCCATAGTCCACAGGATACATTCAACCTTGTATGTAGCATAAAAGATGAATTCTCTCAGCGTTTTTGACTATCATTTTCCAATTAAGTTAAAAGCTCATGAGGGACCAGAACCCATGTCTGCCATTTTATGTACATTGCATATTCTGAACTGTTACACATCACCTGCAGTAGAGAAGTGTGGGCCATTCTCTCCTGGTGGCTCCCAGGAGGGGCCAACCCTGCTGACCCTGGACCTGGGACTTCCCAACTCCAGTGCTAGGAGACAATGCATTCCTGTTGCTGTACTGAAGCCACCTGTGGTATTTAGTGGCCAGGGCGGTCAGTCTAGGAAACTAGCAGATATTTTATTCACCGTCTGTTCTTAGAAAATCTTTTACTTATTCACTGACATTTTCATGCTTAAAATGGATCTTGACGATATCTGCCCCCAACTCCCTCCTTCTGTTTTCCCTATAACTGCCAGCATAGGGCCCACCCAGCTTCTTGTTCCCTTTTTTTTTTAACCCACTGAGTTCAATCAGTGCTGCCTATTGGAAAGTTACCTAATCGCACTGCCTGGATCTTACGTGAGTAATCATTACTGCAGTTAGTTCCTGAATGCAGAGGCCATATCAATTCCCAAAGGCAGCCTTCCCCATCAGTCCTTCGCCATCCTCCGGCTCTTACATTCTCTCCACCCCCTTGACTGAGTGCTCCCTGCGCGTGAGGATGGTGGGGTTTCATAAAGATGTCTTACGTAGGGCTGTGCACCCAACAGTTACCTCTCCTCTGCTCCTTGGCCCGTCATAAACCTCAGTCTTTACTGCTGCCCCCGAAGGACTCTGACCAACGCTGAGAGCAGCACTGACCTATGGGGAAAACCACAAACATTTAGAAGGCAGCTTGGCAGGTCTATCTATGAAAGCACCACCAGTGGGTTCCCCTCTAGGGCTGATGACCTCCTGATTCATGGGCTTCTCACTGGGTTTATAGGAACATTCAGTCACTTTTCTTTTACGTAAAGGGATAAACTGGGACTGATAAAGAACCTCTCGTGTTCCAGTTCCCCTCCGGGAAACTAGAAAAAAAAATTGTGGGAAAATTTTAAGATTTACTTATTTATTATGTATACAGTGTTCTGCCTGCATGTGTGCCTGTATTGCCAGAAGAGGGCACCAGATGTCATTTTGGATGGTTGTGAGCCATCATGGGATTGCTGGGAATTGAAGTCAGGATCTCTGGAAGAGCAGGCAGAGCTCTTAACCTCTGAGCCATCTTTCTAGCCCCATGGGAAATTTTGTTTTTCATTAGCCAGCAAGTTCAGCATCGCCTTCTGCACTCATGGGGTGGCCGGATATTTTCCAGGGTGCTTCCCAAGTTTCTGTTCCAGATTTCCTGACAAATACACGTAATCCTGACTTTTCCATCACTGTTGTTCCATTATCCCTTAGATCAGGGAATGCAGGTACACCCTTCATGATCGTTATCATAAAAAAATAGAAAATGTCTGTTCCAGCTAGGAACGTGGGTCACAATTCAGGATCAGTCACTAATGTTAGCATGTGAAATAGAAAAGAGCCTTTCGATTTCCTATTGTTTGGACTGACTACTGTGGTGGTAGGGAACACTTTTTAAAAGATGGGTCTCCGATATCTAAAGCTGGCTTTGAACTCACCATTTAGCTGAGTTTCCAATCCTCCTACCTCCACTTCCTAGCTGCCTGGGTTATACCTATGTACCTTCATGCACAGTTTATGTCAGGCTGGGGATGCAACATAGGGTTTCATGCATGCTTGGCAGGCAAGCAGTCTGCCAATTCTTTTATCTGGTGTTGCTACGGCCTGGGTCTGGAATATGGCACACAGACTCACCTTTGTTCCCTGGCTGTTTTGGGAGGCTGTGGAGGTTTTAGAGCCGTGGAGGACTGGCCTGGTCGGGCACTCGTGTAGTCCACACCCTAGTTCAGGCTGCATTTTGCTTCCTATCTACAATGATGTGAGGGATTTTTGTAACGGGCTCTGGCCCTGGAAGACATAGGCCATGTCTTCCAAACTGGTGGGTTAAAAGCCTCTGAAATCACAAAATGAACTTTTCCTGCCATTGCTGTTCTGTCATGTATTTTGTGTCAGCAAAGCAAAACAGCTAAGAAGAAGCAGGTTCACCATCTAGGCTCTAAATCTTTGTCCACGGTGTTTCTCTACCTGAAGAACACTTCCCCACCCCTTCCTCCCTGACCCCTCCTACCCTCTTCTGCAAACTAATGCCTTACCTTGCAGGCCCCAGTGTGGCCTGGGAAGCCCTCTTTGGGTCCTGACCATACTCTGCCACTAGCCTGAGCTGGGGTTCCCCTCTCCATGTTCCCAACATCCCTCTCTCTGTCTCAGAGCACTGAGCCCTTCTGTCTCCTTTTCTGCCTCCTGAAGAAAGGGCTTTGTTCCCCTGGCAGCTAGCTCAGTGTTTCATATATAGCACATTTTCAATAAACATCTAGGGGTGGAGATGGTGATCAAAATGAGTAGCTCACGATGACATGAATGCAAAAGGGACTCTGTTATTCCCTCTGTGCCAAATATCATCAATGCAACCCAAGCCTACAAAGGCCTTCTAGTTGGAACACATTTATTTCAAGGCATCAATAATCACATTCCAGGTTTTCAGGAACCAAGCATGCTCACTTCCTGCAGTGTTTTCCCTACTCACTCCCGGACAACTGTCCTTTCACTCAACAACAAAGGCCTTCATCTTCCCTATCTGTGTTAGTTTCCCTTCTATTGCTGAAATGAGACACCACGACCAAAAGCAACATGGGAGGAAAGAGCTTATTGGCTTATCTAACCCAATCACAGGGGAGTAAGAACAGAAACTCGAGGCAGGAAACTGAAGGCAGGAACTAAAGAAAAGCAGGCCATGGAGGAACACTTTTTTTTTTCAAGGTGTATTTATTTTTTATCATTTATACAGTACTCTACCTGCTTGTACACCTGCATAACAGAAGAGGGCAGCATATAGCATTATAGATGGCTGTGAGCCACCACGTGGTTGCTGGGAATTGAACTCAGGTCCTTTGGAAGAACAGCCAGTGCTCTTAACCTCTGAGCCATCTCTGCAGCCCAGAGGAATCCTATTTAGTGTCTGTTCTCCACTGTCTACATCCTCACACAACCCAGGATTACCTGCCCAGGGGTGGCAGCCCATTCCACCCTCCCATTTCAATCATTAAGCAAGGAAATGGCCTACACACTTGCCAACTGGCAGTCTGATAGAGGTATGTTCTCAATCGGTTTCTCTTCCCAGGTAACCCCAGCTTGTGCAAAACTGACAAAAAATAAATTGGCTTAAGACTGCAATATCCCCAGGCACGTGTGGTAGCCCTCCTGTACATCCCAGCACATGACAGACAAACAGGGTTCCCCAGGCCAAGCTGGCTAGCTACTGTAACCAGCTGGTGAGTATTGGCTTCAGCAAGAGATCCTGCTTCAGTATAGTGGACAGTGATCCAAGAAGATGCCTGACATCAGCTTTTAGTGTCCAAAGACATGTTCACACACACACATGCATCCACATATATGCACACACCACACACATACCATATACATATATGCATGGGAAATAAAGTTTAAAATTTAACTATTATTTTATTTTTGAATGACATATCTAAATTGTGCATATTCGTAGGACCCCAGGGAACCATTTCAATCCCTACATTCAGAGAGCAAACACCTATGAAGTCCAGCCCCCGCCCCCCCATAGCCACTCTGCCCTTACTCATGTCCTTCCCAGTCTCTGGCAATCACAGCTGTACACACAGGTTAACCTTCTCCGTCTTCACAGATGAACGAGAACAAATGTCTTCCAGTGTCTGTCTTCTTTGGCTTGACATGAAGTCCTTCAGCTTCATTGACGATCTTTCAATCAATAGGATTTCCGTCCTGTTTATGACTGAGCAAGTATATGCACCATGCCATTTTGACCCACTCATTTCTTGTCAAGTACCTATGTCGACTCCATATCTTAAATACTCTGAATAAGACCACAGGGAACATGAGCATAGAGACACCTGTTGGGTGTGCTGATTTAATTTCTTCGGCACATGGATTCAGAAGTTGTTGAACTGGATAATGTGGTGCATCTGTTGTTGGTGAGGGAGGCTGCTTTGTTTCCTAGGCATGTATCCTAGGCTGGCCTTGAACTGTCCATGTAGCTGAGGATGCCTTTGAACTTCTGTTCCTCCCGCCTCCATCTCCAAGTGCTCATACAACAGAATGCATAGTTCATAGGGGTTCTGGGACTGACCCAGGGCTCTATGTATGTTGGGCCAGCACTCAACAAACTAAGCAATCTCCTGCACCATTGGTAGTTTTTCTCTTTTCCTAGACAGAGTCTCTACATAGTCCAGGTTATCTCTTTTCTCATCCCTTCTCTTCTGCACACGTGTGGTACCTGGCCTCGCACAGGGCATATATGACAGCAGGAAGCTGACACCAGGATGCCTTCTTCAATCGGTTCTCTGCATACATACATTCTTTGAAGCAGGGTCTCTTGCCCTAAGGCTAACAGCTTTAAGCCACAAGCTGATGAACTTTCTCTTTATGAGGTTAGCAGTCTGCAGTGGCTAAGGGGAGAAAAATAATTGCCCATACTGGAGAAATGTCATGAGGTAGGAACATACAGAAAACATCTCCAGAGACACCTCCCAGTTATGCTCTGGGTCTAAGAGGTACTTCCTGCTGTTAGCGAGCAGGCAGACCTCAGACCTGAGTGTGTCAGGCCCTGTCTTCTTGTACAGAGCATGCTGGCTCCTGTCTTGTCACACAGACTCAAGTCCTAGAAAAGCCAGATCAAGTATCTCAGTCGGTCATGAACTCTAAAGGATCCCATGGAAGACCTATGAGCTTGAGTCCCATTCTTCAGACAGCCTCCCTTCTGTTCCTGCCTGGCCAGCCTCTGAGATAGCAAGAGACAAATAGCAGCAACTTTACCTCAGCTGGTGCCAGAAACCAAGCGTAGAGTAAAGCCTCTGGAAGTCAAAAAGCCTGACCCAGACAAAACAGTCCAGTGTGACAGGCAGTATGAATTACCCACTAAAACACAGCAACAGGTGGTACTGTTGCTACCACCACGGCCCCCCTGGGGAAGACAAGGGAAATACATTGTTTCTGGAGGGGGAGGAAAGGGGAAGCTATTTCCATCCCTCAGGGGACCATGGGGAGCCATGGAAAAATGGTGAACTTGGACGCCAGGGCCCAGCACTCACTCACCTCAAGAGCCCTTGGGAGAGGAAATAAATACCTTTACATCCAGTGTTCTCATCTGTGAAATAATGCCGGCCCTGCCAGAGTGCAGGAGGCTAACAGGGCGCATCCAGCTCTGGACCTTGTCTTTCCTATATGACACAACAGAAAGAGTCTTCAAGGAACACAATAAGAAATAACTTCAGTAGGTAGGGGAGCAAAACCACACCTACAGAACTCATAAAATCCTGTGCTTGTTAAGAACAAGCCACCTTTGTCTCTTTCTGACTCCTGTCGAATGCGAAGCTCTATTTCAGGCTACTTGGAGCTCTTTCTGTATGGGAACCCACCTCCAGCTCCCTTGGGTGAATGTGCTGGTATTTGTGGACACCACAGCAGAATGTATTGAGTAGCTGAAATTGAGGAGCTTTGGCCTGGGCTACAGAAACCAGAGTCCGGAGGAAAGAGGTGCCCAGATGTATGAACACTTTACAATGAAAGGAGCAAGCAAACCAGGTTCTCCAAAATTAAAGCATCAATATTTTCTCATCTTTTCTCCCTCTGTTGCCAAATAAGATGTTTTATTTGTTTGTCTGTGTTTTTGTTTGCATGAAGTCCAAGCTAACCATGAACTCATCATGATATAGCCCAAGGGAACTCACAATGTAGCCCAAACTGGCTTCAAACTTTCAATCCTTCTGCCTCAGTCTTCCCTAATGCTGGGATTCGGGTAAGCACACCTCACCAGGCTAAGGATATATTTTCATTTTTTAAAATATTTTATTTATTTATTATGTATACAATGTTCTGTCTGCATGTACATCTGCATGTCAGAGGAAGACACCAGATCTTATTGTGGATGGCTGTAAGCCACCATGTGGTTGCTGGGAATTGAACTCAGAACCTTTGGAAGAGCAGCCAGTGCTCTTAACCTCTGAGCCATCTCTCCAGCCCTATATTTTCATTTTTAATGTATGTATTAAATGTTTGTTCATGTATTGTTTGCTTGTTTGTGTATACATGCACATGCCCGAGCACATATGAAGTCAGAGGGCAACCTATGGCTCCTTCCAATGTGAGTTCCAGGGAACTCAGGTCATCAGGATTGGCAATAAGCACCCTTAGCCACTGAGCTGTCTCTCCTGTCCATGATGTGCTTTTAATTGGTCATTATGAATGTATTCTGCCTATTGTTCTTTCAAAGTATGATTATATTCAAGGCATTTGAAAGGCCCTTTGGCCTCTGTCTCTCTCTCCCCCATTCAAATGAAAATAATTTGTCACAGGTCCTGGGTCCCATCTCCCCATAGAGAACATATATGCTTTTCAAGATGGCGTTTGGCCCCAGCCTCTGATGGGGACTGAATTGTCTGTTCCTAAATAGATTGCAGATGTCTTCAAGCCAACACAAATCTCCTTCAGGTCTGTTGAGACTGACAAGGTCATTTTTCTCAATGTCTCTGTTTCTTGCGAGGCATCTTTGACTTGATGGCTTTATCCAAGGTTTTCCGAGCAGGCTGGGTGGCTGCTGTCTTTGACATTAGCCATGGTCACCCGCCCCTTAATCTTCATATTCCCACTCTATGTGGAAGTTAAGTTTTGTCATCCATGGAATCCACAGGCTTCATTCTCCTCATCAAACAGGTACTTCTGTATTAATGCAGAGCTGGAACACGTCTCTATTTTCATTTAGAACCTGTCACTTTGTATTTTCTTTGACCTCTGAGAGATTGAGTTGCTAGAAAGATCTGTCGGGCTCTGTTGTTTCTCCTTATCATTGTTTTATTTTGGTTTTATTCTCTGTGTTTCTCTCTCTTGGGGGAAAAAAGCTTTATTAAATATAACTTAATAAAACTCTGTTCAATGCTTCCAGTATATTCCCAGAGTTAGATAATCATGAATTTTAGAAAATTTTCATCACTCCAAAAATAAACTACACACGTGTTAGATTTATTCCCAATTTCTTCCCTTACAGCCCTAGGGAAACCACCTGTCCCAGTTTGCTTTCTATTGCTGTTGAAAAACACCATGAACAAAAGAAACTTGATGAGGGAAGGGTTTATTCCTGTTAGAATAGCTTACAGCCCAGCAGCAGGCAAAGCCAGCAATTCCAGCAGGGCTGGAACATGGAGTCAGGGCTGAAGCAGAGGCCGTAAAGGAAGGCCGCTCATGGCTCCTATTCATCTTTTCTTTTAACAACATAGAATGACCCAGCTGGGGACGGTATGTCCCACAGTGGGTTGAGCTCTTCCATATCAGTCATTAATCAAGAAAATTCCCCAAGACTTGCCTACAGGCCAATCTGATGGAGGCACTTTCTCAACTGGGTTTCCCTCTTCCCGGATGACCCTCGTTTGTGTCAAGTTGACAAAAACTAACCAGCTCACCACCAATCCGATGTCACCAGTAGGCATTTTATGGATATGAGATCACATATTACGTGCTTCGATTTCTTTTATTTAGTATATTTTCAAAGTTCGTCCTTTGTGTTGTGTATATCAGTATTTTGTTCTTCTTCACTGTCAAACAGTATTTTATGGATATACCGCATTTTTCTAACCCACGCACTGATGGGCTACTTTAGTATTCATTGAGAACTGTCAAATACAATGTTGCTGGGCACATTTGTATGCAAATTTGTGTAGAGACCTGGGAGTGGATTTCCTAGGTTATTTCCCATATTTTTGGAAAACATGCTTCTCTGCAATCTTACGAGGTCATTTTCATCCATTGCTCAAAAAAATTCTTCTAGATCTTTGTTAAGAAAGTATTAGGAAGTGTTTAGGAAGTCATTACTTATCTGTGGCAGTAAGTTAAGTCCTAGTATTTCAATGCTTCAACATGTTCAAGGTTTATTTCTCCCCTGATGGCCGATGGGAAGCCACTGGTTGGCACGAAGCTCCTCCCAGGTGGTAATTGTTAGAAGCCTGAACATTTGCTTCTGCAAACACCCAGGCATAGGTCTTCCCATGGGTGAGCTATAGCCTCACTCTTCCCACTCGGCATAAATAGAACTGGAAACCCGGGCTGTGTCGAGATGAGCAGCTGCTCCCAGAAGCAACTTCATGGCATGATAAGGCAATTTGAAAACATCACTGGTCAGCTGCCACGTGTGGGTTCAGTAAAGGCGGTATATGCTGAAAAAGTGTGGCACAGGACTAAAATCTCTGCCAGGAGCCTGGCATGCACAGGAAAAGGTGATTTGTTTCGTTCCACTGTCTTCTGCTTACAAAGGAATTGCCCCTGTCCAACTAAAATCTGAGACACAAGTAGGAACTGTTAAATGTGACCTGTGAGCTTGGGATGGCTCCTCTTGTCTAAAATACCCCATCTGTGTATTCCCAGATGCCATAACTACTGCTCCCGTGGAAAGACCAGCCATGACCTTTGCATTTGGGAAGTTATCCAGTTGGTCTTCTCTAGTAACAATATAGATCCCTTCCTCTTCTCTGTAGGACTGTGAATCAAAGGACTCCCCTGCCTCTAGCCACAGGATGGACATTTGTCCCATAGTACATCAGACTGACCTTTCTCCCTGGAATCTGAACCCAAAGTACGGTGACACAAAAATAGACACACCCAGAGGTCAGGGTCCTGAAGAGATATTGTCCGGTCCTTTCTGCCTCTGACATCTTAAAATGCTGCCGTCCCAGTTTTCTGGAGCCCACGGCCCTAGCTTTGACTCAGTGAGATGGCCAGATCCTTACACAAAAGCCCTGCTTAATTAAGTCAGTGCTGGCCTCTCGCCTCTTGCAACAAAGAATCCTAACTAATACTCTACCTAAGGCAAGAACCCGAGAATCCTTCTAACACCTCTTTTGATCTTTTACCTTCAAGTCCTACAGTCTCTTCTACAACCTGCGCAGCTTTCATATCTGTCTCGGATAACTCCATTACTGTAGTTCGGGTTCTTGCCATTATCTGCCTGAACTTCGAGAGATCCCTTTATTACTATTTCTCTGTTCCCATAGAAACTTTTCTAAAGCACAAATACAGGTTTTAGGCACTATAATGGTAATATTGGTGCAGCAGAATTATGCACTCATATATATACTGGTGGACTGTATCTGTTCCAACCATTCTCAAAGGCAGTTTGACCACACACCAAGAACCATTACAAACATATTACCGTCTTTGACGCAATACCAGTTGCTTGCAAGAATTTCTTTCCACTAAAGAAACAGACTCACATACAAAGATTTATACCTGAAAATGTTCTCTGAAATATTTATCTATTCATTCACTCAATAAGTATTAAATGCCTGCTCTATGCCAGTACTATGATTGCTACTCAAAATAACAAAATTATTGGAGGCACAAAATAAATGTGTAGTTAGAGAGAACACATTAAATCAATAGTTACGGCGGCATGTCTCTGTCATTGTTAAATGCTACATTTTAGGGAACTATTTAATGGTACTACAAGAATATTTAATGGTACTGGGAAATTTACATTAGGGGGTGAAAGGGACCATTTCTTTAAGTATATAAAATATAAACCCATTTAAATGGAAGGAATCTTACAAACATAACAAAATATTAACAATGGTAAACTCCAACTATGTAACTGACATTTTTTAAATCTTTACCTCTTATGTTTATATAATGCTCACCTAGATAGTCCAGAGCTGTTTCCTCCCAATTTTCAGCGCCCTTAATAAAATCAGCAACATTCCTTTTCATCACAGAAAGTGAAATGCATGCATGCATACACACACACACACATTCAAAGATTCCAGGGAACATGGGGATGTTCTGGAAGTGAAAATCATGTGAGTCAGAGGAGGTCATAGTGACACTCACGTGCAGTCTATCACTCTCGATACCCTTGATATTCATGAAGTTGTCCAGCTGTTATAAGTATCTCATTTCTGGAAAACCCAGCTATACCAACTCTACAACTCTACCAACTCTACCAACTCTACAGTTATACCAACTCTATCCAATAGTAAGGCGTGTTTGTGTAATTTTTAAAGAAAATGCTAAGATTGTATTTATTTATTTTAGGCATTACTGCTTTATCTACATGTATGCCTGCATGCCAGAAGAGGGCATCAGACTCCAGTACAGATGGTTGTGAGCCACCACGTGGTTGCTGGGAATTGAACTCGGGACCTTTGGAAGAGCAGACAGTGCTCTTACCAGCTCAGCCACCTCTCCAGCCGCTGTGGTGCGTTATTGTGGCCAAGGCTGTGACTCTGTATCCCACTCTTGTCCAGTGATAAGTGTTTGTTAATGTATGGATTTCCCCTATGTCTTATGAATTCCTTTGGCGCAAAGGCAATGTGCTGTCCTCCTTCCCCCATCCTGTACTCGGCCAGACATGGTAATTCCCCCTGGGTAACTGATAAACACTTGATAATATGAACGAGTCCTGGTCTTAGACCCAAATATGAATTCAAACCCCGTGTCTCCCACTCAGCGGTTACAGAGTAATTGGCATGGTTTCAAATCCCTGTACAGCCTCCTTCCTCATCTGTGAATGGGATGACAGTGATGTCTCTTGCCTGCTAGGATTAATTTGGGAATCTAATAAGGATAAGAATATGTAAAATGTCTAGTGCTTGGCTTATGGTGGGAATTTCATTAAACCACATAAAGCAGTGTTGAATAATATTGGGGGTGAAGAGCAGTTCACGGGAGAGAAGTTACCGAGTTGGCCCTCCCCTCGTAAGATCAAGCTGAGGCCTAGAGCCGAGAGTATAGTCAGTGCAAGCGCTGCCGTCCTGGCTCAGGACTGGGACCTGTGTCAGGACTGGGACCTGTCTCAATCATAGCGTATCCCTCCGGGGTCCAGAGCACGCTTGTTTCATGGAGCACAGATGTTGGGAGCGTTCATCGTACCCGCAAGGACTTAAGGGTCCGCAGATCATCAGACAGGCTCATTTCAAGAGAAGAATGGAAAGTAAGGGTCCGGACTCGGGGCTGGGAGGGGCAACATGAAGATGATATTTGCTTCAGAAAACCCGTCGGCAGTAGGACTGCATATCAGGGTTAGAAGAGAGCACAGTATTGTCATGAGATGCCCCCTTGTTTTCCATGCAGGCTCTGTGGGCAGCAATACTGGTTCATGTCTGTGAAACATGCTGACAGGCCATTCTGCTCTCTGCACTGCAAGACATCCTGTTACGCCTGTGCAGCTCTGGTCAGAAACATGAGTGCACATGTGTGTAGAGAGACGGACAATAGCACAGGGAAGAGCAATGACCTCTCTCAAAGTTTCTATTTGCTTCCCACCTATTGCTGCTCAACCATCACACTCGACATCTCCAGACTGTGGGGTGCAACGATGCCTGATGTTTCTTAGAAAATGTGAGATTGGCAGGGAAACTCTTAGCCCTGGTACCTTATTTGTTTCTCTGTTGCTGAGTTAAAGTACTCCGACAGACGCAACTGAAGGGAGAAAAGATTCATTTCAGCTCACGGTTTCAGAGAGATCATTGGAGAGAAGATGTGATGAGAGCCAGGGAAGGTGGTTAGGCGGGAGCCTGGCAGGTCACTCTATCCACCTCAGGAAGTGAACAGAAGAGTGTGAACAAGAGTCGGTCCAGGCTACAAAGCCTCAAAGCCCATGCCTAGCACCCTTTTTTCTAGTGAGGATGTACACCTTAGAGACTCCACAACCTTCCCCAGCAGCTCACCAGCTGAAGACCATGAACTCAAACACATGACTCTCAGGTGCCTCTCCACTGTGGCCTTTCTCATTCAAACCACATCTGGGATGTATGTTGACATCATGTCAAATTTGCCTACTCATTCTTCAAGCGGGTTTCTCAACGCCAGCGCCTGCCTGTCCCTCGACAGTGAGAGAGCCCTTTCTGGTTGCTAGAGCACAGCCACTGTCCTTGTGGATAGTGGTATCTGGCCTGCTGTTACCATTCCTCCCTGGTCTGGTGGAAGGCCACTCACAGGACTATGGCCATGCAGCCTGCCCTATGTTGTGGAGTTGACAGAGGCAGTTCCAGTAGAGCCACTGGTCGGATAGCCATGGCAACAAATGCAGGGGCCAGGAACTATGAGTTCCAGGTCTTGCCCAGGTGCCTAAGTTACCTGCCTCCCACCTGCTCTAGCCTGGAGCTTTCTTGACTGACCTCTGGCCTCCGGCTAAGCACATCTTTTCCCACCATCAGCACATCTTCTGGGAGAGGCAGCTTGAATTCTCTTCCTTGCTTGTTCATCCTGGATACCAGTAAGAGTTCAGGAATGAGAGGAAAGGACAATGTGGCCGTGGAGTCTCTAAGGACTGGTCTGGCCTCTTCTGAAATTTAAATTTGGTCTTAAGTCATAAAAGGGCAATAAAAATCTTACCCTAAATAAGGAAAAGGATCCCATCCAGGGGGCCTAATCCCTGGCCCGTTCTGCTCGGCTTCCCTCCTTCATTATGCTTGTATAATACAGTACGGTTGCTTTTGAGTGTTTCCTTCCTGTTTTTACACTTATTCTTGCTTCACTGACTTTATTATCGGCAGAATTTTGCCGCATTTTTTTTACACAGCCATAAATACTATTCAATTCAACAAATGCATACAAATGGTTTCCATTAGAATTTTAATCTACTCTCCAAATGAAAGAAAAGCTTAATATAAATCTTTTTAAATTACCAGAACATAAATTCAGACAGGGACAGCTCCACCTAGACTACGCACATGGGGTCACATCCTGCTGTCCTCGCTCATAAATTAATTGAGGTCTCTCGCCGCCATAAACGAACAGTGCATTCCAGAAAGATCATATCTGTCAAGATTGCAGATTGCTTTCCCTCCGACTTTGTAAAAGTCACAGCTTACAATACCTTCATTATGCCGATGAGAATGGCTGTCTCCCCAACTGGAAAGAAATAGCCGTTTTGTTCTGTTGGACCAAGATTTACAGAATGCAATTTTCCTCCATGCAGGAGATATGACAAACCTACTGGAAAAAAAAATGTCATTTCACAACTTCTTTCATCACCTTTTTTTTTTTTCACTGTGAGATGTAGATTCTCTCCCCCATGTGAACGGGCTGCGGTGACATTTAATGGCTAAGTGAGGTAGTCACCGGTGAGCGGAGACGGCTTTCTGAGGGGCTAAGCTGCAAAGAGTTCATGTCCCCATCTTCTTCCGCTGCCTGTCTGCAAAGGCCCCTGTACTTGCTGCAGAGTGGAGGAAGGAACTGTTGAGTCCTTGGACTGACTTGAACATGAGAGCTCACACAAGTCTTGACAATCCTCTGAGGACAGCTGAAGTGGCCTCAGTTTCCCATGTCTTGTGAATCCCACCATCCCAGCCTGGCCTGCTCTGCCCTTGGCCAACAATGGCACTCTTTCCCAGGAGGACAACTGAAGGGTAGACTTGGGGCTTAGATATTTTTCCAGCTAGTGTCATGACCTAATGCTGTCTAGCAGAGCTTCTGCATATTAAATCGTCTTTTAGCAACTAGCAAGGGGGGTGGTGTGATGTGTGGAGGAAGGGCCCCTTATGCAAATGTGTGATGGCTGACATGACCCCACTGAGGAGAAAGGGCAAGATTAACTGAGAGACCAGGGGTCAGTAAACCCCAGGAAACGTCACTGTGTACAGCCACTTCGTTCTCCTTGAGTCAAGAGCCACTATTCTGGGCTCCTCGCCTACAGCTGTCCCATCCAGGATCTGTCACCACTTGGTCTCTGGGCTTCGCTTGGTGAGAAATCTGAAGAGATGTAAGGAGGGGTCAGGAATTCAGCTTTGGGTCCTGAGAGCTGTTGTGAGCCTTGCACAGCAGAGAGAAAGGAAGCAGGCAGCAAGGGCAGAGGGGAGGGGGGCTTTCTCTCACCCGGTCCCACCTGGGTAGCTGCTTAGCTGCACTGGGCAGGAAGGGCAGGATAATGTCCTGGAGGGGGTGGTGTTCCCATAGGCTAGTGAGACTTGTGCACGTCTTTCTACAAATGATGATCTCTATCCACAGAAAGTGGTATAATAGCCTCTTCGCTTACGGAGTGGCGCTGGCTGTTCAAGAGCTTATTTCTTGATTCTTAGCCCATTTGCTTCCCATTAGCAGTAATCCCAAGCCTGAAAACTCCAATCACCAAATGATAATAGAAAGTCTGCTCTGCTGAGGATTCTCAAGAACACAGAGTCCAAAATAGGTTTGGGTCCTGTGCATAGCCATGAGCCTTCATGTTGTTCCACGAAGGAGCAAGTCTGCATTGCAGGGTCCTAGGGAGCTGGTAAACACTGGCCGGATATTCCTGGGGAAGTCTGGGATACCGAGAGAGGGCGGTGGGGAGACATGAGGGGGTTAGAGTGCAGGAGGCTTGGGGTATGTCCGTTGGATATTCGGTTGAGGAAAAGACATACCATGAACTGAATTGCATGTCCAGCCCCCACCCCACCACCAATTCAGTAGAAACACCAGTGTGATGGTGTTTGGAGATAAAGCTTGTGGGAGGTTGTTGGGATTAAATGAAGTCATAAGAGCACTGGCATCATGATGAGATTAGTGACAATTACGTTTAATCTGAAATCTCCCTCATAGGCTTGTGCTTTGAGTACTTCAACACATGGTGCTATTTTGGGAGACTAGGGAATCTTTAGGAAATGGCGTCTGGGTGGTGGAAGTAGGTTCCTAGGGCTGGGCCTTTAAAGTGTGTGTTAGTCAGGGTTGCACAGAGGAACATGGCTGACAGATTGAACAGCCATTGCAATTCGGTTTTATCCAATTAGCTAACTCAACAGACACTCCAACAAGGGCTATCGGCATGCTGCAGAGAATAGGGATGCATAGCCTCTTAGCTCATGAGGCTGGTTGCTGCAACATCCTCAACCTGGCACCGAAGGCCTGGAGGACTCCTAGAAAAGCAGTGGTCCTCAGTCCACGTGCAGTGGCTGAAGACGCTGGGTACCATCAGCGAAGAATGGCGGCAGTGGGGACAGCAACGGGGTAGGTAGGCTTATCAGCAAGGAGCGAAGACAGGCAAGCAAAATAGTGCCACTTCCTCCTCAGACCTCCACCGATGCAAGGCCCTATCCATTCAGTCTTCCTCCTCCAGTTAATCCTTCTGGGAAACTGGCTCACAGGCCCACCTAGAGCCTTGTCTATTAGTTGACCCCACATCTAAGTAAGTGAACAATTAGGATTCATCCCACAGTTTGGGCCCTGCTTCCTGCTATGCTCTCTGCTCCCTGACACGCTGAGATGTGTGTGTTCAGCTCCTGTGACGTCAGTTCCTCCACTTCCCTCACAGAGAGCTGTGCTGCCCCACCACAGCCTGTCCCACCTATGACTGGAAGCCCCCTGGAACCATGAGCCCTAATAGATGTTTCCTCTCCCACGTTGTGTTTGTCAGATACAGTATACAGTCACAGCAATGCAAAAGTGACTGGTACACTGTCCTTGTGACAGACCAGAGGGCTTGGCATGTCGCATGACCACACAGCAAGGAAGTAACCAACTACGGGTTGGCCAGAGAGTCCTCAACAGGACCTGGCTCTGATGGCACCCTGGTCTCAGACTTTCCAGCCTCCAGAACTGTGAACAGGGATGTCTGTTGGTAAAGCCTGAAGTGCTGGTGTTCTGTTAGAACAACTTAAGCTGACTGAGACAGGTAGACAAAGAGCAGTCTTGGGGTCAGAATTGGGTGGCGCAATGTACTGAACCCAGGCTGTTGATCATTAGCCAATCTACAGGCCAGGCAGCTGTTTGATGTCTGATTTTCAGTCGTGGTGAGAAACACAGCATAAGATCCACGGGGCCTTCCTACACGTTCACTTGAGCTGTGCTAACTATGTGCATATCAGTGTGGAACCAGCCCCTCTGTTTTCATCTGCTCAAACTGAAACTCAGCTTATTAAACAACCCTCATTTCCTGCCATTCTTTCCAGCCCACATTCCTTTCACCCCTATGAATTGCCTCCTTTACATATATCTTAAAAGTGGAGTCAGAAAATATTTATCCTGCGGGCACTGCATCTTTCACTTAGCATGATATTCTCCAGATTCATCATCTTACAGCTGTGCTTTTTCTTATTAAGACTGAATAATATTCTATTGTGGGTATATGCCACAGTTTGCTTACCCAGCCATCCATGGCTGAACATGGGTGACTTCTGCTTTGTTGTTCTTGTGAATGGTACCTGTGAGGTGGCTGGTTTGTAAATGACAGGCGTTATCACATCCCGCAAATCTATTATCTGCCTCCTTACTCCATTCAGCACCTCCTAAGGTGTTTTTCACTGACTCCCACCCCTCAGCACCAACCTCCTACAACCGGGTCAGCACATGTGCTGACTGGATTTCTTAACTGCATGTCCATATGTTCAAGACAGGATGCCAAGTTCCAGCATTCTCCCATAGCAACTGTAGAATGCTGGCCACCCCTAGCACAGACTTAACAGAGAGGATTCTGGGAGTCTAAATGCCAAGACTTGCACGTCTAGAGCCTGCGATCCTCCCCTGCTCTAGCTGGCCAGTGCTCCTCTCGAAATGGAAACCTGCCAACCCACAGCCCAGGGACACTGACAACTCACTTGGCCGGTGAGCAACGTCACAGCTGTGTCCAAGTGAGGAGAGGCTGAAGGAGCGAGGGAACAGGCAGGAAGCCCGCTCCAGGACAATGAGGTTCTTAGGAGTTCTGACTGAGCAGCAGGCTAAATTGAAACATCATCTCGGTGCCGTGGAGTGATTGCATTGAAGCGCATTGGCAAAACATCAGACAGCAGGTAACATGGCTGCCTGCACAGGGAGGCTCCAGCTGACTTCCTAATTGGGCCAAAGCTCCTCCAGTGTTCCAGAGTCCACTGACATCAGCACCAGTGGCTAAACCACTAATCCTTGAATCAATTAAGCCATGTTGTCAAGGCAGCAGCCCATCCTTTCCTGAAGCCATGGGACTTATGATCCGTAGTAGCTTTGAGACCTACATTCAAGGCTGTGACCCTATGTATCTCGCTGAAAACCTGGTGGCTTCTTCTTGCTGTCCATTTCGCTCTTCTTCACCCTGACAGCTGAGGCTTAACCAAGGAGCCTGACAGGCTATGTTCATTCTACCTTAGTCCTTTCTGCATGCACACGCCATTCACCTTGAGTCTGGATGGAAGGGGGGAAGCATTTTTGAATCCTCTCCCTCCTGATCTCCCCTCCACCGTCTGAAATATAAGTAGTTTCTTCATCAACAAGTGATGTTTCAATGGGGCACTGAAGGGCTGGATCGCCTTCACTGTCGATTGTTTGGTTCGGGTTTCTTGAGAAAGGGTAGTTCAGGCTATGTTGTTCAGGCTGGCGTGTAACTCTGTGTCTTCCTCACTCAGCGTTGGAGGTGCTGGGATCAAGTGTGACAACCGTTTAATACAGCTTTGCATTTCCCCCATCTTGCTTCTCCTGAATATGACAGGGGACTGCGTCAGCCACTACCCCTGGGGACAGAGTGAGAACAAGAGGGGAAACCTAGTGGTTGTTAGTCGGCTGTTTGTCGGAATCAGAGAAAACTCTCATGCACCCTTCACTCATCCCCTCCCTCTTGGAAGGTAGTGCTGGCAGAAGGGCTGAACTTGCTTGTTCTTCCTCCATTCCTGTCTCTTCTAATACTGCAATAAAATAAAATAAAATAAAATAAAATCAAGGTCACAAAACATGCAAGCAACATGCTCACAGTATGGCTTTTCTTCTAAGTAATACTTTTCTGATTCATTTTATTAAGAAATTAAATCGCTGAACCATTTGAACTCTCATTAATAGATATTAAAATGTTGCTTATTATAAAAACGCTAATAAATCATTACGTTTCTGTTGTTGTTTTTTTTTTCTTTTTAACTAACCACCAAATGGCTAACAAATTAAATTTAAATCATTAAGTCTGATTTTCCTAGAGAAGGCTCACAGGAGGTGGCACATTAGAGAACCTGTTTTTATTTTGTTTGGTTTTAAACACAAAGAGCCCGTGCTGACTCCTGGCTAGGGCCTCCCTGGCCCCTTTCCAGCCGGTGGTGCACATCTGCGGAGCAGCTGAAGGGGCAGGGACCACAGTCTGGAGGATGGCCTGGATACCTGGGCCGCAGTCGATGCCCTCAGCTTCATTAGTCCTCACTCTAACCAGCTGAGCTGATCAGCACACACGCTGACGCTCAAGTGTTAATCGCCCGGTTCCTTACAGCCCCTTCCAGGATTGCCGCTGGTAATTAAAACTCCATCACGAACTGGGCTTAGAAAGAACAACTGTCGTCTCTTTTCAAGTTCCTTTAATTCGAACTCAGAGCAGAGCATCGCAGCAGTTTGCCCCAGACGGCCCCGTATTCCCCCCCACCTTGATATGCACTCTGTAATTTGACTTACGGCGTCCCCTCTTGTGCACATTTGAATGCAGGGGAACTAACAAGAAAGGTGGAGGGTACTCTAATTTGGGAACCAGTAAGAGAATGTTTCATTTATTCAGCTGCAGCAAATCACGACGGTCTGGTATATATCAAGTTGCTCTAACTTTTTTTTTCCTTCTTCTAATGCGACGATATTAGCCACACTTTGTGTATTCACCATAATACAGGAGGTGGACTACAGGTGAGTGTGAAATGTGTTAGTTGGACTTTCATGACTTTAATATGATTACTATAACTGTAGAAACCAACCTAAAATGAAGAAAGGTGGTTTGGGAAGATGGCTCCGCAGTTGCCACGCCAAGTCTGAGGGAGGACCTGAGTTCAGGTCCCCCAGACCCTAATGAGGCAGGACACCCTAGCCTCCCTCTGGAATCCTAGTGCTTCTACGGTGTGTGGAAGGTGGAGATAGAAGCCGTGGACACCCGTGGGCCAGCTAGCTTGCAGTTTACAATGTTGAATAATAAGAAATTCTAATCTGAGGCTGTCTGTTGACATCAACGTGCAAGCCACAGTACACACACAGCTATACTCTCATGTACACGCACAGAGGGGGAGGGAGAGTTTGTTTTATTTATTTTTGAGATAGAGTTTCCTCTGTCCTTGAACTCACTCTATAGACTAGACTGAACTGCAACTCAGAAATCCACCTGCCTCTGCCTCCCAAGTGCCGGGATTAAAGAACGTGGCACTACTGCCTGGAAGCTTTTATTTGTTTGTTTGTTTGTTTGTTTGTTTCATTTTTAAGAGAAAAATAATTGTTTTTGCTCACTCTTTAGTTTTAGTCCATGGTTAGCGGGTCCCAAAGCAAAGCAGAACTTCCTGGTGGGAGCACACTGATACTTTTTGGTGAGAGAGGAAACAACTTACCTCATAGTCACCAGGAAGCTAAGAGAGGAAGAGAGGATAGAAGTCCTAACTTCCTTCCACGAAGCCCCGCATTTACTACCTAATAACATCCTGGGTGGAGAAATTTAAGATCCCAACTGTAAGTATGCCTAAATAGAAAGGGGCAAAGTCAACAATGAATGGGTATTTCCAAGATGCCTTTCAGGCTGTGAACACTGGCATCTGAGGTGATCCACACTGCACAGCTCCATGGACTCTCCCGGGCATCCACATTAGCAAAACTTTTTCACTGTGATGACACTGATGCAATAGAAACAGGGGTGAAAGAAAATGCTGGTGAGTGCATCAACACATGCTATCAAAAGCAGAGGTATGGATTCTTAACTATCAAAGTCAGGTAAGGAAAGAATTTCCCTAAGGTACTAAATCTTGCTTATGTAGTCACTAGCTTTTGAATACTCCCTGGGATGAAATGGGAACCATGCACAAAGCCCTTTTTATGGATGCAAGAACGAAAGCTGTCTTCAAGAAAAACATTGTGGGGTTGTTTGAGTTACAGGCTAAACTGGCCACTCTGTTCTGATACACTCACTGGTGATATTTGCAAGAGGTATTTTAAAAATGTCAAATAATGTAATGTTTTCATATTTAATAATCCATATAACTTGAACCAGTATTTTCTAAATCATCAGCACACATTATTCCTTCGGCTCTCTCTGCCTTCCCCCGCCCTGACCCCCCCCCCCACACACAACCCCCAGGATTTTGGCCACTGGTCTCTGAGGACAAAGGGAGCAGCGGCGGGGACTCGGAGGGCCAGGAACATGACAGAAATGAATTTTCGAGATCAGCTGTGAGGAGGCAGATCAACTTTATCCCAGAGGTGAGGTGAATATATAGAACCTTGCGGAGGGAGGAACTCAAGGGTGGCCAAAGGTCATTGGCTAAGGATCTAAGGTACTGCGACGCCTCATTTACATTGGAAGGAATACCAGATGCTTGCTGAACACAGTCTACCAGGAGAAAGGGAATTGGGCCTGTAATTTCCCTAAGGACTATGTGACATTGCTCAGGTATCCCTGAGGGGATTCAGGCTCCCCAGATCAGGCAGAGAAGAGGGAGTCCCAATAACAAAGGAAGACCATCATTTTACACCGAGCTCAAGGCTCCTCAGTCATGTCAGATTTTGATCTTAGGAGCAGGGTTTCCAGACACATTATAATGCCATTTATAGGGAAAATAGCAGATAAAAATATAGGGCCAGTGAGATGGCTCAGTAGACAAAGCTACTTATTGCCAATGATGACCTGAGTTCAGTCTCCAGGACCCACATTGCGGAAGAGAACTAATTCTGACAAGCTGTCCTCTGACTCCCACATGTGTACCATGGCGCAGGAATAAAACATTTAAAATGTACATAATGGATTTCGATGTAAGGCAATATGAAATGTTCGCTGATGTACTTTCAACTTTCATGTTGTTACTGATTACTACAAAACCACTTATTCATTTGTGGTGTGGTATCAAGTAATTTCCACTCTTTTCTAACTACAGACTGTGTGATTGGTATTACTCTACACTGTGTAACTATAATTGAAAGCTGGATGGTTTATAGAGAACTCTATTCAGCTCAATTCTGATAGCTGTAAAGTTTAAGCAGTATAGCACCTACACCTAGTAAGGACATCAAGATAGCATAGGTAGAAAGAGGAAACCAGCCACCTGTAGAAGCTCAGAGACAAGCTTGCTTTATAACAGTCTACTCTCTCAAGAAGTAATTCAGCCACAGGAGACCTAACCCACTCCCTTGTGTCCAGTATTCATTACTTGCAAGGATGGTAATGTCCAAGTCTTGCCATTTCCCACCAGACCACACTTCATGGGGGTCTGCCACATAAACAGCTCACTGTGAGGACCCAGCTTGTAGTACATAGACTTTTGGGATATATACCATATCCATTAACTTCAGCTCAACAGCATGTCATGAATTCATTTGGGTTAGGAGAGGAGTAACTCGCAAGAGTACAGGTGACTCAAAGGCAGAGGCATCACTGACAAGCTCACCTCACCTCACCAGAATGTATCCCTGGAGCATCCTGTACAACTTGTAGGCAATTCCTAAGGTGGAGAGACTCTCTCTAGCAGTTGTTACTGCTTATGTAGCATTGATGGGTGGGAGATGGAGGTTTGTGAGTCTTGTAATTTCCGGCACTTCCTCCACCTTGTAAGGTGTATGAGCTTTTCTCCTCCCTCCGAGAGGGACTATTTCAATCGAGAGGAAAAAGCCACACAACACAGACATTTTTAAAAGCTACAAAATTGGAAGGCATTGCCACTCTTTTTACTAAATATCTTTGGTTCTTCTGAAGGATTCAATAGTCCTTTTTCATAAAAATATATTATCTGTGTTAGCATGAAAAAGGATTGCTACTGTTATTTTAAGTGAATTAAAACACTTAAAATTTAAATTTTAATGCACTATATACCAATGTTTCTAATCTATGTAAACAAAAGTCCACTGGTATTTTCAATAATTTTTAAGAGCATAAAGGGACCATGAGACTAAAAGTTTGAAAACTGCTGATTCTAAGGGATTCACACATAAAGGAATAGGAGAAAGCAGTTTTCTGAAGAATCAAAACTCCCTGTGGGAATGTCCTATATTAAAGAGGCTAAAGTGACATGACAATAAAGACAACACCAAGCTCTAAATGAGACTGTGTTTTAGAAATGCTACAAAGACAAGTCTTTGGTCAAATTTATAAATTCAATGAATACATTGTGATGATATATGAAAATACCCTTGTTCTTAGGAAATATACAATAAATATCTGGGGACCAAAGGCTGTGATATAACTCAAACTCAAAAAAGAGTTGTGTCTCTCTGTACATAAAGGTTCTTGTGATGATCTAAAAATATAAGGTTTTTTACAAAGGAGTTTGAAAGTTAATGTAAAACACACACACACACACAACTTATGAACTAGGCACCACTTTTCATCTTACAAATATTTTAACTATGAGGATGTGAAGAGAGGGTAAATAAAAATTGCAGTTGTTCTGCTACACAATTTCCCATGAAAAGATATACAATGGCTATTACCATGACTTATAGCTATTATTCACCTCCTTCTCCACATAGTCTTCATGATAGAACTTTGAATGCTAAGTAGCCTCTCAGCTTCCCTTGCAGCTAGGAGTAGCCATGTAAACCAGTTATGACCAATGAGATGGAACAGAATATTTCTTGAGGGGTCCTGGGGAAGTTTTGCTTTCCTGACCAAAGGGACAAACAAGTAATTGAGAGACCCAGACTCTAAAAACCAAGCTTGCCATGAGGTAAATGCTAATGAAGATAAAATAAGGGAGAAAAGGCTAGGTCTTTGTTGACATCATTGGGCAGCCCTTCTAGGCAAAAACATAAAGTCACACTTCATATTATGTGAAGGAAGAGTATCCTTCTGTTCAAGCTGCTGAGTTGGGTGTCTGCTTTGTACAGATGTACTCATTCCTGATGCTTGCTCATTCATTTCAGGAAAAGGCAGACAAAATAAAGCAAGAATCAGGCCACACAGCACTGTGCAGGAGGAAGTGACTCCAAAACAAAATGCCTATTTAAAACCTGGACCAAATGGCACTCTTAAATTCTTAAGCAATGCCAAGATGCAATCACTTTCATTAACAAAAGTTAAAATAAAGAACCACATGACAGTAAGTATTCTGCAGTGATTTAAGACTAAAAGGTTACAGCAGCGTCCAATCAGATGGGTTTCAGCACAAACATCATTCTGGGTGCTCTGCCAAGAGCATCCATTATTGCCAAATCCCTAATTCAAAACCATATATAAGAACACTTTAACTCAAACACAGAAGTTAAAAATAAGACATTTAAATAGTAATCTTCCTTCTCCCTCAAAGATAAATGTGCCCATTAACCCCAAATGCTAACAGGGAGATTTCTTTCTCTTATATTCTAAATGACAATTGTTTCCACCCGCCCCCATTCACAAGAAAATCCATATTTAAAAAAAAAAAAGAAAGAAAGAAAGAAAAGAAAAAAAGTCAGGAGGTTAGCTCCTAAATAGCTGCTTCAATGAATTGAAGTGTGATCAGGTTCGTAATTTTTAAGTAGAAATATTAAAACACAGATTGAACTGTGCAGCGCATGGTAAAAAGAGGTAGTTGGATACAGCAAATCTTGTGACTTTTATCATCTAGTTAGGGCAGCAGGAAGAGACAAACAGGAAATGAAATGTTTCAATAATATTTCCAGAGAGTAGAAGAGATGTCATAAAACAGAGAGAGGCCCTTTGCCAGGAAGACTGTTGGTGGCTCTATCTATGGCAGGGTTTCAAAGAGAAAAAAGTCAGCAAGAAAGGAAGGTCTGGGGAATGTATAGAGAAGGTAGGACCCCACCTCAGTCCTGAAAGATGAACAGAAATGTATGGATGATCAAAGAACATATACCGAAAGTCTAAGAAAGGCTGGTTTAAAAGCCAGGTGTGGTTTGGGAGACGCTAGTACAGGAAGCACTTGATGTGTGAGCATGAGGACCTGGGTCTGCAACTTCTAAAAAGTGTAGGTATAGTGGAACATACCTGAAACCCCTGACAGGTGCAGGGGAGCGGAGACAGGGGGATCTAGGAGGTGTGCTGACCAGCCAATATAACTGAAATGGCTGAGCTGTAATGTCCAGGTAACTGAACTGTACATATCCAGGTTCAGCAAGAGCCTCCGACACAAAGAAAACAGTGGAGAGTGGTGAAGGAATCCATCTATCATTGCTTTTGGCTTAACATACACACACAGGTAACTGTGACTACACACATGCACACACACACACACACACACACACACAGACACATACCCACACATACACACAGCTACGAAGAGCCAGGCATGGTGGTACATCCCTATAATCCTAGAACTCAGGAATCTCTGGCAGTAGGATTTAGAGTTGGAGGCCAACCTGAGCAACACAGCAATTTCCACATAAAGCCCTGTCTCAAAGCACTAACAAAACCTAAGGGGGAAATGCTGGCTTAAAGATAGTCTTTGACAGGGATTACAGAGAGGGAGGTGGGGGAGGATGCTCTCGGGTGCTCAGGCTGAGGGAGATAGTACAGATGAAAGGAGAACAGAAGAGAACAGCAGCCCAAAGAGCCACAACCCAAGTGTCTATCAGTGGATGCATCCATAAACAAAAGTGTTGTGTTTGCGACAGGATGCTCTTCAGGCTGCAGAATAGAGAGCAATCGAACTCAGGCTATAACACAGATGAATCCTGACGGCATTATGCTAAGTAGAACAGTCACAAGAAAATTCTGATTCCAATTACATAATGGGTGGTTTCTGGAGTGGTCAAATTCATACAGAAATCAGAGTGGTTGCTACCAGGGACCAGGGAGGAGCTAAAGGGAGTTACTGAGGGATGGGGAGTTACAGCTTGGAAACCATTCATTTTATTCTGAGGTGGATGGAGCAATGGCTGCACGAGAGGACCGAGGTCAGTACCACTGAGCTTAAAGATAGTGAAGAAGACACCCACTATTATTACCTATGTCCCAGACGTTTCTTGTTCCTGTGTTGTTTTTCAACTGGAATGACAGCAAGTAAGATGTAGACCTGGCTTAAGATGGAACGCAGTACCCAAGGATGGAGATTGGCACCTGATGAGCAAAAGTAAGGGCAATGTTTTTACATAAGGCTCTAGGCTGGAACTCCTTAGGCTCCACAAAGTAATTCCCTCCCTGCAGTGGTTTAAACAGGTGCGGTCCCCATAGACTCATGCGTTTGAATTCTTGGCTCGTGGTAATGGCACTATTAGGAGGTGTGGCCTTGCTGGAGGAAGTGTCACTGTGGGGGAGGGCTTAGAGGTCTCCTATGTTCAAGCTCCTCCCAGTGTGGCACGGTGTCCTTCTGCTACCTGTGGATCAAGATGTGGAACCCTCAGCTCCTTCTCCAGCACCACGTCTGCCTGCACGCTGCCATGCTTCCCACCATGATGACAATGGGCCAAACCTCTGAAACTGTAAGCCAGCCCCAATTAGATGTTTTCTTTTTTTAAGAGGTGCTGTGGTCATGGTGTCTCTCCACAGCAATGAAACCCTAAGACACTTATGTAGTCATGGGTAGATAATGCCTTTCTCCTTGACCAACAAAGGACCTCTCTTCCCCATTTCCTATGGAAATATGTAGCTCAATTTAATAAAAGACAAGAACTTTTAAAAGTCTTTGACCTTCACTAGAACCAGGATTCTACAGTGACTTGGCTCTGAGGGATGACAGTATCAAGAGCAGACAATGTCAAGTGCAGGTCACCTGTGCATGGCTCAGGTACCGAAGCCCATTTATTCAGTTTGATAAAGAGGATAGTAGAAGTGGGCTTCATCAATCTCACAGTGTGGCATCTGGAAATCAGCCTCTGATGCCAAAGCTGGTAGCATCAAGAGTCCAACGTGTGTGTGGTCAGCACAAGGTAAATATATGTGGAGATTCATCCACTCTCAAAAAAGATGGCATCCATCAATAGGTCTGGAACTCCATCCATAGGTCTGAAAGAGCACTAGCTAGAATCCTAGAGCAGCGCTCACATATGACAATGTGATATCTTCTCCTTGTAAATGTCACCAGGCCATAAAGTCCTAGGGCCTGGGGATATTTTGCCTATACCTCTGTAGCTAGTTACCTACAAATCTAATCACCACAGTTGCCAGTGTGCACAATTCTCCACCTGACTTCCATCCTTCCACGGAGCCTGAGGCAGGCTGAACTGGTAATTACAAAAGCTACCATTTTTAGAGCAGCCTTCCTGTTTTTAAAATAAAAACATCAGCTATAACTGACAAAGCCTGTCTACTACTAAAAGCTAGAACATCTTTCCCCTGAATTCCTTGGACACTTTTGCAAGGATTTATTACTCCCTGCTCCTTGACCCTATCTTAGACAGGGTTTTGCTGTGTAGTCCTGGCTGTCCTGGAACTCACTCTATAGCCCAGGCTGGCCTCAGAGATCTGCCTGCCTCTGCCTCTGGAGGGCTGGGATTAAAGGTACCCAAGAAAACTTTTAGTCTCTCTCTAGTATAGGGTAGACCTGAATTGATCTTAGCCCTACCTCACCCTCCTCTCCAAGTGGTGGGATTACAAACCTGCCTTCATTTGGCTTCATCCTAAATACTTTTAATCCTCTGTTAGATACAGACATTGGGAGATAGTTATCCCTAGCACCTAAGAACTTCAGATCACTGGACACAGGAGTCTTTATTAATGAAAGTTTTCTGTGTTTTTGCTTGTCTTATTTTGCTTCGGAAACATGGCTAACAAGTTAGATCATTTTCATTGCTAGGTCTTAGTCTTTAAGGATGTGCAAAAAGAGGAGGGGGATGTATAAAATACCAAGAAGACAGTTCCTGTCCTTTCACTCTTTGGCCTTCTTAAGTAGCCCTGCCAGCAGCTGAGTGAAAGATGGTTTCCGCATTGTCATTTATTAGCCACGACAGGCAGCCACAGTGGCTCTCAGATACACTCCCCCATCACCACAATTATCCAGAAATGCCTGCGAGGCAAGAGTGCTCAGACTGCCCCTCCTTCTGGACCACTTTTCCCAAAGGCAACAGTTCAAAGCAACCCTCTATCAGCTGGAGCCTTGACATCTGCAGAATCCTCTGGACAGGACAATTCCGCTCCTCTTGGAGTGATGGCAGAAACTAAGGCATAATTACCTACAATCCAGTCACCAGGAATCCAGGATCGGCCGGGGTTCAAAGGTAGAGGCTGGTGGCTCCCCACATCACCTCACCAACAACCCAGCCACCAGCCTGTCACTACCTTCCCTCCAAGAGGCAAAGAAAAATGTGCTCTTTCACTAGAACTCAATGTAACAAGCTGAGATAAAAACGTAACACAGTATCAAAATTAAGTAACGTCCTAATGACTTATTAGCAACCCCTAGACCTATCTGCACAAAAATTACTCTGTGCTAACAAGGCTTACAACTTGTAACATGTAACAGCAGAAAATTAGAAAGTGTTTTCTATCTTTGTCTCTTCTCTGATTTCTTTCTTCTAGCTCCTTTTGTCATATTTTGGAACAAACTAAGGGCAAGGGGTTTGGGGAAGAGGAATAAATGGGGGGTGGGGGGAGAAGGGTCACGAGAATACGGAGAGTGGAAGGGTTTGGGGCCTGAAGTATGATGGGATGGAGTAACCTGAGACCTATCAGAGACTAGCCAGAGACAGACCTGTCAATCATACGGGCATGGAATCCGGGTGGCCACGGTGTTTTCCTACCACTTAAATCCAGCCACAGAGAAGCACCACAGGCCACGGAGATGGCTCAGTTGGTAAAAATTACTTGCTCAAGCCTGAGTTCAATCCCTCAAACTCACGCAAAAAGCTGGGTGTGAAAGCACGCCCACATAGCTCCTCTGCTTTGCCCAGCAGTGGCAAATACAAAAGAAACTCCTGCCTTGGAACAAGGTGAGGAGAGAACTGACGGCCAGAAGTTATTCTCTGACTCTTCTACACGCTGTGGTGTGCTACAGTGCCTCCCCATCACCCCGCCCCAATTTTAAAAGACCACAACGTTAGAGGATAAAACCCCCCAAGAACATGGCATTAACACCCCCAATGTTCTCTGAGCACAAACCCATGTAACGTGCTTTGCAGACAACACAGGAACAACATGAGCGGAGAGCTGAGCATACATAATAATACAACAGTGAGCATGTTCGGTGCTAGTAGATTTTAATAAAATTTTAATAATATTGGTAAAGAGCCAAATTACAAAAACCTCCAGGAATAATGTTTAAAAAAAAAAATCTCAGAAATGAATTAGAAAACCATGAGAAAAAAAAAAGAGCACCCCCAAAAAGGTAATAATCTGAGATAAAGAAAACATTTTATCAAAGACACTGAATGTGCTTAATAGAAGTTAAATGAAATTAAAAGCACAGTGAAGCGCTCCCCAACGACACTCTCGGAAGGCACGAAGAGGCGCACTCGCCACCTCCAGGTGGGCAGAGTTTCCCATGACTCTCTTACAGGACAGGAATTAATGAACTCTCCGGTTGCCGGGTGCCCTTGGAAATGAACTGTGTTGGCATGTGGAGCAGGGACGGCATGTTTCCACACAGCAGGAGGAACGGGGTTCGGGGATGCCGCACGTCACCCATGCGTAAGGCCCCAGCTGTCACCAGACGGAGCACGGTCTAGGGGGAGTGATGAGCTGTGTCCTCCAGGACCCACTTATTATTCGGGTAAATTTAACAGCGCTGTGTGACCAACAAACCAAGGATAAGAAGCTGGAACCACAGGGGTCCCTTCCCTCCACAGGGAGGGTAAGCCATTGCTCTGTGTGGCAGCGGAGTGGGAACCGAGGGGATAGTCCTGGTTCCGCTGTGCTGATCTTCTGCCAAGACACGTGGCATCCTCAACCTTCTCTGGGTAGGTGAGTGAGTGGTCCCCACACGTCGCCTGCACTGCCATCCATCGGCACTACCATCATTTTGGTCCTATTTGTTTTTCCAAGGGTATGCTTCACTGGGGCCAGATGTTCCCATCAGTGTGTCTGCTCATCCCTGCTAAGAACACGAAGCAATTATTCGTATGTCCCTCCAGCCCATGCAGCAGTGAAGAGTGGCTGTTGGGATTGGGTGGATGACAGAAGGCTGACATTCTTCTGTGGAGCCGCTCTCACCCCGGGCACACAAGCTCTGCGGAAGGTGGAGAGACCTTTCACCCCAGCTTCCATGGGTAGGCCCTCGGTTTCCAAGTCAAACCAAATCAACAGCTTAAACTGATGTAGACCATGAGGTGGGCAGGAACAGCAGAGAAGGTGTAGAGTTTTATAGACTTTAGCTATGTACATGTGCTGTGCTGGCTATTAAACAGTCATGAGTGGCTTCAAGATGAAAGGCACCGGCAGCTTCTTGGGGGCGGGGGTGGGGTCCTCTTCTGAGGATTTAACGAGATGAGACTCACTGAGGCTTCTGACACGGTTGGCTATTAATTGAATCAAAGTCGATGACAATCTTGCTGTACTTCGGTGTGAATTTTCTAAACACCAAAAACAAAATATGTGAAGGAATTACCCAATGGGTAGTTAGAGCAATTTGTTTATTTCGGCTTAAACTGGATTTCCAGTGCAGAAGGGAAAATAATGCCCTGGGATTTGCTTGATATTTTATCTCTCCGGGAGCCAATTATAGTGCCCCATACTGGGAGGAACACAGAGCGGGAAAGACTAAGACAAGAGCAGCGCATGGGGTGCCTCGGCTTGTGTGTTCTTCAACTGCCCGAGTTCACGAATCATCCGGGAGTCAAAGGATTTCTAACAAGTTAGCCGCGCAACATGAGATCCGATTACAGCTTCCCTGTCATATTTATCTTATTTTCTAGGAAATTTCTGCAGCCAACTCGAGTTGCTCTAAAGCAAGCAGTACACTTTCTTTTGCATCAGACACACAGAACGAAAACTCAATGAAGTGAGGGTTTGTTTTTTTAAAAAACTAAAGTTCTACATTTGCAAATAAGCCCTCTAAATCTATATAGTCAACACGTCTACAATAACTGAAGGTACTTGGGGACTTTTTAAAACAGTAAGACAGCATGTCAGCACCCTTCCTCTGTAGTCTCTGTTTTAGTCCCTGCCTCCAGGTTTTGCCTTGACTTCCTGCCCTGCCCTTCCACACATGCATCATGCAAAACTCTTATTTCTAACTGAGCACGGTGGGTGCTGTCATTTGGGAGACTGAGGCAACGTGGGCCACACCACAAGCTCAGGAGAAACCTGAGATTATCATACAGAACTGTCTCCGGAAACACAAAATCCCCCCTATCTCTCACTAAGAGCCCAGTGAATGGGACAAGCTGCCCATTGTACAGTCTCCTCACTGCTGGCCAGAAACACAGCAACACTTTGCAAAGCTTCCCACTCTAAAAAGCAATTTTCTGCCATTCATAAAAGGGGCAAAGCTTGCAAGTAAAACATAATCTTCACCCTGCAAAGACAATCATAGAAATCGGAGGGGCTTCTGCTCTTAATTCAAAATGTTGCTCGGTGAAGAATTCCTAGTGTCTCACCCTGGCGGGCGGCCTGCTTTCATCCTAAACTATCCCTGTCAGAGCCCTTACACATGCAAAATTTAAAGGCTCGGCAGCACCAGCCCAAAAGTTGTAAATTTTTAAATTTCTTGCTACTTGCATGATTAGCCTAAGCCTTGGGAAGTCACTAATATTAAAGCACGCTCGTTAAACAGGCTGTCTCCAGACACTTCCGCCAGCACTCCTTACCGACAGTAATCTTCAGAGGGTTGTGCCTCACACTTCCCAAGACACTGCCACAATGCATGTGACCTCAAGCTAGGCCACATGCACATGCATTTCCACACCAGTGCCCCCGACCTACCTGAATGTAACCCCAGCCAATTTAAACATGAGCCTGGCGGCCGTGGTCTCTTCGCTGTTGTGGTATTTATCCGACATGAAAATGACTTCTTTTATACCTGCAAAGGTAACGGTGAGAGATAAGCAGAGACAGAAAAGTGCAGAAGACAGGCAGAGAGACAGGGCTCTGTGCCTGTGATTAATTACCTTTTTTCGAGTTGGCTTGCAGACAATGTCAGTTTCTAAAATACTCACCTGCAGTTTCCCTGTACAACAGAGGGGACGATATTGAATCTGTCCTCCAGTTTTTATGCATTTAAAAAAAATACAAATTCAAAGGGAAAACATATCAAGCTTTGATCCAGTTAACAGATTTTCTTTACTTCCAGTAAGCAGGTATTCTTTGCTCACAGAGCAACTTCTCAACTCAAGAGGTTAATGTGGGGAGGAGAGCACTGCCTAGACCATCACGTTAGCCTAGCTCTGCAGAGGGCAGACCTGCCTCACCGTCAAACTGAGAGCCAGCCGTCCCAAGGGCCTTCTCCTGGGGGCGGCTCTGTACCCACCTCAGAACGGATGAGCCTGCTGACCACAGAGCCCACACACTGGTCTGTGCATGCGCCTGTGGCCAACCTCTTCACCTGTGATCAGCCAAGGAAGCACCCCCAAAGCATAGGTTAACAGCAGCAGCCGCATGGGCACCCACACTGTCCCTCAACGGTGGCTGTTATCAGCCGACTTTCTGCTCTGACACCCAGCAGC
The DNA here is from genome assembly GCA_028658305.1 of Pachyuromys duprasi. Taxonomy (NCBI): domain Eukaryota; kingdom Metazoa; phylum Chordata; class Mammalia; order Rodentia; family Muridae; genus Pachyuromys; species Pachyuromys duprasi. The sequence goes on from CM053764.1 coordinate 83,149,336, forward strand.
TCATGAGGAACGGTCCCTTTAACCCACACATCTGGAAAGTCTTTAAATCTCAAACCGAGAGCTTTATGGAGATGAAGCGCAGCTCACTCTTAGATGTGACAGTTCAAAAACAGGTGCAATATACAGAATACAGCGTTGTAGGTTATGGCAGATGTGACATAATAAGAGAAAAGCTCAGAGTAACATTTCAGTCTCATGATATTTATATGCAAAGATATGCTTAGATCCTCAAATATCTACCATGTATTAGATACAAATTAAAATTTGATATACAGACTCCCAGCTGACCTTGTTTCTGACAGAAGTTCATTTCCCTCCCTCCCCCCTAATCTATGCACAATATGTCGGAGAATGGTAAATTGACAGTAATTATATGCAATGCCTGTGTTGTTTTTTTGGCAGCTTGCAGTTTAAGAACTTGCAAACTAAATTAAAAACATGCTAAGAATCACAGAGGACGCAATTAGTCTTAGAATACCTGGCACCACTCAAAAACAAAACATGGGAAATATCTTGCAGAGTTGATAGTGCAATTAATTTAGATCTAAACAATAACAATATAAGATCAAACACACCTGCGCGGAGCCGCTGCTGAGCAGCCTCCGATGCAAATGTGACAAATGTAAAGGCCTGGTCCCTACCTGCCTGGATGATGAGTTTAGCACATTCATTACACGGGAACAAGGCAACGTACATACTGCAGCCCTTGACGTCGGCCGAGTTCTTGTTCATGATGGCGTTCAGTTCCGCATGGCACACTGGGAAAGAGAAAGAGAAGGGCTTAGGCTGCAGTAAGGGTTACTAAGTAATTCTGTCGCCACCTTGGAAATAGCATGGAACCGACTCAATGAAAATAAATTGATTAGAAACAGCAACACCAGGACTACCAAATAACGGCCACGTGGTCTGTCTGGGTGCTGACTAGCAGAGAAGGGAAGCTGCTCCAGCAGCTGGCCTTGGTTTCTAAGCACCTAGAGCAGCCAGGAAGGGCTGAGGTCAAGTACCTTCACCCACCAGAGTGGAGCAATACCTCACAGCTCCACAAGGCCCTGGGGTACTGAACTGCCCACATAAAATGGCTCATTTGTGTGTTGATCTGCACACACAGGGCTACTGAGCGTGGCTGTTAAAGAGGGCGGGAGGCAAAAGAACACAAGAACGAGACGGGAAGCTGAGAATTCCTATCCTGGGGGATCTGCTTCCCCTCCTCATGCTCAGCCCACAATAGAATAAAATTTAAAAAGCCAGTGGGTAGCCAGCTATTTATGTATTTTAAAAACAGACTCATCCACTTGAGGGCAATGAACAGTCAAGTTCTCCGCACACTGAGCCATCCCACCAGCAATTCCAGAGACTCATGCAAGCCTCCTTTCTCTCCCACACCTACCAAAGCTGCCCAGTTCCTAGCCCCTTTGGCTAGCTACTGCTACTCCCTGGCCATAGGCTTTCCACAAAGCCATCCCTGAAAGCTCTGGTGTGTTATCTACCACTATCTTGCACACTCCCTATGACAATTCCTTATGACATTTATCCCCCAGAGGAGCTTCCTCTGTTCCGTACTTGCGGATTGATAGTCTAGACTTGGGGACTTTTAAGAGATTCCCCAGATGACTCAAAATGTGCAAACAAATTTGGGAAGCCCTGCCTTACGGAATTCCCTGAAATCTCCGACATAGACTATGCACATAAACGCTAACCCAAGCAACTGTAGAGTGAGCAGAATTGGACCGTGGCCCAAACCATATATAACTCCCAGAAAACATATATGGGCCCCTTCCTCCTCCCGCCATCTCTAGCCACCAGCTTTCCACATCCAGCACTTTGGTCACACAGTTCGGCACATCTATTAAGAATCTATTCAGGGTTAGAAAGATGGGCCAGAACCCCTGGTCTTGCATGGGCCTTGCAAGGAATAACATTACCTGTGCAGTAGCCGGACAGTATTTTAACAGAAAGCTAAGCTCTCTCCAGAAATGTTTGTGCATACTTGTAACTTCCATGAATTAAAAGTTCTCAGCCAGCCGGGCGGTGGTGGCACATGCCTTTGATCCTAGCACTTGGGAGGCTGGGGCAGACTTATCTACGTGAGTTTGAGGCTAGCCTGGTCTACAGCTCGAACTCCAAGACAGCCAAGATTACATTTAAGAAACCCAGTCTTGAAAGGAAAAAAAAAATAAGAGAGAGAGATCTCAGGCATGAGTGAAAAACAAAGTAATCCTTGGCTAAAGAAACAATCTGTGATTCATCAAATCACAGACCATTAGAGAGCAATGGCTGGCCAGAGGGGCTTGAGTCCTGTCCCCCAGTCTCACTCCTGGTAAAACAAAACAAAACAAATATGGGAAGACAGAAAGAACAGAGCTTGGAAAGTGTTGGAGTGGCCACACGGCCAGTGAAATCCAAGAGGGATCCATGGCCCTTCTTCCCTGGTAACCAGGATGACAGGATGCCAGCATCAACACTGCTCGGTGTTAAAAACAATTAGATGTAATTGTTTCCTTTATGTCTCTCTCGAGGGCAGAGCCTAGCCCTCCAAGTTCTTTGTAGCTTCCCCCAGAGTCTAATGCCATGCCGGGAGCATAATGGTGTTAAATATTTATTGAATAAATAAAGGAGAAAGTGCAGATCCCTATTACTGACGGTGACGTTGGGAAAGAGCAAACGTTCTCTTCGTTCAGATATCAAAAATGGGCTTTCCCATCTGAGAAGTGTTGTGCGGTGGGGCCAGAGTTCACACTGGGACGCTGGGACGTGAAGATCCCAACCTCTTACCACACGGCATCACGCCGTCCTCCTCCTCCTCCGTAAAAGTAAAAGCTGTCACAGCAACTACAACTACCTCTGTCTAACGCCCCTGAGGCAGCCTGGAACACGGTTCCTCCTTATAAGTCGAGGCTCACCAGTGAAACAGCACCCCAAGAAACAGATCATCTTGAGTAACATCTGACACAGCAGGAAACGGGCGGTTTACAGAAATAAGATGCACAGGATTCTACATAGATGTCCTTTAGCATATCAAAAAGTCACAACATGAAAAGTGCAACGTTACAGATGAAGAGAAACACGCCGCTGTCAGAGACAGGCCAGTTCACAGCCCATGAGCCTATGTGTGCAAAGTGAGATGACGAGATGAAAGCAAAAACAAAACAAAACAAACAAACAAACAAACAAACGTGATTTGAGGAGGGGTGATTTGAAGAAGGGTCAAAAGACCTGACTCTTGGTGCTCTTGCCCAGCCAGTCCTGCATCCCTTTAACTTCAGAAACCACAATCCGTTGTACCCCAGAACTCCTTCCCGACCAGGGCTAGCTGACTAATACTGGCCTCCTGGCCACACGTAGGGGCCCAGAGACTCCCCAAACCTCAGGGAACTTGGACCGCTCACCTTGGATGTACCCACCTCACTCCCACCACGTCTGCTGAAGGCCTCAAATCTGCCTGTGCCTTTCTGGCCTCAACACTTGACTCTCAGCTAGGAATCTCCACAGCCTCTGTATCACTGACCCTCCACACTGTGGTAGTTTGAATGAAAATGGCTCCCAAAGGCCCATCAGGAAGTGGCACTATTAGGAGGTGTGGCCTTGCCGGTTAGGTGTGGCCTTGTTGGAGGAAGTACGTCACTGTGGGGGCGGGCTTTGAGGTCTACTATGGTCAAACTACACCTAGTGTGGTCTACAGTCTCCTTCTGCTGCCTGTGGATCAAGATGTAGAACTCTCAGCTCCTTCTCCAGCACCGTGTCCGCCTGCACGCCTCCATGTTTCCTGACATGATGATAATGGACTAAACCTCTGAACACCAGCCCCAATCAAATGTTTTCCTTTATAAGAGTTGCCATGGTCGTGATATCTCTTTGCAGCAATAAAACCTTAACTATGGCACTGTCCTTCAGGAGGGACAACAGATCAACTTGATAATCGTCCATTCAATCTGCTTGGTGTGCATCAGTGCAGAACTGTTGGGACTTATCTACACACATCAAAGCAGGTAACCCCTACAGCTGCTTCAAGCCAGAAAGCTTGCTTAGAACCCACAGGCCTAGCCTGTGCCTATCTTGTCCTGGCCCTGGAGAGTAAGGCCACAGTCCAAGTATCTCTCTGCCAACACTGAAGTCTTCCCAAGAGCAGAGAGACTTGAGAAGAGGCTTTCAACCAGTGCTCAAGGCCCAGCTTTCTATTAGAAAGCCTGTGAGCTTTTGGTAAGGTAAATGCTATTTGTACAATTAATACCAGCTCTGGGAAAGTGTATTTCGAACTAACAATAAAGTAAACGCAGACTGGGAGACCATTCGGTTGATAAGGGGAGGGCCCCAGATTCCCCAGGGCCCACATGAAAGCCAGACTCAGCAGTGTATCCCTGTGACCTCAAGGGCAGGAGCATGGGAGCCAAGCAGATTTCCAGAAGCCCTCTGGCCAGCAAGACTGGCCTGTGCAGCTGAGGTCCTGGCCGATGAGGTGGAAGGTGCCTTCACATGGATACCCGAGGTGCCCTCTTACCTGCACACATGAGCCATAACCCACACCTGCACACACGCACACACACACTGCGGGGAGGGGAAAGAGCAAAGAGAGAGGTTAAAAATGGTAAGAACAATTCTTCAACTATCAGGTGCACCGACTTTTGGCTTTTTCCTAACGTTCTGGTTCATTCCTCGGTCCTCCAGGACAAGCTCGCACTGAAAAAGCCAGGGCTCCTCCCTTGGCCAAGCACAAGGCTGCAGCCCTCACTCTGTGCTGAGCACTGGCTTCCATCGACTCCAGTTCCTCCTCCCTTAGACACGCACGCAGTCCTCATTCACTCAGCAGAGGTCAGATGCTCAGCACTTTAACTTTCTTTTCAAGAAGAAATCATTTCAACAACTGCTACTCTAATTTTAAAAATAACTGTCTCATTGTAATGCAGATATAACCTCTAGTTTTCTTCTATCCAATTTTTTTTGGGTTAGGGCATATTAATTATACAGAATAATAGGTTTCACTGTGCCCTTTTCATACATGCATAGAACATTCTTTAGTCATATCCATTCCCTGTATTACCCACCCCAGCTCCTCCTCTCTCCTCTCCCTGATCTGAGTCCTGGTCTTGCACCCTCCATTCTCTCTCATGCCCATCCCCTCTGGTGTGTGTGTCTCCCTCTCTGTGTTATTTTGGCTTTTGCTATATAGTCCGAGCTGGACTGGCATGTAGCCTGAACTAGTCTTAACATCATGGCAATCCTTTCTTCAGCCTGAGTCCTGGGATTACAAGCATGCACTACCAAACCCAGAGGGTTACAAAATCAGTTAAATAAATTATAGCCAGGTTTTGCCTTCTTGCTTGCCTGCTTACTTGGTGGTAAAGGGGTATCTACCACCTGAAGCAAACCTCACAGCACACCTGTGTCTCAAAAGCAACCATGGCTAGTTCTGTCTGGCAGCTTTACTCAGAGATTTAATACCGAAACAAAAATTGGACACAGAGTTTAAGATGCACAATGCTTAAGAAGCATTCATAAGGCAGTCCATATTGTCAAAAAAAGGTGAATTTTCCTATTATTAACTAAATATCCCTATCTACAGCTAAGCAAGAACTAAAAGTCATCCCCAAATAACGCAGCTATCCAATAAGCACAAAGAGTGACACAAACCCTTTAATTATCCCCAACATCATGCAAAAAGAATAAGTGTTGAAAATACCAGATTAATGTATATAAAGTGTGGCGATCAGAATAGGGCCTGTTTCAGGTGATTGTAAGGCAATTCATGCACTTTGGTCTTTTCTTTCTTTCCCTTTTTCTATTACTGTCAGGATTCAGAGCTACATTAACCTTGGCCCACTGTAAAGATTGTATAATTAGAAAACTGTATTTTTCAAATTCTCTCTCACTGGGGTTTGATTAATCCTCACTGTCTCATGTAGGCGGTTCTCTGGAAGTTTGACAAATTAACAGGATGTACTCCATCCTTGTTAGATTTAAGAGATTCAACATTTTATAGATTTGACTTCTATCTCATTTGATGTAAGACTCATGCAGTATCTATTTTAGATACATTACAGGTACTTGAGTACGAAGAGAAGAAAATAAAGAGAGAAGAAAACCCCACACATTTGAATGATGCTAAACAAATTCTGAGTGCTACACTTGTAACCTGGCAAGTACGGTGTCTCACACACACACACACACACACACACGTCAATCTCAGTCTCCAGCCAAGACATGATGAGAAACACTGGAGCCTCATAAAATCTGGACTATGGGGAACAGAGGGGGAAATTCCTGGGTTTTTTTCTGATCTAAGAACGGTTTCTCTCCTCTTAGATTTGACCCTGGAATTAATAACTAACATGCAGTGGGGTACCCCAATTTAGGGCTGATTTAGACTTATTACTAACAAGCTGTCCTACCTGTTCTGATAACCACACTTTCCGTCATTTTTCTCTACATTAGAATCTAAGGGTAGCAGAGTGTCAGAGCCACTAAGTGTGGGCACATCTCCAGGAGCAAGGCCACCCCGCCTCTGCCCTCACGGATGTCCAGATGCCTGATGGAGACTTCCACCAAGAGGAAGGGCACGCGCCTCTGAAAGATCCGTTTACTGCTTCAGTGTCTAGGACGAAAATGGAGCTTCAACTACTTATTTCTTAATTATTGAAAGATATCCTGACAAGGCCTCATATGTCACTGCCAGCCTTCCGAGCACCTCTCCTTCAAGCCGATAATTAACAACAGCCTCGCCTCTGAAATTAAACTCCCGCAACCTGCCACTACCCGACCCCAGAGGTCCACTTTCTATGGCTACCCTCAAAACAGAAACCAATGATTCTAGAATGGGCTCACAATGTCACACCTGTGAAGTGGTAGATGTGAGTGCTAGCAGATCACTAGGGACACAGGAATGTTAATCACACTGGGCTGTCTCTTCAAAGGAGGAACTGAATACCTGTTCCCACCCAGAAGGCTGGGAGTGGATGTTACTGACCTGGTGACCTTTGCTCTCTGTGTCAGGCTTCTCCCAGATCCCCAGAACGTTTATCCCAGACTCCCCTTCCCTCAGGCTTTATCTTGAGCTTTGTTTCTGTTTCTCAGTGATCAAAACCTATTCTCAGGGGAGATGTGGACAGCTTTTACAGCCAGCTGATCTCTGTGCCAACTCAGGGAGCACACCGCCACTAAGCTTAGGCCACTAAGCTACAGAAGCCGTCTTCCCGGTCACGCATATCTAGCCAATGAGTCTTGATGCCGTCACACCTTAATCCCCCTTGGCACTGGGGACTGCATTACATGAGGAAACTTTTCTTCCAAATTGCACTGTGTTTAAACATGCTTACAGTAAACTGCCTGGTGTCAGATTCCAGAAGTTCTTGACCCAACACCAGCTAAGTCTTTCATTTTTACCTCGCCTGGGTCATTTCCTTCACAGCTGTGATGCTCGCAGCCCCCGCACACCCAGCCACACACCTGTGCCTGGTCTTCTACAATAGCCAGGTTTTGAAACTGTAAAGGAGCAGGCTGATTAATTATCATGGATCTGAACAACAGATGGGCTCTAGAAAGGGAGAAACCGCTAAGGAGCCAAGCAGTTCTATGAGGCAATTCTACCAACAGGCCCGGCTGGGAGGCCCACCTCCTACTCCTCTGCAGCTCCTTGCCTCTGTCCCCAAACCTCTCCCCCAGCCTGTTTTTTGTCACCTTGTGGCAGCCTCCTTACTCCCTTCACTCACAGCTTCTTTAGAGATAATCTCTGGGTAAGGGGCTATAGCAGAAGAGACACTTTTGGGTTTTTTTTTTTCCTTTTTGCCTCCTTAGTTCTGGGATTAACAGGTGTGCTCCACCACACCTGGCTCAGAAACCAGAAACTTTAATACTCTCAACTTTCCCCTTATGTTCTGATAAACTGACTGCAAACACTATCCAATCCAATCAGGTCTGACCTGGAAGCCATGGCTACAGGAATAAGTGAGCCCTGTCCCCCAGAACTCAGAACCCATCAGAAGCACTACAAGCACTTCAGGAGAAGGACTACATGTGTGCTGTATTGAAAAGGGGCAGAACACAGAGGTTACATGCACTCTGCACAGGCAGTTGGGAAACTGGACCTTTAAGTCATACTGTTTCTGCAGAAAAAAAAAATGTACCTAGATTATAAATGCCTTTTCAAACCAAGGCTACTAGACCCTGGGGTTTGACTACAGGAAGGTGATGCCTTCTTCAAGCCCCAGCCCCTCAGAATGATAATAACATTCTGCCTTTCTTTGTGCAGTTACAGAAAGAGCACCTGAGGAAGGTGGAGGAGAAAGCCTTGCAATGAAGAAGAATTAAGCTAATGAAGCCTTTGATCCCACTAGTCAGGGCTTTCCTGAGAAAGGCTGGCTTCTCCTGGGAGGTGGGCACCAGGGTCTTCGTGAGCAGAGATGACTTTTGCCTGACTAACCAATGGACTGTGTATACACACTACGGCCCTTCCTTTCCCCAAGCCCAGTATTTAGCCGGTGAACTTTCTCCTCAGGAGATCTCAGAAATACCACCTCACAGCGTTCTGGCATCAAGGACAATACAACTCTTCCTGAGACATGATAGTGTAGTTTGCTTGTGACAATGAAAACAGGAAAACTGAGATAATTCAGAGAAACTCTGCCCCAGGCCTATACCCTGTACCCACAGAAGAGGTCTCTGCTAGAAAATGACAATGGAAAGGAACCCAGGTTTAGGAAAGAAGTCACAAGCCACTTACTCAAAATCAGCCCCCACCCCCACCCCCAGGCTCAGAGCAAAGCCCAGACTTCCATAGCAGCCATGAACTATTGGCCCAGTGGCAGCAGCCAGCAGCTTCAGCCTCCTGACTGGGGAGATGGAGAGAAAAGTCCTCCCCCAGCCCCTGAGACCCTTACAGAGGAAAGAATCCACTCAGGGCACAGTGCACAAGACCCACCTGGTAACTAAAGTTGGCGCTTACTGTGCTGGAGGGCGGCCCGGGAGTAAACAGGCAGCCCTGGGTGGCACACTTCGGCTGGACCACAGGAATACATGTTTCTTTTTCCCTCTCTGCTGCTCTGTTCCCGCCCCGTCCTCTACCCCCTTCCTCTGCCTCTCAACAGAGCTGCTGGTAACAACTCAGGGCACCCAGGGGAGCCACTTAGCCCCAATGGTAGTGCTCAGGGCTAAAGACATTTCTGACTGTGGTGTTTCCATTATTGATAATAAAGCCCCCAGAACTCTAATTACATTGCTTCCCTATGTGCTAAGGGCACACAATCAGGTCAGAAGGAGGAGGATGTAGAAAGAACTGCATTTCATCCATGGCTAAGCCAGGCCAACTCCCTTCCTACTGTTCCCACGAAATGCAATGCCTAAAAGGTGCTAAAAAGGTGCCAGGAGGAACACCCTCTGACAGCAAGGATTCAAAACTTCCCTCTTGGGTTCGAAGCTTTTAGAGGGTAAACCAGGAGGGCGCTGAGCACTGGGACAAGAGTCAGAGTCCACGCTCCGGGCTTCATTAATTCCAGTGCCACAAGGCCTGCTTCAGGTGACTCAATGGCCCTACCTCAGCGTGAGGGACAATGGGGTGAGCTGACCTAACTCTAACTCGGGATTCTCCAATGTGTAGGGTTCCTGGTGCTGCCCTACATTCCTCGGCTCCTCCTTCAGCAGCTGTGCCCAGGCCTCAGCAGCTTCCATCCACCTGCCGGCCTACGCTCCAGCTCCGCGGTAAATCTCCCTGCAGTACAGTTGCAGGAACTACTGTCACCCAATCCCCCTAGGCCTGAGGTAGTCCTTCTTCTCACTAATCTGCATACTTCTAAAACCATCCCCGCCCTGTCCTGAGCCACTTCACCTTTTTCCTTTTTCTTGGTTTCTCTTTCTCTGCTGGATGATTTTATTAACTAACAAATGCATTAAAGTGCTGTTGATAACACCAACTCCCTGATAAACTCAGACACAGTCTATAGAGTTCTTGCCGGGCCTGGACATGGTGGAAGGCTCCCCCCTCCTTAAACGCAGCTCTGTGACCCTCCCTGAGGGTCCTCCTACACAACGTCCAAGTGTACAAAACCTCCAAGTGCTGGGGTTCTCATGGGTTGGAACCACCTCCTGTCTCTCTACACACTCCCTTCTCACCACCGCCATGGAGACATGCAAAAGCCCAAGCCAGCATGGAGGGCCTCGTCAACCTGGATCTCTTCCACCCATGCCCAGGGCACATGCAGTTTTGCTGGGAGCTCATCTCCCCCAGACCTTGCTCCCCCGACCGCCTGCTCCACTCCAGTACGCTACAGCTTGGAGCTTTTTGGGAAGAGTGATTCTCCCTGTCTAACTGTATCAACCCAGCTGTGTGATGCTCTCCGAAGATTATCCACACTGTGTATTCACCTGTTCCTCCTTGCTCCAGCACCTCGTGCCTCCAATCTCCCCCCAAACCCCGCCTCTGCAACTGCCTCATGGCTAGACGCCTGTTGCCACTCTTGCCCACACTACTTCATACACGTGTAATGTGCCTTGGTACATTTGGGCTGCTCAACCAATCTGCCAAATTCTAAACAACGGACACTCAGATCTGACAGATGTGGATGCTGGGAAATCTGAAATCAAGGCACTAGAAGATACGGTGTCCCCCTTCCTGGGCGATGGACAGAATCTTCTCCCCGTGTTATCACATGGGGAACTCCACTGTGCCTTGTGGCAGTGCGTGTGGCCTATGCACACGTCCACGTGCATGCACATGTCCAGAAGCCAGAAGCTGGTACTAGGATGTCGTCCTCAGCCACTTGTGACCCTGTTTTTGAGAGTCTCTCAGTCAACCTGGAATTTGTGGACTCAGCTGAAACGCTGGCTCTGAGGCCTTGGGGTGCTCTTGTTTCTGTGCCCCAGTGCTGTGCTATGATGTGTACCACATCTGGCTCTGATGTAGGTTCTGTCAGGGCTTCATGCTATGCAGCAAACACTTTACCCCTGAGCCATCACCCCAGCACCTCACTGAGCCTCATCTATAAGGGCACACTAACCCAGAAGCTCTGCCCTCCTGACCAAACAACCCCTTAACACCACCACTTTAGGGGTCACCTTCAACATAAGAGTCGGGGGAGACACACAATCAACCCAAAGTCTAAAGATAATCTTTCAAACCCACACTCCTTAACCTACCCTCTGCTCTCAAAGCCTTGGCTACTTCTCAGCGTGCATCACCCCACCCACAGAGAAAGCCTATCCTATGCCTCTTCCATCCCCAGGCACCAACCCACCGGCCCACTTTTCCCTGACCGGCCCCATCCATCCTTCAGACAGGGACAGTCCATACTGTCAGTTTCTCTCATTAATGCCTACCTCCTCAAATGCTTGTCCTGGCAGGTAATACACAGGCAAGATGGCCCAGAGTAAGTGGGTAAACAGATACATGGGAAAGCACTCAGCCAAAAACCAATAATGGATAAAATATGTTTTATTTCTAAAACCGAAGCAACATGACTTGAGAGGGGACAACTTCACTACACTCAAAGCTGGTTAAAGAACAGATGACTCATTAGTATTTTTTTTAATTCCTAAAAAGTGATCACTCATTTGTAGAGGGAAAAAATGGCAGAGTTCTGCTTCCCTTTATTCACCTAAACTCAAAATTAATGTCATTCCAACAAAGTCTTTTAATTGCAGAATTTAAAAATTCATACTCAGTTATCATATTCAATATTTTAAATTTACTATGGCATCTATCATTTGAAAGAGGCACAGAGATAAAAATTTGCACCTCTGCTAAGTTAGCTGGGGCCAGCTCTCTCGCCTCTGCTTTCACCAATGGTCAGCATCTTCCATTGGCGTTTGCCAATTCCCAGCAGGCATCTCTGCTCAAATGAAGATCATCACTGCCGGGTTCACAAAAGGATTTCTCAAGTGCTTTCCATCTGGTCTCAGACTGGTGTCTCTCCACACAATTCTAAGCAGGCCTTGTAAGGACAAATACATTCTCTCTCACTCAAAGACACTTTCCCAACTTTTTCTTACTCAATGCCTTTTAATCTCCACAGTCAGCGGGTGGCCTGTACTCCTTAACTCCTCCCCTACTACTCGTTAACACTGTCTCTACCAGGTTTATACTGACCTCAGCACTATAGACTCAGAGATGTAGCTCAATGGCAGAGAAGTTGCCTAGCATGCACAAGGCCCTTGGTTCAATCCCCAGCATTGCAAAACAGGCCAGAATCAAAACTAGAGCAAACAGTGAGGCAGATGGCATGCCTGCTTCCATCTACTAATTCATCCTGATGTGCAGATGACATTCTCCCTGTCACCAATAGCCTTTCATAGCTTGCAGCTCAATGAGAATGCCTTCAGGACTCAGTAAACACAGCAACGCTAATCATATACTATAGGTTACATTATTACTATTTTTTTCCCCTTCAAATTACAGACCTGGTGGAATCATCTGCAATGACCTGCTTCATAAAGAAACTGGGAGTCAGGGAGGGTGAGATGTCTCAGAAGGTAAATCACCTGTCATCCAAGCCTGTCAACCAAAGCCCAACTCCAGAGCCCACATGAAAACAAAACAAAAAACAAAAAACCGCAAGAAGTTGCAAAATCCCAGAGCAGTCATGGACATCTGAAATCCCAGCATTCTTAAGGCAGGTGTTTTACTGAAGGTAGAGACAGGAAAATTACAACCCAGCAGCAATCCAGCCAGCTAGCCTGAAGTATATGGTGTCACAAAAGAAAAAGGAAAAAAAAAAAAAGAGAGAGAGAGAGAAATCCTGCACCAACAAACTGAAAGAAGGGAACCACTCCCCAAGTTGCTCTCCGGTCTCTGAGCAACATCGTGCCACAAAAGCATGAGGTGTACACGTAGAGGCCACACACTTATTTTTAAGCTGAGAGAGAGAGACTGAGACTAAGAAGTCCATGCCAAGTGCTGTGTCTTAAAACCCCACAACTACTGGGAATAAACAGAGCAGAGGAGGAACCTGGGGCCCCTAGGGGCTGGCCCAGGGTCTTTTCACCAGAACGTGGTCACTGCTGTTTTCAGCACAGTCGGGTTTACTGAGCTGATACTACAGACAGAGATGTCCTAAGGAATAAAAGTAAAGTGCAATATGAACACAAAACCCCTGGAGAACCTGGTTTCCCTGCCTATTCTAAGCACCATCATCTCACCCGTGCTGGCTGGCTGTAGGTCAGCCTGACACAAGCTGGAGTCACCTGAGAGGAGGGCACCTCGGTTGAGAGACCGCCTCCCTAAGATCAGGCTGGAGGCATGCCTGGATGACATCTTAATTAGTGATTGACTGGGGGAGCCCAGGGCACTGTGAGTGACACCATCCTGGGGTGGTGATCCTCGGTTCTCCAAGAAAGCAGGCTGAAAGCAAGCCATAATCCCAGCACTCAGGAAGCAGAGAAGAGAGAGTTGCCATAAATTCTAGGTTAACATTGGCAACAGGGCAAGACCCCTTTTCTTGGAGAGGGAGGAAGGAAACTGTAATTATTATCTTCAGAAATATTCACTTATGATGAAACTGGGGGCAAAAAATTATTATACTGAGTGAGGTAATCCAGAACCAGGGAAACAAAAGCCACATGTCCTTTCTCATATGAGGAATACCTGTAGAGGCTGGGACACTAGAAAGGGGTTACTGGGGTGGGGGGTTGTCACAGAGGGGATAGAACACAGGTGCTATAAGAGGAGAAAGAGAAGAATGCTAGGGGGTGGGAAAGTAGGGCAGAGGGGACAGTAGGGAAAGGGATAAAACCCAAAAGCCATGTGAAAACCTACTATTTTGTAAGCTTCACGGGGGGGGGGGGGGGGG
>CM053764.1:83163201-83241581 GCA_028658305.1 Pachyuromys duprasi
TGCTGAAGCCACCACATCCTGTCACAGGACATGGAGAAATCAAGTAGGTCCTGACAAGGCTTCCTCCCTGCTGGATAGCTTTTGTCGTGCTGGAAGGTTCTTTTGAAGGCTGCTGGGGGAGAAGAGCATTCAGCAGTCTCACCCAACTGTGAACCTCATGCACTACAATAACAACCCACCTGGCCTGAAATGCCCATTGGCATACTAGCAGCATGAATGTTGTGTGATTAGCTAACTCTCTTGAAAATACTGATTTTTCTACAAACCTTATATTTCAAGGTAGAGTACAAGACTCCACCTTAGCATGCTTCTGGTCACCAAATTGAAGACCACGAATATTTCCAGCTTCTGAGGTTTCAGAAACACTGTATTATGGAGACATACAGATGTTTTTATGGCAAGGTCTAACCACCACAAACAAGCATTTTAGCTTTTTCTACATCTATTCTTCAGAACAGGGATAATTTTGTTACTGTCCATATTTTCTAGAAATTCATGATGAAACAATCACTGATGCTTTAAATAAAACTAACCCTGTGCAATATAAAAATAAGTACTTTAGTTGGTCAAAATGAAATACATCAATAAAAATTGTTTGTTCCTTTCTGAAGACATCTTAAGAACAACTTTACCTTAAGGTGGAATGGTCTTAAGCTGGGTATTAGAAGTGACAAGAAAGACTCCAACATACTCCTGAGTTCCTTCCCCAGGGTAGCCTGCCTGTTGATTCACAAAAAGAATCTACCTGATTTCCTGCCTTTACAAGTGGTCAAAGATTTTTCCCATTGGTTATATTAGTTATTTGCACAAAAGTCCCAATTAGACCTGCTGTCAGGCCACAACTCCTGGACAGCCAGGCAGGGGAGGAATGTCAGGGAGCTACACACAAAATTAAATTCTGTACAAAGAGAGACAGCAAATCATCAAATCCTCGGATCTGCCTAACAAAACCAGAGGGCATTCCGTTTCCAACGTACGAACAAATTTGATCTTAATTACTAAGAAGCTCTTACAAGTGATGAGGAAGTCACGGCTTAAGAAGGATCAGCCTCCTAACTTCCTGATAAATTAGTTTCTCAAGACTAACCTTTTGGATGCCAAAGAAATACATCACGCACATTGGCAGTCAGGAAAATGTCAGTGTTCAAGGGGGTAAGGCAAACGGCTACGTAATCACTAAAATGACATCTCTGCATGCTTAACAATATGCTAAATGTGGGGGGAAAAAAGATTAAATTTAAATACAGAATTTAAAGAGGCTTTGCCACACGCTGGCAAAAAGTGGTGAGGTGCCATGTGGATCTGTCACCGTAATTAATTGCGGATTTGGTTTTTTCCCCCCAACATTTCCTTCCCAGCACCATTTTCTCTGTGTGTGAGCGCAGATGTGTGCCTATGCATGCCTGTGCACGCCCGGAGGCCAGAGAAGGACTTGGGTGTCTTATCTCCCTAAGCCTGGAGCTCAGCTGGTGGCTCTAGAAATCCTCCTGCCTTCCCCCTCACAGCACGAGGGCTGCAGGGCTACGCGGCTCCACCCTGATTCTCTTCTGTGGGTCCCAGCCATCTGGACTCAGAGCCTCCTCTTGTACAGCAAGTACTCTGACCTGCTGTGCCCTTGCTCCGGCCTTGGCAACATCATAGTCTTTTTAGAGTGGTCCTGTCGACACGGGAACTGATTCTGCTAGCGGGCCACAACTCCACTTCTGCCCAATGCACTCAGAGTCAAGGCGCCACTTACACCTAGGGATGTCAGGACCCTAGATAGGACAACACGTGATATGGCAAGCACAGCAACCCTGTTTCTTGACTGACACGAACGAAGAAAAGCAGAGCTACGAGGCTCACTCGCACACCAAGCCCTTTACCAATGATAAACAGCGAGGCTGCAAACGCAGGGCATCACGGGAGTTTAACAACCACTGTGTAAAATTCCCTGAAGCCTAACCAGGCAAAGAACCTGAGTCTACTACAGCCACCAAGTCCATAAACTGCCTCATGAAAACTTGTTACAAAAAAACAAGGAACGGGCAGTATCTGAATCACCAAGAGTATTTTTTAACCTCCGTTTTATGAAACTGGCGTTCGGATGAAACGTGCTTCGCTATAATGAATTTCCCGGAGAGAAACGAAAACTATCAGCTGAGTACTCCATCATGAGCTTAGCAACCCACCTCCTCCTCACAAAAATAGGAGTCTTCCCGAGTCTTTTTAGATGGCAAATTAGATAAATGTGCGGCTTCCTGGTTTTTTAATTGTTGCTCATCAGAAAGTGCTCACTTGAACAATGCCGCCTTCTTCAAGCCACTGACGGGTGGAGACGTCATGCTAGCTTTTGTATTTTGGGGGGTGGGGTGGGGGTAATGAGCTGAAGAACAGTTTCTTTAGCAGGGGGATTTTCCATTTTCCACATTAAAAATTTCACTATAATCAAACAGTTTCATAAAGTTTTGATCCTAAGGCTGGAAGAACAAAAACACCCTTTAAAAACGCCTCTCTAGAGAGACAGCCCAGAAAAGGCTGCCATTCTACTATGCTACAAGCATTCTGCGCTTCCCTGCTCCCCACAAAGTGTCAATCAAGGCTGATGACTTCAAGCTTACAGAAGGAGTAAAGGAGAATTAAGTTGCATTATTATTGGTAAACTCAGATTTACATGGTTGTCAGCTCCCTGGCTTAGTCACTTTCGGTAGCTATGGCAAAATACCACATTTAGTTCTTATTGTTCTAATAACTAGAAGTCTGAGATCAACAGGTTGACTTCCAGTGAGGGCCCTAGTCCAGGTGGGAAAGCATCATCTTGAATGGTGGAAAGCAAGCTGTCTAAGTTAGGGTTTCTATTGCCGTTTTGAAACATCATAACCAAAAAGCAAGTTGGGGAGGAAAGGTTTCATTTAGCTGTTCATACCAAAGGAAGCCAGGACAGGAACTCAAGCAGGCAGGAACTGGGAGGCAGGGGCTGAGACAGAGGCCATGGAGGGGTGCTGCTTATGGGCTTGCTCAGCCTGCTTTCTTACAGAACCCAGGACCACCAGCCCAGGGATGGCACCACCCACAATGGGCTGGGCCCTCCCCTATTGACCAGAATTGAGAAAATGCCCTACAGCTGGATCTCATAGAGGCCTCTCCTCGTCTGAGGTTCCTTCCTTCCCGATGACTTTTGTGCTATACAAGCTAAAGTTGACACACAAGACCAGCCAGCACACAAGCCCTCTCTGGAGTCCTTTCATAAGGGTACAATTGCCCTTGATGACAGTTCATGAGAACTCAACCTTCAAGGTCTAATCACCTCCCAGGAGCCCTACCTCCAAAGACCATCGCTTTGGAAATAAGCTGTCAACTTATGAATTCTAAAAGAGACAGAAGCAGTCCATTACACTCTTTTGAAGAAATGTTAGACCAAGTCATACGCAAGTAGCTTCCAGTTTTACACCAGGCCAGGCCACTGCTACCCAGGTGCTTGACCTCTGAGGTGATCTGCACCTAAGCCATAATCTGCTCAACTGCAAAAATAAAATAAAATAATCAGCATCTCAAAGAAGCTGAATTCCAAAGCAGACATGCAGAAATTGTCAAAGGCCCCCAAAACAACACAAGCGATTGCCACTGCTTTTAGCTACCTACCAGAACCAGATGGTAAGAACCCTATTGTTGGAGATACAACACATTTTGGTTACAGATAGAAAAATTAAACTGGAACTGACCTAAAAGTTCCTCTGTGCTAGCTAGCTCTCACAGTGCCACTGGGTTCTGTGCAGCCCACTGTGGGGAGAAAAGCCATCAGTGGAATTACCCAACAGTAAATCCTGCATATAACAACAACAACCTGCCAGGCCAGATGCACCATTGCTAAAATAGTGGCATGAGGTTACAGGGATAACCAATTATTCCTGGACTGGATCTGAGGCCAGCTCCACGGAGGGAATTCATGCGTGATCCCACGGTGAGAGAGGTGATGGCCCTCGAGGGGAACCTTTTACAGCTGTCTTGCTAATAGGCATATTACCAAACTATATTCTAAACATTTGTGTTTATACGTACAGATTAGTGCTACCCTTAACCTTGGCCACAGAAACTTCTCTCTGCAGTAGCCAGCGGTTAACACAGAGACTCACAGCCAATCAAAGTCCTGAGAGTAAGTGACTATTGGGTGCTCAGCCCTAAGTGGGACACCTACATCAATATTTGTCCCCTCCAAGAATCAGAAAATATCTTAGAAGATGAGGCCGAAAGAACACAAGAAGCAGAAGATGGGAGAGTGTGCTGTGAAATGTGTCTCCTGGACAGGACAGGACCGCTGCAGTCAAGGACTCACTGCAGCTGTGGCTGTCTGCACAAGGCCTGCACAGGATCCAACCACCGAGTTCAGTCTCCGTGGGTTACAAAAACAAAAGCTAGAGGAAGCGAAGGAGGGACGCTGACATCTGACATTTTGGGGTTTCTGGAGGAGGGGGGCAGGGAGGTGCATATGATCAAGATACATTGTTTACATGTATGAAATTGTTTGAAAACAAATAAAAGACACTCCATTAAGTATATATTAGGCGGATGGGTGGATGGATGGATGGATGGATGATGAATGGATGGATAGATGAATGGATGGGCAGGAATCAGATGTCACCCTCCATGTGTAACAAACATCCCAGAAGTTACTTTGACGGAGGCAGAAGGAGATTCTGTAGATCCAGAGAATGGAGAGGGCCCTAAGGGGGTACTACAAAGGACCTAGGATGGCCCAAGTACCAAGCACACATGAATGTCATCTTACAATAAGATATCAATGTAAACACCGATGGCACAAAGCACTTGCTGTCACGAAAGGCCTCAAGCTCTTCCGTTTCAGTGAGGGTCTTTGTATTAGATCTTTTCCCCAGCACTGTGGCAAAACAGCTGACCCAACCATCTAACAGGAGGATGGGCCCATGGCGCTGGGAAAGGCTTGGGGCAGGACCAGCTCCTTCCTGTAGAGGCTTGAATCTCTTGCTTACATCACACATCAGAAGTAGTCCTCTAGAGAATTGCCCTCACACAGACCCAAAGGTGTACCCTCACCACTGTACCCAGCCTTCCTTACTCCAAGGTGACAACTGAAATCTGTCCTTACTGAGCTGCTCATTCAGCAGGTGCAGAATCACTGGACAAGAGTGCTTGAAAAATCTTCAAGGGTTCCATGTATCTATCCTTCCTCGTGGAGAAGCTCAGTGAACAGAGGAAAGAGCTACACCCTCCAGTTAGCACCTTATTTTTCTTTAATTAAAACTTGTAATCTTAAAGTGCAAGTTTAAAAAAATGCCTCAGCATTGGGAAGCATTCCTCCTGGGTCCCAGCCAGTGAGTGCAGAGAATGCAGTCACTTCTTCGTGGCTTGAAAAGCCCTGGAAAGGCAGAATGGGTGCACAATGTACACACAGTCATCATTATTTAGACTTAAAGCCCATCGTTACGTATATTATGATGGTAGTAATACTAAATGCCTTTTAAAAACCATTTAATACCTTCTACAGTTTTTATGGTACATCAAATTACAAGCTTACTCCCGTGAAGGAAAATTGTCTACATTCTAACACTGCTAACACATAAAATGAATAATTGATAAGAGAGGGCAAAGAGCTCTGAAAACCTAGAGGTATCATATGGATGATAAAAAATAATGTAGACAGACATCCAGTGCTCACAAACTCAGCAGCTCTTCAATAAAAAACAATCAGTGAGGTTGGACAAATGCCTGTGTGGGTTTAATTCCTCCTGGGAAGCCGCTCTGGAAGGTACTCTCCCCACCCAGGACAAAAGGCGACAGCCTCAGAACAAAGCCAGTCACTCTGGAGGTTACAAACAATGGGGAGGGAGGGTGTGTGTGTGTGTGTAAGTGTGGGTGTAATGCAGTCTTTGGTTTCTAGGGCACTATTACAAGCACACCTGAGGCTCTCAATGACAGAAGGCGGCACAGGTCCCACTTTGAGAGGTCCCCAGTACTGGGGACCTGAAACACTGCACTCTGCCCACAGGCATCTTTAGCAGCCAGCCTGAGTACAGCACACTGCCATCTCCTCAAAGAATGCCTCCTTACTGGAGCTCGGAGGAAGGACCAATGCGTCACTGTCCTGACTCACTGGAGTAAGTCATACATTTCAATGTAGATCTTTAACATATCGACCCTTTCGCTTTCGCCGTCTTTACACGGGACATCGAACTGTGCTGTGAAAAATTATTTTTGCATGGACCTCAAAACAACTCATCATTTTCCCTCTCTCTTCCCATCAAAGGCTGATGGAATCAAAACCGGGATGACAACGTTTCTAAAATATGCTAGAACATTCTCCGCCTAACTCACTACCACGAGCTGTAGCTGGGCCCAGGAGACAGTTTAACGGCCCCGCTCCTGTCAGGGGCAAGATCACACTGACTATCTAGTATTCCTTATCCCCCGAAAACCCCAAGTGCTTTCCGGTTGCCTCTACCCTTACTCGCTCAATTCCTTCTCTTCTTCCAGACATCTGTCTTCCTTTCCATTCACACATCTGCATTTGTCCATTTAGGCAGTTTATAAAGAAACTTGCGGGGCTTACTTCAGAAGACTAAGGTCCAAGAACATCAGAAAGAATACAGAAAACAGACCAAGCACAGACACGGAAGCACCCAGAGGAGAAGCCTACCGGGGAAGAGTCAACAAACAAGGCAGGTTTTACGACATCAATGCCTTGAACTTCATTTCCAGAAAGCACAACCCTTCCCATTTAGATGACCGAAACCTACTCTGCTCCCAACAGAGTCAATCTGTTCATTCTAAGACATAAATGCCAGGGGTAACCGACATATGCAAGCCAGTTCCACTCTTTTCTGGAATTACCTACGGAGACAGAGGGTAAAGGAGAGCAAAGCCAATTCGCCCGTTCCATCATCTCCAGAGGGATTCCCACTGTAGGAAGCACCTGCTACGGTTTCCATCTAGAATGTCCCCTACAGGCTTACGTTTTGAGCACTGGGGTCCATAACTTGTGAAGTTATTTTCAACAGTGTACAGCTTTTTTTAAGAAATGGGGTTTTAGCTGGGCAGTGGTGGCGCACACCTTTAATCCCAGCCTCCCAGAGATGAACTTGACTTGTGTCCTCATGAGGCCAAGGGGCTGAATGCAGCCTGCTTCGCGGCAGAGCAAGGCAAAGCACTGCTTGGTTCGCACGAGCACCACTTGGCAAACTGACTCTGCTTTCCCAAGATAAAGAAACAGAGACTACAGGGGGCCGGAGAGATAGCTCAGTGGTTAAGAACACTGACTGCTCTTCCAGAGGTCCCGGGTTCAATTCCCAGTACCCACATGGCAGCTTACAACTATCTGTAACTCCAAGATCTCACATCCTCACACAGATACATATGCAGACATGACACAGACCACAGAGCCACCTCATACACACCCCTGCACTCTCTCTGCAAAGGGCCACAGCCTTCACTGCTCTGGCATCTACAGGCTATCAGGCCACTGGGAAACACAGTAGGCTCATCAAGGCAACAAGGCCCAGCACCTCATGGCGAGCCTGTGTAACAATCACTGTGCAGCCATCAGTGGCCCTCTTGGACACTAAAGAGATGGGGACAGGAGGAGCTGGAGAGAGGCCTCAGCAGTTAACGGTTAACTGCTCTTAAGGTAGACCCAGATTTGGTTCCCTGCACCACCCCCACAACTGCCTGCAAAATTCGGTTACAAGGGGTCTGACATGGTCTTCTAGTCTCTAAATTCATTTGTACCTACACAGTGCATAGAAAGTCATGCAGGCACATATATGTGTATAAAAACAAATAAGTATATAAATCTTAAAAAGAGCTAAAATTATCAAAGGATTAGTTAAAACATTATTTAAAACAGGGAAGACAGAAGATATGGTACTTCGTTGCAATTTCTTCTCCTTTCCCTCCATCCGACTGAAAGGGAAGACTAATTTTTCTTTTTTACAGTGAAGCACTCAGGAAGCAGGACTGAACAGGAAGCTGCCTTACCATAAGGATACTTAGTATCCAGCTTATTTTCTGCCGTTCTCCTCCAAGGCAACAGGTCATCACTGCAGCCATTCGGCATTCCATTGTACCCGATCCCAACAATCTTGTTTTCTGTGTTCACGATGCAGGCTCCAACCTATAAAGGAACATTGCCCAAAGGTTTGCTAACTGTGAAGAGCAGGTGTGCCACTCGGGAGGCAGTAACTAAATCACAAGCATGGGAGGGGGGAACACACCACACACACACACACACTGCGGCAGATTTACTCTGCATTTTTTTTTAAGTTGCCGAGTATCCATTTTCCTAACCTGTTCTTTGTGTACATCTCAGCAAGTACCTGAACATCTTCCCACAAAACCCATTTACCTGGGAACTTGGATCCTTGCTTCTTTGGGCCGACAAGAAGGCCACCGCCATGAAATACTCAGGCCACTCCAGATAGTCATCCCGTTTTTTGCAGGAAATGTCACTCATGTTGGGTCTAGAAGTCATATGCCGCTGAACACTGAGAAGGAAAATTATGCATCTGATTTCCAAGTAAACGCATCAGGCCTAAACACTGGGCAACTTCAGCTGTACTTACTAAGCAGAAATCGCAAGTTCCTAGACTTAAGGGAAGAGGTCCTGGTCTTAAGAGAAAACTAAGAAATGTATTATTGGAAACGTCTGAATAACTCATGTATTACCTGCTTTCCTATAGAATCTAAGTCACTATATACAGACAGACAGACAGACAGACAGATAATTTGCCCTCCAAGCCCAAATAAATAAATAGCGTTTGTAGCTTTTGCAATTAGGCCAGTTTGGTAACTAACCAGATGATTTGTCCCTTTCCTTCTTCCTTCGTTTCTCCAAATAAAGCCATTAATCAACTCTGAGGACTGAATCTAACGGGAGGGGGTGGGGGAATTAGAAAGTGCTAATACTAAAACCAGGTTCTGCAGCACGGGCCTCAAGTCCAGGCCTACAGCCTAGATGGTCTCTGCAACGGGGGAGAAACTGAGAGGGGGTTGGAAGAGGCACAGAACTTCAGCTAAGAGAGTCCTTTCGAAAATAAACTAGGGAAGGGAGGGCAACACGGAATCACCCCATTCACTGAGAAATCCTAACGTGCGGGATTTTCCAAACCTCCCCTTCAGACTTCAGTCGTTAAACGTACGCTGCTGTGCAGAGCAGCACCTAGCAGTGAACAGGTAGGTATGCGGAAGAAGAGTTAGCCAGACTCTCGCCCTTGCTCAACAAGAGACGTGGGGCAGTGGCTGGCTCCCGCCTGCTTTAAGGTCTGGAGGGGGATGGGAGGACAGGGAGCGAGGACCCATTTCCCTACCCGGGGCTGCCCTGTGCTTGCTCTTTAAAGCTCCCTGGGGTTCCGTACCCACCCACGAGCAGCTTCGCAACGAGGAAACTGAGGCTGGGATGTCACCAGTCCAGGGAGAAACTGCTCCACCTCAGCCCGGACAGGACGCACCGTCCTGGAAACCGCCCCAACTCGGCTCCCGGGTTCTCAAGCCTCCATCCTCCCCACCACGTGGGCGCCGCGAGAGACTCGGGGAGACACCCTCCCTCCACCGCGGCGAGCCCGCGGGTGGCAGCCCCCGTGCAGACTGGGCCCAGCGCGGGCCGTGGGGTCGCGCCCGCCGTCCGCTCCGCCGGGGCTGCGGACCACGCTCGCGCCGTCCGCCACCCGCCGCCCAGGCGCCGCGCGCGCGGGAAGCCGGGAGGGAGGCGGGGCCGGCGGCGGAAGGGGCGGTGGGCCCCGGCGTGGCGCGCGCCCCTGCACGCGGTCGCGACCCCTGGGTCCCTGCCGAGGGGGGCTGCGGTCTGCCCGGCACGCGTGGGAGCCAGCGCGGGCCCCGCGGCGGTAGCGGGACACCAGCGTCGCGGTGACCTCTGCGGTTTCCTTACCGGGTTTTTTTTGTTTGTTTTTGCGCTGGACTCTGGAAGGGACGGTGCCTGGCCACACCCACGGGCCTGAGGGCTCAGTCTTTTTAGTTGTCGGTGCTCCTCCCAGCCCTCTGAATCCATCACCAACTTCCCCAAGGAGTAACGTAAATACGGAAAGGTGACCTAAAGACCCAAATATTCTAGTGGCCGCGGGCCTGAAAGGAACAAAGAACTGAAGGGATCTGGTTCTGGCCTCTATAAGCCCTGCAGGCTGTGTCCTTCTAGCCACCTCCTAGCCAGCCAGGCCTTCTCACCTTCATACCAGAAGGGTGTAGGGTTTTCAGCTGTGCCTAGAGGCCTCTTACTTCGAAACTTCATTTGCATCGGCTTTTTGGTTCACCAGATTTAGAGTTTCTACTCCAGTCCTGTGAAAGACCCTGAGATGCGGGCCAAAGCCTTCTCCAGCCAGTCAAGGTGCACGTGTGCTCTTTTGACAGGCTCCTGGTAACGTTTGTGGAGGTCATATGCCCAGAGGAACTACCTCTGATTTCTTCAACATGGGTTACTGGACTACTCAGACGTTTCACCCCTAAATCTGGAGGGACTTTTGTTCTACTACAGAATGATAGGCGTCCCCGTTTATCTTATCCGCGGGGCTTGCGGCTACTGCCCATACTCCATACTGTCGCTCCATAAATAAAAGCTACTGTAATAATCATGACTTCTAATCTGCACAGCCCCGATCTCAAATGCTAATCAAAACAAAAGCTTGTTAACTGTATTAATTTAGCCCCACAGAGAAAGAATGATGAGAATAAACAGTTGGTTCTACCTAATTTCTCACTAGCGCAGACACATCGTTCTTCATGTCCATGGTCCAGCCTGTAGATTCCATAATTAAATTATGTACTGCTCTTGGTGGATGCCAAGAAAGGAAAGAGGGAGAATATTTCATGGTTAACTATAGATTGTTTTTTGCCTTGATAAAACTCAGGCTCCAAAGAGCCACATAGATTAACGTGATGATCTTTTATGTCAAGTTGACTTTAGTTGACTATCTTGTTGCTACTAAAATTCGTTATGTCTCTCTCCCCACCCACTGCTTGATCTTTGTCACCCTCATCTATGGCTCTTGGGTCTTGGATTCATTTCTCTGCTTACCAACCTACAACTAATACATCACCAGTTGCTGCTGGCCCTTCAGCCACAACATCATTAAGCTTTCTTTCTTCCTTGGCCGTGTAAAGACTGTCATACATAATTTAGTTACTTCTCATCATTCTCCATTTTGGTCAGCTCACACGTTCCCTTCTGCAATAAATCCAGGATCCTGCCTGCTGCAAACAGTTACCCTCACTCTTCCTGTATTTCACTGAAAGACAGTGTCGTTCATAATGCAGGAAACTCTGCTGATTCCTGGTTTCACGACTGGAGGCTTCGAATTTTCTGCACCAACAGTAAAACCAGGCAACCGAGTGAGAAAACTGCATGCCTTCCCATGTCTTGCTCATTAACACCTTGTAACTCCAAGTGTGACTGCGAGTGTTAAACCTCCGCTAATACCTTTCATTTTGGCGTATAATTGAGGCTCTTGCTTCACCTAAGACAGAGACAGGGCTCTGCTATACTTTCAGCCATGTCTACTTTTCACCTCCCTAGGCAAGGTGAGGGGATGTCACAGGGATAGAAGCATCAACACATTCATGAGAGCTCTAGTCAGACTCTGGCCCACTCCCCTGCTTATGAAACTCCAGGTCATCTGTGTGTACTACATGACTTAGAAAGTACTTCAGTAGCTCAGAAGTGGGGGTGTGGACAGATTAAGAAGGCCAGTCAAGGTGAAACTCTTCTCAGGCTACCCTAGAAGGGATTTTGATGACATTCATAGATATTTGACCTACCAAGATACCACCTAATAATTTCCTCACCTCTTTTGTTTGCCAAGAAGGAAAAGTCTTTTTAACCAAAGAAACAGAGTGTATTATTAGTCAGAGTTCTCTAGAGTCACAGAATGCATGGAATAAATATCTTTGTCTCATATATGTATATATACGTATACATATCTCTGTTTCATATATATGTGGAAACGTATCGGAATGACTTACAGGCTGTAGTCCAGCTAATTCAACAATGGCTAACTGTGAACAGAAAGTCCCAAGAGTCTAATAGTTGCTCAGTCTCACAAGGTTGGTTATCACAGCTGGTCTTCTGTATATGCTGGAATCCCAGAGAACTAGGCTGCAGTGCCAGCGGATGAATGAATGTGCTAGTAAGGCAAGGACAAGCAAAGAACAAACCTTCCGTCTTCTGTGTCCTGACGTAGGCTTCCAGCAGAAGGTGTGGCCCAGATTAAAGGTCTGTCTCCCCACCTCAAGGTCCGGATCAGAGGAGTATCTTCCTACCTCAACAGTCCAGACTATAAGTGGATCCACCCACTTCAAACCACGTAGAAAAGATGTGCCCTTCATGTCTGAATTGTAGTTCATTCCAGATATGGTCAAGTTGATAACATCACACCAAGAGTTTGAAAAGTAGTCAATATGTGCAATGTTTGTTATGAGAGGAAGGACATAGGGTTTTAGTCAGGACAGACTATGAACTACTTCTAAATAAAATTTAACAGGGGCTTTCAATTACAAAAATGTTTAGGCATTCACCTCAGTTTATGTGTGTGTGTATGTACCCATAAATACATTGATCATTAAATACTGGCTGACTGAATAAACCAGTAGAAAACAATCACTTTATGCTAAATCATTTATAGTTGCCAACACATAAAGGAAAACTTTGTGAGCTTTAGTTATTCCCCTCTCTCTGCCTCCTTTTTCTGAGTGTAACAGAAGGGCATTTGGCACCTGGATGGAAATTTGGCAGGTGAGACTTTGGGACTGGTGGGTCAAGCAACAAAGGGGAAACAGAATTGTTTTCAAGACCAAAAAAAAAAGAAAAGCAACTGTGAGATTTTGCTCTTGGCCCCCAAACTGGCTGTTTGCAGCCTCAGAACTGAAGGCAGTGGTGACAGTGATCGCTGTCTGCCCTCTCATCTTATGCCAGTTCTCCACGTGGCTTGCTTTTCCTCCACAGACTTGAACTTGTAGCCTCTTTCATACATAACTGGTTGAAGCTGATGGAAATTACATGTCTTATCACTTCTTAGAAGAAAGAAAAAAAATACATAAAATGTAAATCTGAAAGAAATGGGCAATTTTCTTGTACCACTTTATACTTCTGTGTAAGTTACCAAGTGCCAATCATTCCACTTATTAAAATTCAGATTTGTCAAGCAGCGCGTGAGCTTTCAGTGTTGTACGCGAGAAGATAATGCTTCGCACAGCGCAGTCACTTAGGCTGAGTCTGTGGTGGTCCCTACCTGAGGAGAATCCATCAAATTGCTGGCTTTATAGAAATATTAACGATCTCATCAAAGACACCCTCTGCTCCGGGGTCGCCATGGAACCTCCTGAAGGGCAGAGGCGGTCTGTTTCCGGATGCAGAATTCCTTATCGACCTTGCACTCGCCACTAACCTAAGTGGTATGTGTTTTAGCTGGAATAACAAGGTGAATTCCTAAAAATGATTGTAAATGAAAGCCTGTTGAATTTTATTGAGAAGTTAATGGCTAGTGTAGCCTCTTGCCACATTGTACCCTTCCTTAAGTCACCGGAGAAGCCCCCCTAGGGGTAAACTTCTCAAATAAAAAGACAGGAGTCAAATCAATATATTTGTGTTTTAGCTTCCCAGTAGAGGTGTGTGTTTTGAGGGACACTTGTGATTTTGCCCTGACAACAACAAGTAACTAACGCTGTGGGGAGAGGGAAGATGTCGAAAAGACAAAACAAGATGATAAAGGGAACCTGTCCGAATTGAATAATTGTTGATCCTATTTATCGGGCAGAGGTATTAAGCTTTGACACAGGAGTGGAGGGAGAACGTAGCCCACGAAGGCCAGGCCCCATGTGTGGTCACGTCTGGCTGCTGCGGTGTTTGATAGACAGCTCTAAGATGGTGGGAGGTTAAAAGCTGTCTGCCACGAAGCCTTTTAAGGTGCTATCATCCCGGTAATGCTGCCTTCAAGTGAGCCCCGGATTTGAGAGTTAAATATCAGCTGAAGGCAGTGGCGAGGCACTTGTGGAATCATCCCTACGAAAACGAGTGAAATTTAATAGTTTGGTGGTTACAGCAACCACCATCCTGCAAGAAAAATCAATATCTGCACAGTGCTAGAATCACACCAAGGGCTCCTGGAGCTGAGCCATTGCAGTGAAGAGTAAACCCGGATTCATTAGAGTAGAAAGTCAGAATGTGGTAGGAGGTCAGACATAAATACACCCCGGGTTCCATTGTCCGGAAGCTGAAGATGTTCTCCTTTCAGGAGCCGAGCATTTTGTAAAAGCAGCGAATTTACAGAGCAGGTAGTGACCTTGGCAATCTTCGAGTCCAGCCCCTTCTTTTACAGATGAGGAAATACTGGCCCCGGAAGACTGCTGGGCTTGCTCCACTCCACACGACTGGCCCAGAGAGATTTTTCTCCCACCATACTCTCGTAGAATCTGCGAATCTAACCGCGGCTCTTCACTAAATCCGCCCCTATGGAAGGTACCGCGTGAGCACTTCAAGGAGCAGAAAAGTCAAATCAGCCTTTGTCTAAGGGTAAACCAATGTAATTAGTTTGCGATATTAATGACTGAGTAGCAGTGGAAGACAACAGTGAAAGAGCTGTCCCGAAACAGACCAGGATGACTCGGCGTTTCGGGGCGTCTTCTGCCTGTCCAAGCCTACTCCATCCGTTCTTGCTTCTCCTTAGCATCCTAGCCAATAAATAGGCCAGCTTCACCGGGGGTATGTATAAAATAAACAAGACACAAGGAGGAAGAGCCTGAGCAGACATACAGGATCATTCACGTTGTAACCCTGAGGGCACATGCCTGTAATTTCAAGAGCCAGAGGCAGGAGGATCATAGTTCAAAGCCACCCTGGGCTATTTAATTCATTTAAAGGCAGCCTAGGTGCCATAGAAAGACCCTGTCTCAGAAGAAAAGGGACAAATAAAAATCGTTGAAAGAAAAGTTGCCCAATTGAACTCCTGCACAACTCAGGGAAATGGTTTCCACTGGCAGAAATCTGTATTTGTTTCTGGGACAAAACCCAGAGGAAGGTTTGCACGTGCTCATCTCTGCATTCTCTAAAGAGGAAACCTCCATAAGTGTTCAAAACAGTCACAGCTCCTAAGAACCACAGAGAGCCTGGCACACGCGTGTGCATGTGTGTGTTTGTGTGTGTATGTATGTGCGTGTGTGCACACCTAGGCGTACACACACTGACATGCTGTCTCTTTCCAACCTTGTTGAAATGCTGGTGGTAGCATTACCTTTGGAGAAATGACTATATCTCGTCACCCCCACAAAAACCATCCCATGAAATCAAGAAATAAGAGCATGCAGTGGTCTGCCCTCCAGAACTGGAGAAGGGAAGAGGCTGTACCAGGCTCAGAGACTGATAGCTACAAATGAAGTCTGGCTGCGGAAAGCCAAGAATATCTTTACAGTGAGAGAATAACTGTTATCTTAGCTCCACTCCCTTGATGTTTTCCTATTTGTGCCTCCCGGTGGAACCCAGAGGAGTGTTTTGTTTTTTTTTCTCGAAAGCCTTTGTTAATCACCTGGTTGCCTACTCGCCCCCTTGCTATTCTCATGTCACAGTACAAATGGCACATGTTGGTAACAGGTGAGATAGCAAGTTTACATCTCAGAGTGCGATTTCATTTTGAAGAAATCCATTGTGTTTGTAATAGCTGCCATTCTAGAAGCTTCTGTGAACCAGGCACCCATACAAAAGGAAGGGTTTCATTTTATAAAATGGTGAGAAATTCTATTAGTGATTTTTGTGTGTGTGTGGCGTATTTTAAGTGGGTTATTATTAGATGGTGCTGACATTTCACATGCAGAAATATTCTTTTCTTGAGAGTGAAGTGTCACTCAAAAGAGGGAGAAATGATTTAGGATTTTTTTTTTAACGCAAAGATAGCCCTTGAAAAACCTCTCCTTCTAAATGCCTCCATCTGCAGAGGAGCCATGGCTAGAACTGATGTCTTTGATTTCTTTTTGATGCAAACATGAACGCCATGATGGGCCAAAGCCCAGCTGAAGGTCGGTATTAGTCATGGCCAGCGCACAGCACAAAAGACTCCCCCCTCACCTCATCCCTGCTCTGTAAGTCTGGATGTTACAGCTGTACCCAGGATGCTTCGAGAATTTTTCACTGAGTTTGCCTTTGCAAGTACACATTTGGCTCAGCAGAAGCTAAACATTTTAAGAGCACAGTAAGAAATAGGCCAGAAAACATCAAAGCTTTATAGCTTTTTGAGAAAACTTGATGGTCTTGCTGGTACAACTCCCTATGACACGGTTCAGTTGTGATAACAATGGAAAGTATATCAGTGCAAACTGCTGATGAAACCATCAGAAAATGTAGCCAAGGGTCTTTTAAACACATTTAAGAACTGTTCTTTTGAACTGTGCCTCTTAGCCTTGGAAAACCTCTCCGAGATTTTAAACAGGGCTTTGGCTGAACTGCGGAGTGAGAACCTGAAATTATCTCATGCGCTGGAATCAATATCAAGCAATATTTTCTCTTTGAGAGAAATTCAATCTGACAGAGAAGAATAGGAGCAATAAGGAAACTGGGACCCTGGTGAAAATGCTTGCCTTCCAAAGACGCCGTAAAGCAGTACAAATTAGGTGATGTCACCAGAGGTAGAACACCACAGTGACAGAATAAAATGTATCTGAACATCAGAATACTTCATTATCACTACCACGGGTCCCTAAGCTTCACAAAATGCATCCATCAGCCTTGATGGCCATTTGTGAGCCACTGCTGGTAGCTAGATGGCGCAGCGAGAAAGCGCTCCCCCCTTCCCCCCCACCGCCCCCCACCCCCGCATCACAAGGACAGCAGGGTTCAAAAGGAGGGCCTGGGCACACAGCCCAAGCTTTGTTAGTCTCAAAGTGCTCTCTAGCGGCCAGATGAACGCAGAAGGATCCGAGGTACAAGGTACGGGAGTCACTTCAGAATTCTAGTTGTCCTTGAGAGATAAGGGAGAGACACTTTGTCTTTTTCACCTCCTGGATCAGTGGGAACCACTGATGAGTAAGCCCTGGGGTTTCTGAGAACGGAGTTGCCATCCGTCGGTTACTAGACTCAGCTGTTCTGTACTGCAGACCAGGGACTTGTCAAGTGCGAAAGGGTGCAGGTTTGAAGGGATCCCTGCGCATCGCTGGGAGGCTCATTAGTGCAAGGCGATCCTTACTAGAACAGGAAGTGCGTTTAGCCTTGTCATTGCTCTGTGCCGCGCTCCAGCTCACGACCTGAGGCACCGGGACATTCCAGGCAAAATCCCACACTCAGTTTCCAGTGTTCGTTTAATCTTCACAAAAACCCTGTCGTAGGACTCATTTCTATCACCCATAACTCCCATCTTAAGGCAAAAGTTGATGCGCCGCAGGTGGAGGGCCAGGGGGGCCTCTGAGGAAGTAGCAGATGTTAGGGCCATAGAAATGCCAGGGATGCCTTCAGTCCTGCTGGCATCATGTAAAAGCAATAAAGCTAAACAAAAGACAGTGTTATGTCCAGAACTTATTTATGGATACTGCAATGTGAATCCCATATGATGTTCACATTTTAGTCTGTGTGTGTGTGTGTGTGTGTGTGTGTGTGCATGGGGTGGGTACCTATGCAAGCGCATGCAGAGGCCATAGCAGGATATGAGATATTTTTCTCTATTGTCCTCTACCTTGTGGTTTTAATACATACAGCATTTTGAGTGAACTAGCAGCCGGGCATTTTTGCTAGGATGTCTGGCCAATGAGTTCTAAGGATCCACCTGTCTCCCTTGCTGCCCTCTACCCCATCCCGTGCTGAGCTTATAGGTACACACACAGCCAGGCCCAGCTTTTTACACTGGTGATAGGGATTCAAACTCAGGTCCTCAGGTTGGAAGAGCAAGTGCTTTTAGCCATTTATCTATCTATCTGTCTGTCTGCCTATGTATCTATGTATCTATGTATCTATGTATGTATGTATGTATGTATCTATCTATCTATCTATCTATCTATCTATCTATCTATCTATCTATCTATCTATCTATCTATCTATCTGAGACACAGTTTGTTTCTGTAGCCCTGATTCTCCTGGAACTAGCTACAAAGACAGGTTGGCCTCAGACTCAGAGATCCGCCCACTTCTACCTCCCAAGCACTGGGATTAAAGGTGTATGCCACCAAGACCCAGCCGGCCATTTTAAAAAGGTTTTTTAAAAACATGCTGAACTCAATAGCCTTATGAAAATGAGTACTGGGGTGCCCCACTAACACAGCGGGCTCCGCTGGCCAAAGGCCATAGTTTGCTAAGGTCCTGTCACCAAAGCAAATCTGAGGCCCAAGGCCCTTAAGTGGCCTCAGCAACTGCTCTTTTCGGGGCATCTGTTCCCTCCAAAATGTATGTTGAAATCCAATCCTCAGAAAAGGCTTAGTGGCACAACGCTGTAATCTCAGCTGTTGAGAAAGTAGACATAGGAGGATCTCTAGTTCAAGGACAGCGTGGGCAACTTAGTAAAACCTTACCTCAGAATAAGAAGAAAAGAAAGGGCTGGGGGTAGAGGTCAGCAATAAAGTACTGATCTGAGATGCATGAAACCCAACTTCAATCCCCAGCTCTCAAACAGGAAAGAAAGAAACAACGTTTAATCCTCAAAATTCTGTCAATGGTGTTTGTAGGTGCAGCCTTAGGGAGGTAATTAAATCTCCACAGGATGAGACCGTGAGTGTGGGATATGAATAACCTTGTGAGAAGGGGGAAGAGACCCAAGTTTGGCAGCTTCCTGTCTCACCGTGAAGTTCCCCAAACTCCCTTGGGATTCTACAGAGGCTCTCCTGACGGGAATGACCTCACCACATTCACCCAGGCCAGTCTTGAACTTCCGGCTCTCACATCCCTGAGCCAAAAGACTTTCATATATCATAAGTGACCCAGTCTGACTGTTGGGTGACAGCAGCACTTAGACAGAGACCGCTCAACATATCTGCCTGTGGCCAATGCTCCATTAGATACCACGGGTGCCACAGACATGCTCCTGCCCAACCACACTAATTATTTTGTTGTGAACAGAGGAGGGAAAAAACAGATTTAATCTATAATCCTTGAATTGCTGAGACAGCTCAGTGGGTTAGAAGTGGTTGCCATGCAATCTTGACAGTATGAGTCAGATTCCTGAGACGCACATAAATGCTGAAGGAAAGAACTGACTAAATAAAGTTGCCTCCTGGCCTCCACACATGCATGGCACATGTGTGCCCCCCACCTATGTACCTATATACAGTATAATAAATGATGTAAAATAATCATACCTATGATATAAGCACCCAAACTTACCTAGAGCTATAAATTGAGTTTGAGGCCATTTAGATTACAGGAAACTCTGTCCCAAAAGGCCAAAAGAAAAAGGAAGAAAGGAAAGCAAAAAAGAAACATTCTATAGGGAAAGCCAGTCAATGACAGAAAGGAAAGAGGGAAGCCCTTTAAAAACTCTGCCCAACGGTCCTAGGAAAAACACTGTAGAAAAATGCGGTGTCTGTTCAGACAGAAAGCTTGATGCCATATGGCGAGGGTATTAGGAATTCATGGGAGCGTAGATTCATAAACCTTCACAGGTGTCTGTCCAATCACCTTTAGCAGTAGGGGGATCTGCGTGGCAGGAGTTACTTGTCAGAGCCGGGCCTCCGGGGATCCAGAGCTCCTGCTTTCAGAGGTGTCAGCCATTCACTCATTTGTAGTCTGAGCAGCACTGGTAAGCCACGGGAGCCAGGTGAGTTACTTTTCCAGAACTTACATTAACTTCTCCTTAGAGTTCTTATACAATCTAGAAAAAGGACACACGCACGCACGCACGCCCTCACTCACACACACATTCTTGGAGTGGAAGGCAATGCCATATTCTCAGAAAGGAGTTTGGCCCTTGGGGTACACACATGCAGGTACACGGCGTCTTTGTCTCTCCAGCTGGAGGCATCAAGACCCACCATGATGGAATTCGGGCCTCAGCAACCAGAAATATCCCTCCTTTCAAGCTACCTGATGTCGCTTTTGTCCGGCTGTGCTGTTCAGTGGCTCAAGCCCTCTCAGCGCAGCTGCAGTAGGCAACCCCCACACCCTGTTGCTGTATTGCCCCTGCACTGGCTCTAAGCACAACAACCTAGGTTCCTGTCCTCACTCCTGTCCCCAGCAGGACCCCACGCTTACCTGGGAATAAACACAACAAACTCAGGGAACAACTACTTCCTGCCCCGTCTATTTCTCAGCTTCTCCCTTGACATAAAGTTCTTTCCCTCTGTGGTTTTTGTTTTGTTTTTGACAGAGAATAGCATGTTACTTGACTTCTGCATTCTCGTCCCTGTTTGTTGTTCAAGCCAAGATCCTAACTTCTAAACATTGAGACGTGCTTTCTACTTGATCTCTAACCTTTCCCCGT
Organism: Pachyuromys duprasi; assembly: GCA_028658305.1. Classification (NCBI taxonomy): domain Eukaryota; kingdom Metazoa; phylum Chordata; class Mammalia; order Rodentia; family Muridae; genus Pachyuromys; species Pachyuromys duprasi. The sequence continues at coordinate 83,183,598 of CM053764.1, forward strand.
GTTGTTCAAAGTCTCCAGATCTAGATTTCACTGTGGAAAAAGAATGTGACTTCCCCTTCCGCCCTCGGCATGTGTTCATACATGAGTGATGGTAGGAAGATTGTTGGAGGAATTCTCTCAATGGCATTCTAAAGATACCTAATACACATCTGGTAACTACCCAGTGTCTGGGATGCTTGGGTGAACAAAACAGAGTGGGTGGATTACTGTCAGCGGGTGTGGAGGCTTGAATGAGAACGGCTCCCCATCAGAGGCCCCATAGGCTCAGCTATTTGAATGCTTAGTCTCAGGTTGGTGGACCTGTTTGGGAAGGATTAGGAGGTGTGGCCGTCTTGGAGTCAGAGGTGGAGGTTTCTAGAGCCATCCCCAGTTAGCTCTTGCTGTCTCGAGTTTGTAGAGCAAGATGTGAGCTCTCAGCTCCTGCACCATGTTGCCTTCCTGCTGTCATGGTCCCTAGTCATGGACTCTAATCCTCTGAAACTGTAAGCCCCCAATAAACTCTTTCTTCTGTAAGTCGCCTTGCTTGTGGTCTCTAATTACAGAAATAGAAAAGTAACAAGAGAGGGAGGGGAGGGATGGACTTAACAGGAAATGGTTCATTCAGCACAGTGACTTGTAGAAAGAGCTGAGAAGTAGGGAGAGTTGCATCTGGGATGCTGAGGCCAAGGAGAACATGATTTCTACCAGGCACAAGGCAGAACATCCAGAAAGGTGTAAACCCAATCCGGAAGGAAGAAACGGCCTTGAGGTTTGAGCGTTGTGATCAGAGTAGGGAACCCACAGAAGGGATAAATGGAAACAAGAGGGGTTTGCAAGCTGGTGTTCACTTCTGAAGGAGAGCTCAGTTGCTGTAGGAAAACAGAAGAGAAGGAGACCAGCTCCAAGACAGCTACAGATGTCCAGCAAGACAGGATGTGTAGGTTTGGGTCAGGTGGAAAGAGAACAAGGGACAGACAAAATGACTCCCACATTGCTTGATCAATAGGTGGAATGGAGACTCAAGATTTTCTCTTTCTTCTGGTTTTGTTTTGATTGTTGGTTGTTTGCTTGTGCTATTTTTTTTAAACATAAGATCTCACTCTGTTGTCCAAGCTAGCCTGATACTTACCATCAGGCTTAGTCACTTGGGTTATCCTGAAACACAAAGCAATCCTCTTTCCTAAGCCTCTCAAGTCTTAGAATTACAGACATGAGCACTACGACAGATAACATTCTATCTTACTTTATTCTATTAATTTTTTGAGACAATGTCTCACATATCCCAGGCTGGTCTCTATCTTACTATAGAACTGATGACCTTAGCACTTCAGGTCTTCCTGCCTCTCCTTCCAGGTGTCGGGATTAGAAATGTGGCCATTACCCCTGGCCTCTGAGGTGACAAGAACAGAACTCAGGGCTTCACAAATACCAGGCAAGTACTCTACCAAATGAGCTATGACCCCCAGCCATAGCAAGATTTCATTTTCTAAAATAGAAAAAAAATGCTTGGTAGGTAGATAAAAGTCTATTTTAAAAGAGAGAGAGAGAGAGAGAGAGAGAGAGAGGAAGAAAGAAAGAAAGAAAAAGAAAGAAAGAAAGAAAGAAAGAAAGAAAGAAAGAAAGAAAGAAAGAAAGAAAGAAAGAAAGAAAGAAAGCTCTGACTACAGAGTAGAATCTTTCAGATGCCATTAAGACATCTGAACGTAGGTCCCAAGTCAGCCTTTTCCCCTGCCAAGTAAGAGGGAAAGCTCCAGGCTTTGGACAGAAGAGGAACTCTTAAAACAACCCAGCATGTAAGATGATGGGTGAATAAGATACTCAAAGACAAAGAAAGGATGGCAAGAGGTGGTCCCGCCAAAGCTTTGCTTGTAGACTTACTGCTGCCTTGGGGATTTCATGATTGCCATATGTCAATAGGTTCAGGAAGAATTTAAAACTTATAGGACATATTTCCAAGAGCATTTGTGGAAGAAGCCAGCATAGATAACTCAAAGAAGAAAGTAAACCAGGAGGGGAAGAAGAGCTTCCAGGGTGAATGGAAGTAAAGAGTTTCTTCTAATTCTGTATCTTGGTCCTTTAACTATTAGAAACAGGGCTTCAAGAAATTTTATTCCTTTTCCCACAAAGCCTTACTTTTCTCATCTTTCAAAAGAAGGGTTTGAAGAGACTCTTAACTCGGGGTCATAGACCCAGCCCTCCAGGTGAAACCATGGCTGCAGGGTAATCTTCAAGAGAGCAGGAGTCTTTACCCTGGCAAGTCATCTTCAAAAATGTTTTATGTATTTGTGCATACCCATGAGTTTTTCTGCAAGCCGAGTTGTTCTCTATTGAACTTCTTTAAGGCTATTGGTCTGGGACTAGAGAGATAACTCAGATATTAAGAGCACTTGCTGTTTTTGCAGAAGACCCGAGTTCAGCTCCCAGGACCCATATGATCGCTCACAAGCATCCATCACTCCAGGTCCAGGGGATTTTATGCCTCTCCTGACCTACTCAGGCACCAGGCACACACATGGTGCATAGACATACACTCAACCAAAACCTCAAGCATATACAATAACATAAACAAATTTTAAAATAAAATTTTAGAAAGACTATTGATCCATATTTGACTATTTCGTTAAGAAATTCCAATGTTAGCTGGGAGGTGGTGGCGTCCACCTTTTATCCCAGCACTGGGGAGGCAGAGGAAGGTGGATCTCTGTGAGTTTGAGGCCAGCCTGTCCTACAGAGTTAGTTCCAGGATAGTCAGGGCTACCCAAAGAAGCCCCGTATTAGAAAAAAGAAAGAACAAGAAGAAAAAGAACAACAAGAAAAAGAACAAGAAGACGAACAAGAAGAAGAACAAGAAAAGAAAAGGAAAAAAGAAAAGAAATTCCTATGTTAAAATTTTTCGAGGGGGCTGAGAAGACAGCTTGATTGAGGGTCTGAGTTCAAATCCTCCACATCCATGTAAAAATGCTAGGTGGGACAGTGCCTACATGCTATACTAGTGCAGGAGAAGTGGGAGGATCCCTGGAGCTTGCTGGTCAACCAGCCCAGCCAAATTTGGGAACCCCAAGTTCAGTGAAAGACCTTGTCTCAAAGGTTAGGGTGGAGACAGCTCAACCACTGAGAACACTTGCTGCTCTTGCCAAGGGCCCAAGTTTTCTTCTCAGCACCCACCTGGCAGCTCACAGCTGTCCACAACTCTGTCTCCAGGGGATCCAACTCCTTCTTCTGGCCTCAGGCACCAGGCACACATATGGTATACATACATGGATGCAAGCAAAACACTCATTCACATCTGAAAATAATAATCATCGTTTAAAAGAGAAAATTAAAGTGGGAAAAAAAAACTGAGGGAGATACCTAATGTTAACCCATGTCTTCTATATGTACATGCTCATACCTGCACATGCATGTGTACATAAAACATACAGAAGCAATTTTCAAAATGAACATGGTAAAAATGATAGACAATGTGGTTGTGCAGCAACTTCACCGTTGTAATTTATTTAAATCAATGTTTTAAGATGGATGTGGTGGTGCACGCCTGTAATCCCAGCACTCAGGGAGGCAGAGGCAGGTGGAGCTCTATGAGTTTTCAAGGAAACCCTGGCCTACAGAGTGAGTCCCAGACAGCCAAGGCTACACAAAGAAATCCTCTTTTGAAAAAAAAAAAACCAAACTAATATTTTAGCGATGTTGGTAGAAATAAAAGCAATTTATAAAAATTATACAAATTTCTGTAAAACTGTTAAATACCATAAAAGTATATGAAAACATAGGGAAATCAAATGCCAGATAGATGGATGGAGAGAGAGAGAGAGAGAGATCTATATAGAAAACCAAAACTGTTACTAGGGTGGATTAAGATGGTTTGAAATAAGTGAAGGAATTTATACCATATTCATGGGCTGGAAGATTCTGTAATGTAGAGAGATGGCTCTTCCTCAGCTGGAATTTAGAACCAATGTAACACCAACCAGAAGCCCAATGAGGCCTTTATCAGCATCGACAAACAAACTGCTCCTCTTTTTCCTCTCTTCTTCTTTCCTGCCCTTCCTCTTGCATAATTACCTAAGGACCATGAAACCTTGGTTCCTCACTGTCAGGGTAGAGTTACAAATATGCAGAGGGGAGACCAGAATGGAGAACTCTCTTTAGTAAAGCGGATATTGATGTGAATTCATTGTTTTCAATATAAGCTAGCAGAGAAATCAGCTCAACTAAAAGTCCAGGGTATGGCACATAGAGATGTTGGTCTCTATTCCCAAATCTTTCCAGATGACAAACCTTGAAAATACAATATTCACATTTACATCTCTACATCTATTTTCACCAAGTGGAGGGCAATTTAGACACCAAAAAGTGTCTGCAGAGAGAGCTCAGTCAGTAAATTGTTTGCTACATAAACAGGAGAACCGAGGTTAGATCTTAGGACTCATGTACAAAACCTGGCATGGTGGCATGTGTCACAGGCTTGCATTCCCCGTGCAGCGGAAGTAGAGACAGAGGAACCCTGACACTCACTAGCCAGCCACACTAGCCTAACGCGGGCTCTCCATGCTAAGAGACTGTCTCTCAAGAGAAAGGCAGATAGCTCTCAGAAAAGGCACCTAAGGTTGGCTCCTGGTCCACCTGCCCACACACAGTTGCACACACATGCGTCCAAGCACAAAAATCAAACTAAATAACAACAGTAATCGAATACACCCCACTGAGTGAAATGAAAAAGCGTCAGTAGAAGCTGTTCTAAATTAAAAGCATATTAAAGAAAGAGGAAATCTACGTATTCCCAAAGCACAATCCCAGGGGCACCAAATAAGTTATTAAAGTTGAGGTCTGGCTTTTATAGTCAGAGGTCTAGCAGACACCACCTGCCAACCAAGGGCTCATGACTGATACAGAAAACATTGAAATCCCAGACCATGTCAGAGGATGCGAGAGCCCACACTGGTTCTGTGATAATTCTACCAAGAATCAATAACCTGAATCTAGAAATGATCCAACAGGGACAGATCTGTATTGCTCAGCATTTGACAGAGCAACTGGGCTGTAGTCTTCCTACGGAATCAAGAACACATCATTCAGGGAACAACTGAGGAGGTGCTCGTGACTGATAAAGAGCAAAGAAATATATGTTAAAGGTAATGCGTGGTCCTCAGCTGAGTCCTCGGGACAACTGGTAAGGTTTGGATATGGTCCAAAGGCTAAACTAGATGACAAGCAAAAGCCAGAGCCGAATTCCTGATTCGGCTGTAGGTTATTCAAGAGTGTCCTTGGTAGACACCCATTGAAGTGTCCAAGAGTGATAAAACTGTCTACTTTCAAGTGGCTTAGGAAACAATAGGTTTTGTTCTGCACTTGAAACTTTTCTTTGAGTTTGAAATTGTTTGAACATTAAAAATTAAAATACCTACGGATGGGCAAACAAACACCCAAGAAGAACCAAGGCACAGCTGAAGGGGAACCAGCTGGGAGGAGTTCTGACTATCAGGAGGTGTGAAAGGGTGCTAATAAAGACCACGTGATGCTTAAAGGCACCAGGGTAGAGAACTGGGCTAACAGGGCAGAAGAGAGCACACACATCAACAGGCCCACTTTAAAGCGGAGACTTCCTTAATTACAAGTTGGTGCCACCAAACAGTGGGGGGGGGGGGTGAAGAGCAAATAGGGCTGGACCATATGGAATAGGACCATATGGAAAAGGTTAAGCCTGAGTACATACACAAAAATTAAATCCAGGTGGGCTGCAGAGCCACTGTGACAAGTGAGCAGTAAAACTTCTAGACGGTGTGGCATAGCAGAACCTTCTGAGAGGGCGGAAATGTTCTCAAATTAATTCTACACTACCTATTGCATTTAGACATCATTGCATATGGCTCATGGATTTACTTTCAACCTAAATCATCCTGCATGGGTGGTGACTGTGCATTGGACAGCACAGATTTTTTTAAGGCAATTGAAGAAAATGTCTTCATAATTTTGTCTTCGGAAAATATCTTTGAAAACAAGAGTTTTAAGTATTGAAGGGAAAATGATACATTATACTTTATTAAGATTAAGACTTTTTGTCCTTGGACCAACAGAATGACCCAGTGAGTAAAGGTGTTTGCCATGCAAGCCCAGCTTTCTGGGTTCAACATCCAGAATCCAGGAAAAGGTAGAATAAGGGTACTGATGTCAAAGTTGCGCCCTAATCTCCACACATATGGCATGGCATGCAAACCCACTTACACACATATATACAATAATAATAACAAATATTTTAAAAAGAATTTCTGTTTTTTATTAAAAGAGTGAGAAAAGGCATGATAGAGCAGAGAAAGGGCATATTGTATAATTAATATAGGACTTTCAGAGGCTTAGTCCATTATCATCATGGTGGGAAGCATGGCAGCGTGCAGGCAGACATGGTGCTGGGGAAGGAACTGAGGGTTCTACGTCTTGGTCCAAAGGCAGCAGAAGAGACTGTGTGCCACGCTGGGCATAGCTTGACAACTCAGAGCCTGTCTCCACAGTGAAATACTCTCTCCAATTAGACCACACCTACTCCAAAAAGGCCACACCTCCTAACAGTGCCATTCCCTATGGGCCAAGCGTTCAAACACATGAGCAGAGGGAGACATATCTGTTCAAACAACCACACCTGGTAAATTGAATGTTTGCATCCCCTGTGACTCAGCAATTTTTCTTCTAGGCAGATATCCACAGAAACATATGCACATACATGCCAAGAAACATGTTTCAGAATAGACATTCTCATTATTATTCAAAATAGTGAAAAACAGACAATGACCACAAGTATCCGCCAACAATAAAACAGCAAACAAGCCTTGGAGTGGTGACTAGCAGTCAAGAGTGCGTACATACGGCCTTTGCAGAGGACCTGAGTTCAGGTCCCAATACCTATGGTGAGTGGCTCACAACAGCCTGCAATTCTAGCTCCATGGGATTTGACTTTTCTGATCTCTATGGACATTGTACTTATGTGTGAAAACCAACATGCACGTAATTAAAAATAAAATCTTTAAAAAAAACTAAACAAAAGATTAGTATATTAATACAGTGCACTTATTTTCACGGTTGAGGATATATCTCAGTTTATAGAGTGCTTGTCTAGCACACACAAGGCCCTGAAATCAACCCTCAGCACACACACCCAAACACACACTCACTTAAAAGCAAAAACTCTAAATCTCTGCTAATATAGCTGATATGACATCTTCAAATTGACACGGTAAAGCTCAAAATAATAGCACGATTCCATTTATATAAAATTCAAAAGCAGACAAAATTATTGGGATCATTAGGGAGAAGGGTGGGGGCTGTGCACTGGCAAGGGATGAGTGTGTCCTGGGAAGCTGGCTTAGTTCCCTTTGCTGACTTCCATGCCAGTGACACAGTGTGTCCCCATCATTTATTCATCCAGCTATTTGTTCATGCTGGGCTCTTTTCAGTGTGTGGGTTGTTTCTTCTCACTAAAATGGCTTTTTAAAATTACACGTGTGTTAGAAAGAAGAGGGGTTGCTAAAATGGAAGCAATGGCATTTAGCACACATGTTATCTCACAAAGTCCACTACTGGCTGGCATCGGGAGAACAAAGCCACTTACATGCAGGGGACAAAGTCCCACCCTCCGAGATCCCATGTTGATCTGGATGCAAGTCATAAACTGGAAGCTTTCATGGCTCTCCAGGAGTTCCTCACACACACTGAGGCCTAAGAACCACTAACATTGACTGTGTTGTGTGTGTCTATTGGGCTACAGGGATGTGTCTCTATATGTGTCTATATGGGCTATCAGGATGAACATTAATCAGACATTGTGTAACAAATACAAGGCTATATCCCTACGCGAGGAGAATATAAAGCCTGTCCTACCCCTAAGAAACCAAACATTGGATTTACCCATCTCCACATTCCCACAGGCAAGGGATATCCAATGACAACATTTTAACAGTTACTAAAGGAGCTGAAATAATGTGGGATTTCATGATTAGCTTTCATCCCTTCTCGAAGTAAACACTGGAAATCTGGAACTGGTTTGAATGCTTGATTTGGCCCACATGACAGTTCTTAGCTATGGACCCTTGGAGACCCTGCTAGTAGCTCTAAAAATTATGAGCATGTGTAAAAACATGGTTTCTATATGATATCTAGAGAGTTCTCTGACTTACATTCATCAGCTTCCCAGGGATCCATGGACTCTTGGCCCGGGATTTCTCCTGTGGAATTTTTATGTTTGGCTGAAATCCTACTCCAGACACAGGTAGGCTCTTTGAGGTGTACTGGCTGACCTGCTTTGGATGCCTCAGAGTGAGAAGTCAGAGGCTCCATTCCAGCTCTATTTCTAATGGCAACCGAAACCTCATTTCTTTATGGTTTTACTTTCCCAATATAGACTTCTGGCTTCTATGTAATATTATGAAGTTTTGTATTAATATAACCAACTTTATCATGAAGCAAGAGATGAACTAAAGAAATCAAAAAAGAATTTGAATTACATTTTTACATTGAGGTTTGTATTATCAACTGTGATAATAGCTGGAAATGTACCAGGATTCACTCTGACAATAACACACATTGTATTGGATTCTTTGTTATTTGAGTCATCAAACAGAAGGTTATGTCTGAGGGAAATAATGAGTGTAGTAATCACATGAAAACCAGTATGACATATGCTAAGTTCTACTTCTAGTACTAAGGCTTGAAGCAAATAATAATAATAATAATAATGGGGTGTGTGCTTTTATTTCTCATAAACTGACATCAGTGACAAGATCCTCAGGCCCAGTGAAGTTTTCTACTTCTAACAGAGAGTAAACACAGAAGGTTTGGCTTGAAAATCATAAAGGCTGATTGCTGTGGAATCTCTTTGTACAGCAAGTTACAAGGACTTTCCAAGGAAGTGGTTCATCCTTTTCATGGTAATAGTCTTATCAAGAAGAAAGGAAGAAAGAAAGAAAGAAAGAAAGAAAGAAAGAAAGAAAGAAAGAAAGAAAGAAAGAAAGAAAGAAAGAAAGAAACAAAGAAACAAAGAAACAAAGAAACAAAGAAAGAGAGAAACAAAGAAAGAAACAGAGAAAGAAACAAAGAAAGATAGAAACAAAGAAAGAAAGGATGGGAGAAAGAAACAGAAACAAAGAAAGGAAGAAAGGAAGGAAGGAAGACAAGTTTCCTTCTATTACTTTGATTAATATCATGACCAACAACAACTTGAGATTTTGTTCTTTCAGATTTTACTTCCAGGTCACAGTTCATCACCGAGAGAAGCCGGGGCAGGAACTGAAGCAGAAACTGTGGAGGAATCTGCCCACTGGCTCACTTCCTGGCTCAGGTTCTGGTGGCTGTCTCAGACAGCCTACATTCACCTGCTCAGGGATGGTGCCACCCACAGTAGGAGGTGGCCCCTCCCACATCAGTACGGATCAACAGTCTTCCTCAGGCCACTGGAATGAGGGCAAGTCTTCAACTGAGACTTCCTAAGTGATTGTAGCTTGTGTCAAGTTGATGTTAAAAATCAACCAGAACACAAATTGATTTTAAAAGTTTTATTTTACTCATACCTTGGAGAAACTTAAAATATATTTTGTCCATTGACCAACCAGACCGCTCCCTTTCCTTACCTTTTTAGATAATCTCCCTTCCTAAAAACTGTAAAAGCAGTGTGCTGACGCGGACACACGCCAGAAACACTTGAAGTGGCTTGGGAAGACTGAGCGCCTCATGTGCAATACCAATCAGCCATGAAAGACTCAGCAGGGCTGTCACTAGCCACAGTTTTTCCGATTAGAAAAGTGAGGTTATAGAAGTTAAGTTACTCATCTCAGATCAAAGGACTAGGCAGCAGAGCCTGAAGCCAAATCCATGGATACGGACTGGAGAGCTTGCCCTTCCAGAACAACTTACCTGCTGCCTTCTGCTGTGATCAGAACGGATGGATATAGGCCAGGCATGGTAGTGCATGCTTTTCATCCCAGCACTTGGGAGGCAGAAGCAGACAGATCTCTCTGAGCTCCAGGCCAGCTACATACTGAGATTCTGTCTCAAAAGGGGGCTGGGAGTGAGGGATGGGGATGGAGATAGAGCCCATCAATGCAATGGTTGCTGAGAAACCATTTTTCAAATACTTATTATGAGAACTATCTGTATTGTGTTAAAGAGAGAAATTAGTAATTTGCAAAGTGCTATATGTCAGACATTGCAATGTTGCTATATATACATGGGTTCATTTAATCCTCATATTAGCTGACAGCATAATTAATTCCCTCATTTCTCATTTTTCAAATGTGAAACATGAATTAGAGACCTAAGAACCTTGACTAAGATCAATGGCACAGTTAAGATTTGAACTTAGATCAGTCTGACTTCAGAGTCCATGTATTAACCATTCTGCCATCCTGTGTCTTGGGACATGTGTTGTTTACTTTCCTCATTAATGACACAAAAGCTATCTAAAGAAGGGAGGGTTTCTTTTGGCTCTTGGTTAGTTGGGAGGTAGAGCCTAGCATAGGACCTCCATGGTGGTAGGAGTATAAAGGAAGCAGAGTGAGAAAAACACTGGTGCCCACCGCACTTTTTCTTTCTTATTCAGTCTTGAACCCCCAACCTATGGGTTGTTTCCACCCACTTGACACTCCCTACTCTGTTAAAAATATTTGGAAACTTGCTTATGGAAAGATACACCTAGAGTTGTTTTTTCATGTTAATTCCAAGTCCTACTAAATTGGTTATGGAAATGACCCATTACAGGGCACAAAATGATACATGTAATATGATGTCAATGTAATGGCAAAATGTGATACGTGTGTGCATGCGCGTGCACGTGTGTGTGTGTGTGTGTGTGTGTGTGTGTGTGTAAAGAGGAGTAGACTAGAAGGAAACACAAAATAGTTAAAAGTCCTCAGCAAGGATCAGATTATGGGTTACTTTTATTGTCTTCTGCATGCTTTTCCTCCTCCTCCTCCCTCTCCTCCTCCTTTTCCTCCTCTTCTATTTTTTTTTTTTTTTTGCTTCTTCTTCTTCAGAATCTCACTATGTAACATTGCCTGAGCTAGAATTTTCTATCTAGAAGAGGGGGGCTTTGAACTCAGAGATCTGCCTGCCTCTGCCTCCCCTGTTCTGGGATTAAGGCATGCACCAGTACACCTGGATTCTCCATATTTTCTTATAGTTCTCTTTCTCTCTCTCCAGACAGGGTTTCTCTGTGTAGCCTTGGCTTTCCTGGACTCACTTTATAGACTTGTTTTATATACAAAGATCTGTCTGCATCTGCCTCCCCAAGTGTGGGATTAAAGGCAATTGCCAATACAGCCATCCAGTTCTTAATTTTTGATAAATACCTGCCATTTAATCAAGTAAAGACAATATGAATCAGGCACATCACTAGCATTTAATGCAGAGCATCCTCTGATACACACTGTGCAGGTGACAGGCAACCTGTGCCTCACCCCTCAGCCTCTACTGCATGCTCACACCTTCTTCACCTTATCTCACCTCAGCCTGACCCGGAGCCCACATAGAAAAGGGATATTGCCCCATTCCAGGCCTCTTTCTTGAGCCTCACAACATCTATCAATACCACTCTCTCCTCTCACTGATCTCCAGCACTCTCCCCCAGGCTCCACAGGTCTCAGCCTGTGTCTTGAGACCTCATTCGTGAGTCTCCTTTGGCCTTTCCATTTCTCACACTTCTTCTTTAGATGACAGTCTGGGGTCCATCATTTTAACACTGTAGCACATGGCTCCCTTCATTGCATTTGCCTGGAGATAACCAGACATCCACCACATCCACATGTGTACCCAGAACCATGCCAGATTCACAAAACTGAGTGGCTTAGCCCTCGCCTTTAAAATGCACGGTTCCGCACCACACCACAAATGGGCTTTCATCCTAACTCAACAACCCAATGAGCTAGGTGACAGACTGGGTAAAGATGATTATCTACGTAAATGATGGGAAACTGTGAGTACTGGCCACTCTCTTTGGCTTTGCCCGTACACTCTCAACATGCCAGCCCATAAAGATCATTGTCTTTCAATCTTTGTTTACTACTGGGCAAAAACCTACACACTCTTTCACAGTCACTTCCCTGGAGAAGGTTTATTCCAGCAAGTGATGTGGATCTGGGGTTTCTGCCACAGTCGATGAGGTGACTCCATTCCAGGAATCCCCGCCAATCCCTTTGCTCTCCCGTATTCCACTATGGAGTGAAGAAGCCCCTGGACCCAGAACACAGTTACTGCAGCTTCTTCACTGCTCTCACCACTGGGATGGCTGCCTCCGCACAAACTGACATGAAGGAGACGAGAGAAGCTATAGAAAGCTGAAATGGAGCCAGAGTCAAATATTATGGGCCGTCAATCCCAGCAGCTGTCACCTCCTGGTGGCTATCCCACTTAGAGAAATCTGAGAAGCGTGAGCCTGCTCTTGCATGGTCCTAGGGTCTTTCCAAGACTCGTCCAAGAATAACTGACTTTGCTACGGTCTTGACTATACAGGAAAAATAAATAAAAAGAAAAAACAAAACAAAACAGTAAGATGAACTCCACCGGGAAGGAGAAGGGCAGAATAAAGACAGAAGAAGGCTGGGAGACAAGCAGACTCCCCAGAGAAAAAAACAGCTCCCATAATCCCTGTAGTGTGCTCTGTAGACCAGTGCTGCCTTTAAGCTGCTTGCTAAGTGTGAAAGTCCAGACGTTATATGTACTACAAAACTGCCTAGAGAACTGACAGATTAATCCTGACTGTTAACTCTAATTTTAAAAAGGGGAGACTCATTGCTTGTCTTTCTTCTTCTCTGGAAGTTGGCTTTATCATATTTTACAAAGATCTAGCACAAAGCTTGGTGTGGCAGCAAATGATCGAAGTCCTAGCATTTGGGGATATGGAGACAGGAGGATTACAAATTTGAGGCTAGCCAAGGCTAACACAGCAATTTCAAGGGCACCCTGGGCTACACAGTGAAATCCTGTCTTGAAAAGCTTAGTACAGACTGTGAAGAAAACTGGGCTTCCGCAGCTGTTGAAATGCTCTGTGTTGGGTTGCTGTATATTCATTGAAGAGTGCATATCCATGGCTGCCTCCAGCCCTTCTGTCTTGAGGGCTTACAGGAGAGCGCTCTGCACGCTGCTAGCCAGAAAGGAACAAAAGCTTCGGGAAGGGTGAGTATGAGGATGACTGAAGTCCCGTCCAACCGGCTGGAGCTTGAGACTGAGTTGAAAGGGGGAAGAAGGAAGCCAAGCTGAATGCCTGTATCTCACGGTCATACGTTTCCTGCTATGGTGGACTATGCCCTCGAGCTGTGAGCCAAAACAAACCTGTCCTTTCTTAAGTAGCTTTTTGTCAGATATTCAGTCGGGTGAGCAAATTGTGCATCACCAGTCATATGTCAAGCAGGTAACGGGAAACACACAGTGCCACCTATGAGGAATTATTCCCCCAAATCTTCAACCTTCCCATGTAGAATGATCAAGCAAATGGGAGCAAATACACCAAACGACGGTTCTAGTCACCAGCATATTGTCATTCCGAGTCCCTTGAGGTGTCCACAGCTCTGTTAGCTCAGACCTACCTCAATCAAACAGCAACTCTCAGAGGACATTTGGTGAAACAGCTTGTCCCATTTTTATTTTTAGCTAGTGAAGCATCTAGTGTCCATTTTTCCACGGTGAACGAGTACTACATGAACCTTGGGGAACAAGAAGGCTTTGGGGTGAATGGATTTTATTGGCTTTGGCTGGGCTGCTGCTGCTGCTCTATTTATATCTAGGCGCCGGATACATGGCTACCTCGAGAGTTAGGGTTCACCTGTCCGCGTGAACCACGGCATGCAGGCTCAGAAAGGGGAGGGGTGGTTCTTACTCCTGCCGATCTCCAGTTTGAGATCTCCAGAGTTTGAACACGCCCCACCTCATCAGTTCTATGCCAGCTCCCCTGCTGGCACAGTCTGTGTTATTGGTTGTCGGCTGCTGTGGTAAAACACCATCCCCGAGAGGAAAGTGTTTGTTTTGGTTCACGGTTCCGGAGGGTTAGAGTCCATGACGGCAGGAGCAGGCAGGCATGGGGGCTGAAACAAGCAAGCTCAGAGCTGGCATCCTCAACCATGACCATAACGCCAAGAGAGTGAACTGGAAATGGCGTGAGACTTTTACTCTCAAAGCCTGCCCACAGTGACATACTTCCTCCGGCAAGGCTGTGCCGCCAGCTAAGGACCTGGTATTCAAATCCCCGAGGCTATGGGAGGAGATGTTCCTTTTCTGCCTTTCCTTCTTTTCTTTTCTTTCTTTCTTTTTGTTTTATTTTTCAAGACTGGGTTTTTCTCTGTGTAGCCCTGGCTGTTCTGGACCTCACTGTGTAGAACAGACTGACCTTGAACTACCAACTCCCAAGCTATCCACCTGCCTCTGCCTCCAAAGTGCTGGGATTAAAGGCTGGTGCTACTACCAGCCAGCTGACACTTCTTTTTCAGAGTACTACAGCCATTTCAATTTTTTGGTTGTTTTGATGTTTTCTTTAAAATAACAAGCCTGGGAAACCCTCCCATTGTTTGTGAATGGTAGTCCACAGAAACCAACATCTTTTCCCACTGTGTGAAGCCTGTACTTATTTTCTAGTACATTAACTGTGAACAAGTAGATTGGCTTTTATTCAATTCAAATCGTGATTAATATATCTCTATATTGTATAATAAAATTATCTATAATAAAAATTAGGTCTCTTAGGGAAGGAAGGAAGGAACCAGAAAACTCATATGCCATCTTGCTTCTGAGGTGATCTGGACCCTAAATGTGGCATTGAACAAATGTCCACACACACATATGCACACCACCCCAGAGACAGAAGTTACCGAGTTTCAACTGACTTTCTTCTTAGCACGTTTAGCACCTGAGATTTAGATTCTGCATCCATTTTGAGGTTATTAGAAAATGTTGTGGACTTAATGCATGGAGCAAACCTTTTAAATGTATTTTCTCATTCAATTATTTAGGCTTAATGTTTATGTGACAGTGTTGAGACTCTGACTAGGTTTCCATCATATTCAAAGTATTGCCACTCTCTGGACACCTCAGGGTAATTTCCGACATTATGACAAATATAAAAACTGAATGGCTGAACTTGTGGGTACAAAGTAGTTTTATTATAGTGCTATAAATTATCTCTCAAAGAACCCATTCAGCCATATATTAGAGTTCATTTCTATAGCATAAAATTTCATGTCTACACAGGGAAATCTCAGGAATAGTTACTTTATATGGTTCTGGGTTTTTCTTCCAACACAACTGGAAAGAATGCCTCTGGCATTACCATAGACTACAAAAGGAACAATACACCTTACATGGGCGTAATTGCTAAGAGTATCTACAAAATGTGGCTATATGTATTTATTTAAACATTCATTTATATTTAATAGCTTTTATATGTGGAATAAAGCAAAACTTTAATTGGTAAAGTGGCAATGGAGTAGACACGGGCTCACCATTCTTTCGATTCAGTGTAGAATGTATTCCACTTTTCAAACTATTGTTGCACCAGCTCCCATGATACCCCTGTTCTGGTTTCCTTCTGGCCTCTCTGGCTCCTCAGTTTTATTCTCCTTTCAAAATTCTTTTTCTTCTAACTGTTATTCAAATACTTCCCCGTGGAGCCTTTGCCTGGCTCTAACCTCACTCCATACTCTCTTTGGGGATCCTTCCCTTGACATCAGCTACCGATGATGGTTCCCAAGCATACACTTTGAGCCAAAATTTAACCCAGAGCTTCAAAACCAGCTACAGGTTTGTCCGCTGGGCACCTCCACTTGAAGATGCCCTGGTGCTCGGAGAATGTTTCCATTCATCGTAAACCTTTCAGTGTTCTCCATCCTGCGTTCCCATGAGCGTCGGGTCATGGCTTTACCTCAGCACAGAACTCTTGGATTTGTTTTCTAACCTTGCTTTTAGAGGAAAGGTCTCTCCCTGAACCTGAAGCCAGCAACCCTGCAGGATCAGCTTCTCCCCACCCCTGTTCTGGGTTTGCAGATGAGCCTGGTCAACCTCCAGTTTCCACACACACACACACACACACACACACACAGACACCGCGCCGCGCCGCACCACGCCATACCACACACTCCCTCTGGCATTCTCTGAGACAACAAACAACAACTTTATTGTTGTTGCTGTTGTCTCTGTCTCTCTCTCTTTCTTTCTCCCTCTTTCTTTGTCGCTCCTTTTTTCTCTCAATAAGTGCCTTGATTCTATAAGCTAAATGACTTAAATATTTCTCCTCTCTCCATCTTTGCTTTTAATGATTTTTGCTAATAGTCCAATAGTTTCAGCAAATTTCCAAAAATATCTCCCTCTTTGGGAGACTGTGAATCTACTCTTTACTTTGTTGTTGGAACGATGTTCTTAATATGCAAATGATACTCTCTCCTTTCCCCCTGCTTAGATCTCTTGATAGCTCCCAGTTGCTCTTCAGGGAAACCCAAATCCCTCAGACTGCACTTATGTAGCCCATTTCCCATTTCCATCCATGATGCCACTTGAACAGATTGCACTGAATCCCTGGGCCTTGGTCCACTGCCTGGCACATACTGCCTTCCTTCCCTAGGATGCCTCTCTACCACCAGCGTGCATACCTGATACCTGCCACCCTTGAAGTCAGCTCAACACCATCTCATCAGGGAAGCCTGCCCTCACCCAATCAGTCTGCTTAGGTATCTCTTCGTGCAGACACGATGCTAAATTTATACATCAATTACACTCTCCATTGGGATAACATTGGCTTATCTTCCTCTCTGTACCCTTTCACTGGATTGTGAAAATTCTTATATGTCAGAACCCCTTCTCTATCTCTATGTGTACATGACCTGGCTTAGAATACGTGTTCATCAAATATTTATGAAATGGAATTCTGTATTAAAATTTAAATTGAAGAAAACTTATAGCATATAATTTATAGTATCATATTTAACAATGGCCCCAATAGCCACAATCAGACATTCAGTTTTCATTGTATCAGATAACCAGAAATCTATTGTTTTAAAAGGGAAACAGGAAGTTTTAAAATGGTTTTCAGAGGTTGTAACCGGAAATCAGGAGTAAGGGGGTTAAAGCAACATTGCTCAAAGGACACAAAATTTCAGTTACACAGTGGAGTAAGTTCAAGAGTTCTGCTGCAACTGAGTGTAGAGGTAATTACCTGAATGCTCAGTAAAGAGTGAGTGATGCAGGAGGGTTGCAAGTTTGAGGGTAGCTGGGTTACACAGTACGATCCAGCCTTGAAAATAAAATTGAGCCAGAGAGATAGCTCAATCAGTAAAGTAATTGCCTTGCAAGCACAAAGACATAAGTATGGTTCAAAAAACTAAAAAAGTCCCTGGGCAGTGGTGACACACACCTTTAATCCCAGCACTAGGGAGGCAGAGGAAGGCGGAACTCTCAGTTCAAATCCAGCCTGGTCTACAGAGTGAGTTCCAGGAAAGGCAGGGCTACACAGAGAAATCCTGTCTCAGATAGATAGATAGATAGATAGATAGATAGATAGATAGATAGATAGATAGATAGATAGAGACACAGACAGACAGAGTCAGGTGTGCTTCTAAGCCAGCACTGGGAGGTTGTAAACAGATACCACCCTGTGGCTCACTGACAGGCTATTCCATGTGATATAGTGAGTTCCAGGCCAAAAAGAGACCTTACATTTTAAAAAAATGAGTATCACTTGAGAACTGACACCCAAGACTGTCCCCTGGCCTCTACATATTTGTGTTCACACATGGCCCTGCACACACATGAACACAGACATACACATAATCATTTTTACAGTTCATATCTTTATATTATATACATAAACATGCTGAGAATACATTGTATGTGTCCACATACACAAACATAGTAAGCATATGAGGCAACGCATAGTAAATGTTTAGTTTTAGCCATTCTGCAACACAGACATATATCAAAACATTGTGGTGTGTAGTATAAATATACACAATTTTACCACAATTTGTTGATTAAAAAAGTAAAAAGAATTGCTTAAATTGAAACAAAAATATGGTCTATATAAAGTTACTACACTGGCTTAAGTTTTCTAATGGCTTCCGAGTACAACTGTCAATAGCAGATGTTGCTCTAAGTTCTCAACATATTTTTAGGTGTAGGAAAAATGTAGCCCATTCTCAACAGCACTGGCATCACTCTGGCTTTCTAAGTTGTGCTCGCTCATTTGAAGCGTAGCTTAGCTGGAGATTTAAAGAGGACGTAGTCTTTCATCATTTACGTAACAAGCACTGCGGCATCAATAATCTTCATGGAACTCATCCGAACCAGTCATCTGTGACAACAGCAGCTGATACTTTACAAAGTACCCACATCTTCCTCAAGGCAGAAATGCACATCCCTATGTAACCGCCAACAGCCACCGAAGGATCCGTGTTTCTGCTAGCATTCCGTCCGCGGGGCTCACAACTTCATCATACTACAACACTTGACAGAAGTCCCTCCTCCTGTTTTCAATCATCCTTGGTTATAAAGTTACTACATTATGGAAACATGATGATAAGCATCTTTTTAAAACATTCTCCTGCCTGGTTTGCAGAATGAAATTATTCTTATAAGAGAAGGCTTGCTCAAGTTCTCCACAGCTTTGTATGGTCAGTTGGCTTTTCATGGGAAAGAAGCTTGTTCCTTCAGTGTGGAAGATGTGAACCCTTTGCTCATTTATGTGGAATACAGTTAAGCACAGGGATGCTATAAATATGATGCTCAATCTCTTTTTCTTTTGTTTCATAAATACGGGAACTCAATAATAAATACCCACTACTCAAGGGTTTGAAGACAGCATTACAAAGTAGTGTTCAGGGATGGTTCAGCACCATGGATGGTGGAACAGTGATCTGCTGCCCCATGTGGCTGGATTTTATTTTATTTTTTGTTTTGTTTTGTTTTGTTTTTTGTTTTCTTAATATTCTCTGCATGTATCATTACCTAAAATAATTGTGTTAAGTAACTGTTTAGAATATAAAATGAAAATGTTTCTGTATCTATTCTTTGGTTGAGGGACATCTAGGTTGTTTCCAGATTCTATTACAAATAAAGCTGCTGTGAACATGGAAGCAGATGCAAAGACTCATAGCCAAACTCTGGGCAGAGCACAGGGAGTCATATGGAAAAAGAGGTAGATAGAAAGACCTGGAGGGGACAGGAGCTCCACAAGGAGAGCAACAAAGCCAAATATCTGGGCCCAGGGGGACAGCAGAGACTGATGCATCAATCAGGGACCATGCATAGAGAAGACCTGGCCCCCTGCTTAGACATAGCCCATAGGCAGCCTTCCTAGGCTCCAGAGGAAGAGGATCCAGGCTGTCCTGAAGAGACTTGATAGGCTAGGGTCACATAGTAGAGGAGGAGGACTTCCTCTATCAATGGGCTAGGGGAGGGAGATAGGGAGAAAGGGAGGGTGAGGCCTGGAGGAGATGAGGGAGGAGGCTACAAGTGGGATACAAAGTGAATGCATTGTAAAATAATAATAATAATAATAATAATAATAAAATAGAAAATGCTTCAACTTCTGCTTATAATTATTTTATTTAAAAATTTAATGAAAGTAAATCTATGCATGAAAGAGTGCTGATTTATTCTATTTTCTATTGTTATAGCAAAATGTCTGATACTGTATAAAGGAAAAAAAATATTTATCTGTCTCACAGTTAGGGAGGTCCATGAGCAAGGTTAGGGCACACATGCTGCAAAGCATCATGTCAGAACATCATGTAAGGAATTTGAGTTCCAGAGACTCTGAGAGGGGCACACAGGGTTGCTTTATAATAATCAGTTTTCATGGTACCTGTCTAGTCCACAGAGAGAAAACTCACTGCCTCCCCATGAAACCCATTCATCAGGAAGGACCCTGCATGGCCCAAATCCTCTAAAAGCCTCTGCGTTTATACCACAGCAAGCCCAAACAAATAATTAATGCGTGTCTATTAGGGGTGCCAGTTCAAAATACTTTTATACACAAATCAACAAGGGTTAAGCTTTCTACGAGGAATGTTGGCACATTGCTGAATATTTTTGGCTAGAAGAATATATCAGAAAAGGAAAATATCTCAGTCCCTGTTCAGTTGCTGTGAAGGGCCACCACGGCCAATGCAACTCTTATGAAATAAAATGTTTAGTTGGTGGCTGGCTTACAGTTCAGAAGTTTTGCCCATTATTATCGTGGCATGGAGCATGCCAACACGCAGTCTGGCACTGGAGCAGTAGCTGAGATCTGCTTCCTGATCCATAGGCAGAGAGAGAGACACTCTGAAAGCCCATCCCCAGTGATACACTTCCTCCAACAAGGCCACGCCTCCTAATCCTTTTAATCCTTACAAACAGTGCCACTCCTTGATGAAGAAGCATTCAAACCACAACAGAAAAAAAACTTTTACTTTTTATTTTTTTTAGAAAAATTTTAAAAACATAATCCAACAACAACATAAAGGCTAACTTGAAAGGAGTCAATATTAAAGTTAAGAATATCAGTTAGGGGGCCGTGGGCAAGAATTGAGTGCCACTTCAGACGGAAAGCCATGGCTGTAAGAGAATTTTTTTTTTAATAGAGGAGCACTTTCTGTGGCTCAGGTTTGGATTTCTTGATGAGGACATCTACATTCTAGTTTTGATATGTTGCTAAAACAGTTTTTGAAGGAGTGCAGGAAACAATTGCCCTCGGTAATTAAGTGAGACTATAAAAATGACACAACAGAGTACCAAAAAGGAATGAAAAGGCTCACAGGCCAATTCTGTTTCTATGTGTTTCTCCTGAGATGACAAGGAACTTTCTAGGAAGAATTCGGTCACTGTATGAAACACTTGAGGCAGACAACCTGTGAGGAAAAGGTTCTTTGGAGCTCATGGCTGTAGAGGTTGGGTCCACTGTCACTCGGCCCTATTGTCTTTGGGCAAGGTCACATGATACGGCATTGTGTGGCCAGGAAGACTGTTCGTGTCATGGCAGAGGGGAGAGGAAGAGAGGAGAGGCTGGAGGCCCACCATTCATTCCCACCGAGAGTACATGCCACTGGTCTGGTCTTCTTCCAGTAGGCCCCGCCTCCTAGTGTTTCCACCACCTCTGAAGACCACCACAGGTTTGGTGCCAGGCTGCCAGGGGTCAGTCCACATCCACACTGTGTCAGAAGCTGAAAAGCAGATGCCTTCTAGAGGCTGGAGCTGAAAAGATGGGCTGGTAGGAAGCGAGCCTCCACAGTGTCAGAGAGAGAGTGCGCTCAACTAACAGAGGTCACGTGGCAGAACCTAACAGCAAAACGCAAAGCGGGTGTAGTTAGCATTAATTACAGCAAGATTGGCATGGCAGCAAGAAGGGTCCAAGCATGTGCCTCTGAGGAGCCTGAAGCACTTGCAGTCAATAAAGGGATTGCTTGACCTTAGTCAATCCAAGGGAATCGAGAATGGATGAGCGGAAGGCAGAGGTCAGCTGAGTGAAGGCTACAAAGTGTCATCATGCCGCCTAGTTAAAGAAAAGGCCCGGTGGAGTTAGTTAAGCTGAGGAAAAAGGAAAAAAGAACAAAAAAACAACAGAGTTCTTCCTTAGATTCACATCAGGAGAGCTAACCTGGACTCAGCTCATGGTCATTTTGGGGTCAGCAGGATTCATAATCAGCGTGGGCACAGTTAGTCAGTGTCTGGCGGCATATGCACACTTCCGAAATTTGTGAACTAACAGTTAGACTGAAGGGAAGAGATAAATGAAAACCAATGCAAAATGAGCTGGTGTAGACGTGAGTAAAGCCCAGAACAACTAGAAAGGAGAGGAAGGGAGAGTTGAAGGAGGTGCTGAGGGAGGGGCTGGGGAAGGCAAAGGGTTGCACGAGCATGAAAACAGAACGGAGGCTGGGGAGGTCACAGAGCAGGGGAGACACTGGGAGGCAAGCGGCTGGGTGGGGAGGAGAATACCCTAAAAAGCTTTTGACCAAATGCTATAGTGTCTACTATTATATATGCTAACTTAATTCTTAAAGTAAGTAAGTAAATGAATAAATATCAGAAATGGAGATTTAACTTCCAGAGATTCAAACGATAAAAGGGTGGTGGCCTCTGTTACATTCCCATTTGATTACCAGTCTAGCTTCTTGTATTAGTTCCATTTTCTGTGCTATATGCAAATACTGAACTGGGCACACTTCAAAAAGCAAAACCAAACCAAACCTCTTCAGCTCACAGCTCAGGAAGCTGGAAGTGCAGAGTGGGCTTCCCCCTTCGTTCAGCTCCTGGCAAGGTTACTTTTGCATAGCTGTGACTGAAACGCCTGACACAAACAAGTTAGAAGGGAAAAGACTTATTCTTTTACAGTTGAGGACGGCTCAGTTCACGGATGCTTAGCTCTGCACGCTTGAGCAGGACTTCACGGCAGTGAGAGTATGAGACAAAGGAGCTTCTTTATCTCATTGTGGATACAGGAGTGGGGAGAGGAGGCGGAGGTGGGGGAGGGGAAGAGAGGAGTGGAAGAAAAGCACCCAAGGTACAGCGGGAAAAGCTCTCAGTGGGCTGCAAGGGTTCATCACTTTGCACGAAGCCCCCTTAAGGTTCCATTGCCTCAGTACTGACATACCAAAGATCAGGTCTGCAGCACTTGAACTTCCAAATCATAGCAGCCCCGGAAAAACCCAACCAGCTCATGACAGACAGATGACATGCGCTTCTGCAACCATAGTCAGTCATGTTTCCAGTCGCGGTCTATCAGTCCTCAAGTAACATCTTTTCTAAAGCAGAGCAACACAGTTTTTGTAAACAAACGACTTCTCAGCACACCGGGAAGATCACGAGCAGGGTGTGCCATTTGAGAGGCACACAAACACATATTGAGGGTCTTGCTCCAAAGCGGCATGTGTCCTCCTTTCTCTCCAAGTTAGTCAGGGTGATTATGAACTGTGTGGACATCACGGGCCTTCTCTCTTGTTAATTGTGTGAATTGGACCCAAGCCCAATAGTTAGGAGGATTAGGTGCCAGACTAATGGGGGCTACTTTGTGAGTCTCTGTCTGGAAGAAAGAAGATTGAAGAGAAAAAGAAGGAGGAAGAGAAAAGGAAGAAAGGAAGGAAGACGAGGAAGATGGGGAGAACCAGGAGGAGGGGCCATGGAGAATGCCCATGAGCAGCAGAACAGTCTTCTGGCACACTTGCGAGCTGTATAAGGAATCTGTTCTATCAGCTTCCCTCTTTCTTCCTTAGGATAGCTATCTTCTTGGCTAACTCCTCTCCTTCTGGTACTGAACACATCTCTCCTCTCACTGAGCTGACTGCAGAGGCAGATTTATCTGAGCCTTGAGGCTTGAACTGACCCTGCGTGCATGGACAGAGGCCAGCAATTGTAGATGATGGAGCGGGATGGCAGTTATGACTGAGAAGTCCGCCTGCATACCTTGTAGTGAAGCATTTAATCTAAGGATGGCGGACCGCCACCTCCAACACTGTAGTCTTTTCTCATTCGAATCAATGTTCGGTGCTCTGGCTTCTTTGGATAGCATAAATCTCTTACTAAATAAATATTTATTTTAGGGAGTAGTTGTTTTTTTCATTCTCAGTTTTTAAAAGAATGAGGACCAAATTGTACCAGCTTTAGTCTCTGTAAAACTGTGCTGCCCTGCCCAGCCCAACTGTTTATTTGTAATATTATGAACCATTACGCACTCCCCCAAACTGGACACCGAGTCTCACTTAAATTTCCTTATTTACAACATTCTAGACATTTGTTTCTGCTTATTTCTTATTGTCTAACTCCTTTCGCTAGAATGTAGGTTCCAACAAGTGGGACTCTTAATGTTATTCATGAATTCCATGTGTCTTGCATAGTAGCTTGCACATAGTATGTCCTCAAGAAATACTCCTGAATAAGGAGAAAGAATGAAGGTAGGTGCTATGGTAGTTGATCTTAAATGTTCCCTAAAGACCCATGTGTTAACAGCTTGATGTCTAAGAGAGAGCATACAAAGGTAAGCGCTTTGGAAAGCAATTGGATCATGAGAGCTCTGGACCCGTGAAAGACTACATCCTCTCTCTCTCTCTCTCTCTCCACACACACACACACACACACACACACACCACAGTGATGTGAGCAGCTTTGTTCCATCCCATGATATTCTGCCCCAACCAAATGACCAAAGACTGAGAATATGTTTATTTCCTTTAAATTGTCATTTATCACAGCCATGGAATGTTGGCTAATAAAAAAAGAAAGAAAGCAATGGGGAGAAGTGATAAAGGAAGAAAGAGAAGGGTAGAGAAAGCAAGGGTAGGTGAAGGTGAGGCCTGGGAACACAGCCTCCACACACAGAGAGTCGATATGGCAGAATATGCCTCTTTGGTACATTAATTATTTTGAGCTAGTTATCTTGAGACGTTTCTGACACAGGCTGTAGCTCTGAAAAACTATTCTTTTGTAGGAAAAATTTACATGTATAAAGGAGATTTCCATTTGCAGGGCAATTTCCCTTTCTGTAGCAGGAAGAAAATGATAACAAGATCTCCAGGGACTTGAAGAAAGCTTGACTAAACTATGAGTAGCAAACCTTACCTTTGTTTAAGCTACCTTCCTGCCTATTTCTTAGCCAGTTTTTTTTTTTTTTAAACAGGACCTTTCCACATACCAAGTTTTCCTTTGTTTATGACAAGGAAACTATTTAACCCTGAGGCTTAAACCCTTTCTTTGCATTCTACTCTAGAGATTGATGCGTTTCTTTGTCTTTTTCTCCCATGTGTATGTGACATTTACGTGTTAATAAACTTCTATTTATTTTTCTCTTGTTAATCTTTCTTCGTCTCAGGGAACCCCAGTTATGAAGGATGTTTATGATGGATAGAGTGAAAATTATACATCCTCTTCCTCCCCAAAGATGAAACAAAAGTCACAGTGTCACCCCTGGCTGAGAGCCAGGTTTAAGGAGCATCTCCGAAGAGGGTCCTAGGATCTTATATTACCCCAAAGAATTGGACAGAGACAGTAGGTGACAAGCAAAGGGAGAGGAATACTAACAAAGAGGAGAGCTGGAGTAGGGGAAAGACCCCACTGTACAAGGTTAGGCTTTGCTGCTGCCTTGACAGAAGCTTTTTTACTTATTGGCATAGTTCAGGTTGTTCCACGCATGCTCTCTCTGTTATATGTGTCACATGTCCTTTTTTTTAAAGATTTAATTAATCATTATGTATACAGTATTTTGCCTGCATGTATGCCTGAAGGTCAGAAGAAATCACCAGATCTCATTCTAGGTTGTTATGAGCCATCATCTGGTTGCTGGGAATTGAACTCAGGACCTCTGGAAGAGCAACCAGTGTTCTTAACCTCTGAGCCATCTCTCCAGCTCTGTGTCACATGGCTTATTGGCCTCTAAACAAGCCATCCAGGGTGTGAATCCAAGAAAGGAGGATTCTGGGAGACCCAAGGGGGCGGGTTGAAGAGATTTCAGGAACCGTAGGAAGCCATGCTTTACTCAGGCTTACAGCTGCTTGGCAGAGAGCCTTCAGCAGACACCCAGACACGTAGGTGGACACAGTCACACACAGACCCACTCACAGGCTGCCTGGAGGTCAGCACCTGGGCAGGTTGGTGAAGGTCCAGGAAAAGGCTCTAATGAGACTCCCGACCTCAAGACCCTACTTACAGGAAATTCCACAAGGGACTGCATCTTCGTCGACTTTGGGATTCCTCAGACCTCAGTGCCAGCCATTCCGTGCTGACTCGTGGTCCCCAGATGTTCAACATCAACCGTGTTTGAGCCGGCTCCCATCGAAATTCACATCTGCAACATGTTCTTTAAATGTAAGCTGGTCCTTATGGCTCTCTGTGCCCAGCACAGAGATGGAGTACCTTAGAATTCCAGTGCGCCTCAGGGTAGTCTCAGAGCCTCTGGGGCATCTTTGACTAAACCAGCAGCGTGGGCTGGTTGTAGCTCCCCTGGGAAGGTGTGGAAAAGGAGAAAGATCTAGCCTACCTCTTTGTCAACTTGTTTTTCTCAAGTGCTAATTTTATAAGGATCAGTGTAAAGACCTCACACTCCACATTTTTCTTCTGCTTTGAGAGCTGTCAGTAATGGGACAGTTGAGAAGGGCTAAGGCAGAATCAGGAAATCTAGCCAGCCCTGACCAGCAAGAGAATGGACAAGTCCAGAAGTCATGGTGTTAATGGTGAATGCCAGCAGTGTCTGGGGCACAGATAACTGTCCTAACCAACGATGGACCAGCAAAGGCTTCGAAGGCAACTGAATGGAAAAGGGCCTGATACCTCTTCTCTGGCCGCCCTGGAATGACTCTCATTCAGCTTACATCTGCACAACTCCTTCCCCTCATGTCAAACTGTGCTTTCTCTGATTTCACTCACCTACCATCGACTACTGAAGGGCTCTCTAACAGGCCCGAGCTTTGCAAACATGATGCTGACAGATCTTGCCCTCCTGGTTTCCCTCTCCCTTGCTGAACCTGTTAGATCCCCTTATTTAGGCACGTCCACAGTCTCAAAGCTAGCTACCAAATTCTGCTCCCTTATTTGGCCACTTCCTTATGCCTGACCACCATGTCCACCAATCAAAATGTATTATTTGAGCCCAGCATGGTGGCGCACGCCTGTAATCCTAGAACTCTGGGAAGCAGAGTCATGTGGATCTCTGTGAGTTTGAGACCAGCATGGTCTGCAAAGTGAGTCCAGGATAGCCAAGGCTACACAGTGAAACCCTGCCTCAAAAAAAAAAAAAATTATTATTTGGCTAACATGTCCAATCAGGACCAACCAACACATCCTTGAACAGACTTCACCTTTTTCTTCTTAAAAAAAGAAAAAAGAAATCACTGGTACAGAAACACCTGCTACTACCTTTGCCAGGGGCAGCCCCAGTCCCCCAACTTGTCATAAAATCTAGTTTTGCTGATAATTTGGTGGCTGGGTATGCTCTTTGCCCACTCTGAGGCCCGCCCAACTGCAACTTGAAAGTATTGCACAGAAAACTTAGATGCAAATAATTCATCAATATTAAGTCTCACGCCTTCCCGAGGCCTGTGTTGAAACCTCAGCCTGACCGTCCTGGAGTGCTTGAGACGGAGAACCTGACGGCTATATCATGCGCTTCATCTCCGAAGGCTGTCTATCCTCCCATGCTGTTTCCAGAGTCCCAAACCACGAACCTGACTCTTCAGGTTCCAACAAACCAGACTGGGCCATCCACTACCTCAAGAAGGGAGAAAGACGAACCTTGATGAAGTAGGAAAAGAGTGCATTCAGGGTGACCGGCCTGACTAGGAACAGCGGTGCTGCCTCCAGCCCTGTCTGCACTAGTAACAGCCCCAGGATTAAATTTGAGGAGAAAAGATGCATCTTCAAGCAGTCTTGATGGCTTGGCTGGTCATTAACCCAAGCAGGGGGCCAGCTGAGTCCAAGAAATTATTCTTGCTTGAGGGGGCGATTTGATTCCTTCCCTGAGATGGTTGCCCACACATGGGTAGGTAGAGGCCTAGTTCAGCCACTGGAAGAGTTGTCACAGATAGAGGTGTGCAGAATGACTGTGGCGTTTCAATGCGCTGCACTCTAACGGAGTCTGAGAACATTCACAAGAAGAACTGCGCCATCAATATTTTGGCCCGCTTTGTAAAACAAACAAGTCTCTCTCTCCCTCTTCTTTGTTTTTTTTTCTCCTTTGATGGAGTGTGTGCTCATCTTTTACGGTGACGTCTTCCAAAACAAGGGATGCCTGGTGATTTTTGTTGTGCATCTGTAATAAATTCACAGATTTGTGCTTACAGTGAGCCACACTGTTTAGAGTACTTTTGCCATGCTATCTTATAGCATGTAGCTTCCATGATATTAAAAATCAGATAAAACAAGTGGCTAGATGCCTTAGGGGTTAAGGGCGCTTGCTCTGAGATCATGGCTCTAGCACTCACATAACGAGCGGAGAAAATGGCTTTGACGCCAGCTCCAAGGTGGGAGGACACGGGAGGATGGCTGGGGCTTTCTGGCTTCCAGTCTAAACAGACCCTGCCTCAAAGGACCTGGCAGTCATGAGGAGAATCTCTGATGCCCTCTTCTGGATTCTGCACATACATGCCACCATGCACAACAATGAACAGCAATGTGCGTGTGTGTGAGCATACACATGAACACGCACATACAAAGAAATAAATAAAATTTTCAAAAAGGTTAGATGAAACTAATTAGATTTTTAAACCTTTTATAAATCGAATCAACCAGGATAACAGGCATCCCTTACTCATTTTTATTCATATTCACATTTATACGGTGGTTACAGGATCACACTATATATACAGAGACATGTACACACACTCACAACTCAAGTGCACAGAGACTTGGCCTTACATGTGCAGAATCATTATTTTTGGCAGAAGAATACACTGTATGAAACGTAAAGAGGCTGGAAATGCAAAATATTTGTTTCCTGGAAAAACTAAAAACCTGCATTTCCTTGTTTCCTTCAGGATATGGTGAGAAGCCCTTGCAGTCAAGCAAGAGCTAATTGCTCAGTAGAAAACCCCAGTGAAGCTCATTGTACTGGGATTCTATCCATATGTAATTTTTGCTCCCAGAACCAAGTGCTTTCGTCTGTTCCCGTGTCTTCCAAAATTTCAGTACCCTTGTTGATAAAGAGAAGCATCTCATTTCATTTTTGAGAGCCATTCAGACAGAAAGAATCATACTACAAGCTTGGGACCAAGAACAGATTGAATTCATTAAAAAAAAAAAAGTACAAGCCAAACTGTTCATCTGTGGTACATGAAAAATTATCACTGTTGTTGTTAAAACCATATGCTCTAGGTAAGAGGACAGGTTTTGTATTCACTGTGACATTTGTGCTAAGGAATGTTAATGTACTTAATGCTAGTATGTGCTTAGCAGTAATTTGGAAATTGGAAAAGCAACTGAGAGTTCAAAAATGAGGAAGGAAAATAAAAACCTTAACCTGAATTCTTTCTCAATTGGATGTGAGATCATCGATCATCAGTAAAGACTTTCTACAGTGTTTGACAATGCCTTATATCTCTGGGTGTGCAGATTTAACTTTTTAAAAGTCTGTGTGTCTGTCTGCGCATATCACATGCATATGGGTTGGTACCCTAGGAGGACAGCAGAGTGTAAAACTGCTGAGCTATCTCTTCCACCTTCTTTTTTCAGAAAACATTTGTTTCAATTTTTGTTTATGTGAGTGTCTACAATGTGTGTCCATGTGTGTACTTGAGGAGGCTAGAAAAGGAACTGGATCCCTTAGTTCTGCAGAAAACAAAACAAAGGGATGCCCCAGTAAGATTTACAAGTAGTTTTCACTGGAAACAGTGAGAGCCATGAGGGAGTGGAATGGCACACGCAAAGAGCTTTTTAAAAAAATTGAGTAATAATCCTGTACCAATCAAAACTTGCAACAATGAAAGTGGAGTACTTCCTAGATAAACAAAATGGTTACAATTTGCCGCTAGCCAGCTCATTAGGCCACAGGGCTAAAGCCAAGTGAACTCAGACACCATTATTGTCTCATAAGATCCTTTGATAGAATTCATCTCCCTGGGTTATGGAACCAATCAACTGCAACCCTACTTCTAAAAGAAGTAAGTAGGTCCATTCCTAAACTAGGACAAGAGTGCTAACCAGTTTTATTCATAATAGCAAAAATGTAAAAGTGTCTCTGCCAGATTACCGCCATCATGGACGCGAGCTGCGTACAGCTCATGTGATCAAAGTGCTGGGCAGAACCGGTTTGAAGGGACAGTGCACACAGGTGGGTGTGGAATTTATGGATGACACCAGCCTCTCTATCATCTGAAACATCAAAGGCCCCGTTTGAGGAGAGTGGTGTGCTCACCCTATTGGAGTCAGAAAGAGAAGCTAGGAGGTTGCGCTGACCTTGCTGCTGGGTCCTGGATCTCCACCACTTGACACATGGGATGACCTGCAACTGTTAAATAAAGCATTTGCATTATCTTTAAAAAAATGTACAAGCAATTCAAATGTTCATCAGTTAATGAGTGGGAAAAACAATGTGCAGTACACCATAAAGGATATATTACTTGTCAATAAGAAGAAATGGTATATTAATACATGCTATACCATGAATGAACTTTCATATATACTAGATGGAGCCATGGGTCAGTGGTACCATGTTTGTTTAATATGAACTGAGAGTCCAGGCCCAACCTGCAGCACTGCAGAAGTTCCACCTCACAGGAAATCTCAAAACCAGAGCGGTCTGCAGACACACAGAGTATATTAGTGGCTCTATAGAGTCAGAGAGGACAAAGGATCAGATGACGGTTAAAGGTGGAAGGTTTTCCTTGTGGGCAGAGGAGTCAGCATTACATTACTGCATTGGTTACTTTTCTATTCCTATGATAAAGTACTAAAAACCAAAGCAACTTAAGAAAGAAAAAAAGAGTTGCCTTACAGTTCTAGAGTGCTAGAGTCCGCAACAGTGAAATAAACAACAACAACAAAAAAACCAAACATGACATGGCCGCAGGAGCAGGATCACATCTTATGTGCATACAGGAAGCACACGGAGAGAGCAGGACATGAGAACAGGAAGTGGATCAAAGCTATGAACTTTCAGAGCCTGTCCCTAATGACGTCCTTCCTCCAGAAGCCTCTACTTCCTAAAGATTCTTCCTAAAGATGCCATTACCTCCCCAAACAGCTCCACCAGCTGGGGGGCAGAGCACTTACATACATGTGCCTATGAGGGAAATTTCTCTTTCAAAATAGCACACTCACTTTATCAACTATCTGTGGCTTTGGTAGCTTATGCAGCAGAACCACACTGGGAAGCCAGACTGTTCACTTCTTGGCAAGAAAGCCAAAGAGGGAAATAAAAGAGCCCAGAATTTTACAAGGCTCCTAAGGTCATTTAAAGACCTCCTACCAGGCCCTACTCCTTAAAGGCTCTACCACCTCTCAATATTGCCATGCTAACAACAAAGCCTTGACCATGTGGAACTTTGGAAGACATTAAAATACAAGCCACAGCAGAGGCTGGCAAAGATTTTCCTAAGCTTCCGGAGTCATGAAAATGGCTCACAGGGTAACCTGACAACCTAGGTTCAATCCCTGGAACCCACAAGGTGGAAGGAGAGATGCTTTCTCTGTCTGTGTGTGTGTGTGCAGATGGACATGTGTATCTGTGTGTCCCTATGAATGTAGGATCATATATCTCAGATTCTTCTCAGCCTCAAGAGCCCACGGACTATAAAGATCTTCCATGCAGAGAATGAATATGCAGTGCAGAGGCCTTCTCCAAAGATGACCAGAAATGGCCATTGCAATCCTGGTGCACAAATGTCTCAGCTCTTGCCAAAGAACTGAGCAAAGACGTGATGAGCAAACTGTTCTCTTCTCCTAACAGAGGGAGCATCTCTGACCTTGCCCTTACCTTTCTGCCATTCGTGTGAGCTAAGAGAACAACGGTGCTGGCCTAGGAAGCCGTGAATGGAAGGTGGTTGGAGGCACTCTACAGCGTGGAATTTCGAGCAAGTGCTCCTTCTGAGCCAGAATGTGTGCCCTGAACTGAGCCGTGGACGGAAAGCAAACTGCTATCTCATTTGATTCACGGCGCTTGGAATTCCAAAGCGAAGCTGCTTTTGTGTTTCCTTTTGTTGTCCTCTCCATCGTATGATCTAAGATGACAAACCCTCCCTCTGACTACAGCTCCCACCGTTTAACAATTAGCAGCAAAGTTCACCTGAGAAGCCATGAAGATGGAAGCAGCAATCTGGCAGGAGAAGACCCATCTGGTGGGCACTCCGCCAGGCTCCACATACCAATCTTCTGTAGCATCACATACACCCACCAAAGAACAGTTCCTGTCAGTATTCCCTGTGAGCTGTTCTCCCACGGGCCAACAGCCAGTGAGTGTCTTCTCGGGAAGACAAAGAGGCTGCACTTATTTTTTTTTAATCTATTCTAAGTAAATACAGACTAAATATCCCCAGTTTAGAAAAAAAAATCCTGGGTGAATGAAACAAATTTCACAATGTTGGCTCAACACCACGAGTGAGAAATGCTATTGCCTGACCTCATGGGAGAAGTATCTTAGTTCAGGTTTTAAGGGACACCATGACTGCAGCAACTCTTATAAAGGAAAGCACTTAGTTGGAGCAGGCTTACAGTTTCAGAGGCTTAGTCCGTTAGTGTCATGGTGAGAAGCATGGCGGCTCACAGGCAGACCTGGTGCTGGAGATGGAGCTGAGCGTTCTGCCGCTTGATCTGCAGGCAGTAGGAGGAGACCGTGTGCCACACTGGACATAGCTTGAGCATATAAGACCCCAAAGCCCTCCTCCACAGTGGCTCACATCCTCCAACAAGGCCACACCTACCCAGCAAGGACAGACCTCCTAGTAGTGACATGCCTCATGGGCCAAGTATTCACACATGAGTCTATGAGGGCCATACCTGTTCAAAATACCACAAAAAAGTAACATTTAAATGTACGTAACTGAAGACAAGGTTTATTCAACATCTCAGACCCCTTTGGTTGCAATGTATCTTTCTGCACAATCCCAGAACCCTCCCATGCAGCATTCAACTGAGGGTGATGTAATGAGTGTTCATTATCACCTTGACTTAATCCATAATCACCTGAGAGGCAGGCTTCCAGACATACCTATAAAGCAGCGGTTCTCAAACTCCCTAATTGCGCGACCCTTCAATGCAGTTCCACATGTTGTGGTGACCCCCAACAGTAAAATTTGATTGCTTCTTCATAACTGTAATTTTGCTGCTGTTATGAATTGTAATGTAAGTATCTGATGTGTGACCCCTGTCAAAGGGTCACTCGATGCCCCCAAAAGGGGTCGTGACTCACAGGTTGAGAACCACTGGTATAGATGGCTGAGTTCATTATGTTAATCAATGTGGGAAGACCTGTGTTAAGTGTAGGCTGGAATCCACTCACACTTGAATGGAGAGGAGGAGAGGAACAGTAGCTTGTGTTGCTCCCTCTGTCTCCTGGCTCTGTTGGATCTGACCAGCATGATGAACTACACTTTGACCTACATAAACCTTTCTCCCTTGTGTTGTTATTCTTATTATTTTTATCACACCAACAGGAAGAGAAGCTAAGGCAGCAAGTGGGGTCATTGCTGTGATGAATCTACATTGTTCTTAGGCCATTGAAACTATTTTGTGGCTGGAATCAGCAAGAATTTGGAACTTTGGATTGGAAAAGGGCATAGCATTTGAGAAGCAGAGCTTTGTGTGCCATCCTTCCCGGAGCTGAAGACAACAAGAGTATTGAAAAAAACCCACATGGTCAATGGGAGGCTGAGGTCACGAGACTTTCGAGGGGAACAAGAACTCTACCAGGAACTAGGCTAGGGACCATTCTTGTGGTTCTCTCCAAGAATCTAGCTTTCTTCTGCCCATGTCCCAAGAACCTTGGTGAAGATGAATTTAGAGAAAATGGCCTCATTGGCTTGGCTCAGAAAATCTCTAGAGGAACGCTCAGATTGGTGCTGCAGGAGCAGCTGTAATTGAAGGGGTGAATACCGCCAGCATGAATGGTCATGCTATACTGGGATGGTAGGGAAGGAGCCTGAGGGCAAACCTCCGCCATTCGGGGCTCCCTTCTGAAGATCCACATTCATTTAGGAAGAAAATCCTACGTTCAAGGGCGTCCTCGTCCACAAACACAATTGCCTCAGAAAGTACTTGTCCTGGGGTTGCTTTTGTCACTGTGTTTTCATCACAGCAACGGGAAAAGAAACCAAGGGACGCAGACATATCTGGGAGATGCCTTGAGAGTTTTGCTTATTCTCTGTCCCATGACTTTAAGACGTTCAAAACAGAGAAGCCAAGGAACTAGCTCAGTCACGAAAGCACCTAAGTTGTGTAAACATGAGGACCTAAGTTCAAATCCCCAGCATCCACATCTGAAGTCACGTGGCATAGCACACATCTGTATCCATGAAACTAGGGGAGAGTTGGGGCGGAAACAGATGGATCCCTGGCTAACCTAGAAAACTGAATTCCCGGCTCAGGGAAAGATCCTGTCTCAAAACATAAGGAGAGTGGTTGGCCAAGGATGCTTTAATGCCAACCTCTGACCTCCATAGATACATATATGTAGCACAAACATACACACATTGATAATATAATGATGACGGGAAACCACCCCAGACAGTCTCCCAGGTGTTGGGACATCTTCCCTTTCTGATGGCTCAGTATATATGAACTTTGTTTCATCTACAAAATTACATTTTTAATACATAAAATTACCTCCAGGCTAGCTGTATAAACTATTTACAAAACACCAATTAACTTTGTGTTCAGATTTGATTCACATTTCCAATTATAATAGTGTTTATGTGAGATTCCAAAATCAAAACATCTGAACTCTAAAGTGTACTTCCGGGCACTTCAGACAGAGAAAACTCACACTGCCATGAGCCTACTCTTCCAGATTACTGTTACTGCTTAATATTACTTACTTCTGTATATTCATGCACAGATTTGTCTGTGGGTACAAGGCTTACTGAACTAATTCCAAAGGTTCCAGGACACTCATTTCCATCAACTCTAACATTTAAACAATGAAAAATGGATGAAAGTGCAGCGTCCCCACTAATATTTGGCAAGTATCCAGAAGCATTTTTTAAAACAATCAGGTATTCTCATGGGGGAGTATTTTTTAAGGTGCCAGCAGAAGGGTGGGTGCTTCTGAATATGTATTTTCATGCCTAGAAAGTATCCAGGATTGCTGAAATTACATTACCGCCTTGAAATCCTTGTTATTTGTTTACGGACAAAAAAGGCTTATCTAGTCGGAATCAAACACAAAGCCACATGCAACTGCATTTTCCTGGTATTAATATTCTGTGAAATAAGGTGACATTAGAGAGGGATTAGCTCCCTCCGATGTACGATTTTACATAAATGAATGCCTGATCCTACAGCTTCTCAGCAGAGCTTCGTGGTCGCAAATCACGCGCACAGCGTCAGATCCCGCTGCCCCTCTTCCTGTGTTCCCTGAACAAACAGTAACCTTGAATCATGATTTCATTATTGTAGGCAGTAGAATTCCATCAAATATGCAGAGCACCAACAACGTCAAAGTTATGAAGGAAGATCTAAACCCGAATTCTCAGTTTACCCATTTCAGGCAATAATCTACAAACCCAGCTCCCGAATATCCAAAAAAGTCATAAATATTCAGGGCCTTGGAGTCTTTTCTAATGCTCAAATGAGGAGGCGCATCTTGCTTCTTAGACTAAGTTTTGAACCACCGCTCATAAATAATGAGGTATGTCACCGAAGGCCAAATAGTCATTCTTCCTTTAGTCTAAACAAAATGTCCTGGGAATGCACCACGGAAGAAAGATTCTTGGAGACATGTGAAGAGGCCCAGGAATATAGATCTGTGCCTCTCTATAAATACACTTCTATCTACCAGTAGCTATTGCATAAGCTGTGTATTATATCACACTTGAGGCTTTTTAAGAGGTGATTTTTCACACGCATATAAGTTGAAAACAAGACATTTTCTGCACCCAATAAGTTACTAGCCTCTGAGACCTATAAGGGAAATTTTGAATTGACAATTTTCTTCAGAAAAGCTGTGAATGAAGAAGCCTGGCAAGGAATAACTGAATAATATTCTCTTCTATGTAACCGTCTAATAAATCCAGTTTTTCCCCCTCTTACTAAGATATATAGGAGCAATAAAGGTAAGTAACAGCACAGCCCCAGACATATTTTACATATATTCTGGCTAAACACTAGGCGCAATCTAATTTCCGCAATAAGTGAATTAGTGAAGTCATGCAGCTCAGTGTTTGACTAGTTTTTACTTTAAGAGCTACAAAATTTGCATAACAGACTATATGTGCATGTATGTATGTATGTATGTATGTATGTATGTATGTATGTATGCATGTATTTTATATAGGATCCTGTTGTATAGTCCAGACGGGCTTCAACAATGCTGTCTCCCTGCCTTAGCCTGCTGCGTGCTGAGATGTCAGCTGTGTGCCACCATATCTGGTAAGAGATCATTTTATAAGGTTGATCAAAGTTAAAATTGTCCTTTCGAAAGCCTGGATCTGGATGTGGTGGAAGACAGGTCCATAAAAATGCACAAATTACAATGTGTTGGCAGGCAATCATACCAAAAATCCATTATTAAATGAATGGTCGATCCTGAAAAGATAGAACCACTATAAATAAACAGCAGCTCTTGCAGACCCTAAATAAGACACACTAAGTAAGCCTGGAGAAATTTTTAAAATATTGATTTATTTTGTTTTATGCACGTTTTGTTGGCACTGCATACACACCTGGTGCTCACGGAGGACAGAAGAGGGTGCTGAAGCCTCTTGAACTGGAGTGAGCCATCGGATGGTTGTGGGCCACTATGTAGATGTTGGAAATTGAAGCCAGGTGCTCTGCAAGAGCAGCAAGTCCTTTTAGTCAAAGAGCCTTCTCTTTGAAGAATTTGTTTAACTGGAGTTGCTCTCTAGTTCTTCAGTCCTCAACACCAGGTGCCCAACCAGGACCAGCCCAGCTCCTGCCTGGGTCTTTGTATAACAATGTATCTGCCTGTTTCCAGAACCGGAGACTTAAAGGGGCTTACTAAATTTGGCTAAGAATGAACACATATCCCTATGAGCAACACCAATTGACTCAGCTGGTTACACACACATACACACACACACACACACACACACACACACACACGGGGTTGGGGGGGGAGAGTGGGAATGAAGGGAGCAGGGTAACAATAGTAATTTTTTAAGGTCGTGAATTGAAGAGGCAGTGGAGGATACAGGAAGAACTGGAGATGAAAGGGGGGCAGAAATTATGGAAATATAGTAATTACGTATGAAGTTCTCAAATACAAAAAAAAAAAAAAAAAAGGAGTGTGCTCGAGCTTGGGACACTTCCTTTTGAGTATGTATGGTGCCACACATCCCTACCACTTTTTTTTTTTTTTTGAGACAGGGTCTCACTAAATTTCCCAGACGGGTCTGGAACTCACTTTGTAAGCAGGGCAAACACTCAACTTGCTTCAACCTCTTGCTTCAACCTTCCCACTAACTGGAATTACAGGCCTGGCACCTCCAGGTCCCATACACTTTAACCTGGACGTTTATGACCTGTATGTTTAAGACTATTCACGGAAAGATTTCCGTGTCAACTTCCAGTTCCTCCAGGCTGAAAATCTCCCTCTTGCTCCTCCCCTTCTCTCCTCCCTTCTCAGTCCCAGCTTTGCCCCTCTTCTTCTCCCCTCTTCTGCCTGCCCCCTCTTCCCCTCTCCTCTCCTGCCCTCCCCTTCTTTCCTCTGCTCTCCTCTTTCTCCTCCCTCTCTCCTTTCTCCCCTCCCAATCTTTCACTCCTTAATTTGTCGTCTGCTGACATCTCTTTGAAACAAGTAACATGGTTACCTTTCCTTTGTGTACTATAGTAATATGAAACTCTGCTCAAAAGGGCAGACCCAGCACAGAGCCATAGGAGACACTGGTTATGTTCAAGCTTTCATTTGGGTAACAAACACATTGAGACATATGCTTTTAAATCATTCCCAACTGTTTTTCTTTTTTAATTAGTTGCATTTCCTACAGCATGCACATAGAGGTCAAAGAACAACTTGCAGGGCTCAGTTCTCTCCTTCCACCATGTGGGTTCTGGGGACTAGAATTCAGGTAATCAGATTTAGGAGTAAGTGCCTTTACCTGCTAAACCGTCTTGCTGGCCCATATCTATTGTATATACTATGTCACATTTTAATCTGATGCAATTAAAGATCCCCTTAACAGGGTGAGTGTTCTTTTATTGTTTACTCATATTATTGCTTCTCAAAAGCTAGGTACACACCGATCTGTTGGTTTTCTTTCTTTCTTAAAAAAAAAAATTGAAACAGGGTTTTTCTGTGTAGCCTTGGCTGTCCTGGACTCAATTTGTAGACCTCGAACTCAAAGAGATCTGTCTGCCTCTGCCTCCCTGAATGCTGGGATTAAAGTCCTGCATCACCATGAGTGGTTCTGCTGGTTTTCTTAATCACTACAGAGAGTTGAAGCTGCTAAATGTCAAAAGCTCATCACATAAAATCGAGCAACATTTGTAAGAGAACACAAATATGTGCCAACCACTTGAGCAAAGGAAGCCATGACAGAACCAGAGACCCGGATGTCACCTTCAAGGCTTTGCAGGATCAGCCCTCTCCACTACAAGCCTGGCCACGATTTTAACTAATTAGGAAGCGCACTTTTAGCCTGAGAGCTGTTTTTCTTTTTGCAAATCAACAGCTCCCGTCAGCAGGTTTTCCCAATGGCCCTCAGACACTCTGGCCAACCTTCAAGCACTATCATAACATGAATTATAATAAGCAACTACTTTGAACTTGGAACTACAAGCCCAATATTCAAATTACTTTTTCATAACAACTCGGAAAATCATATTTATGTCACAGTAGCTTTTGAAGGGACAGTAACCTGTGACTCTATGCAAATAAAACGTATGTGCACAGGAATCTTGTTTTCCACCCTTAATTTAAGTTTAACTGCAGAAAAACTGGCATCTACCTATAGGCTATTGTAAAAGCACTATGAGTTCACCCTACCCTTAGGAGTTCCCTGGTGTATTCCTCCTGTCCATGCTTTTTAGACTCCATAATGGTAAGATAGGTAATATCGCAAGAAAAATCCAGTCTCCTGGGCAGGCAGGCAGAGTTAAAGAAAGCCAGTGTTGCTGTAACAGAAAAATCTATCATTAACTGGGAAGTTTCCAGTGACTGGGGGGTGGGGGGGACAAGAAGTGAGGAATCCATTATAGACTTCTTGAGAGTGATTAGAGCCAGAATTAGGAGTCGTGGATGTGTGACGACTACAGGCCTTAAAGCGGCTGTTAAGGCACAGAACCGTAAAGCTCAAAGGAAACCTAGGAAAGATTTAACCCAAACACCCTTAGGGAGCTCTGGTCCTTGGAGGGCTAAAGGGCTCTCTCAAGGTCATTCAGTAAGCCTTGGACAAGACCATGGTTAGAACAAGTCTCCAACATCTTCTTGGACTCTGCTCTGGAGACTCAGGACATTGGATGGTGAGGAATGAAATCAGAAGGTCTTGGTCTGTCATGTGTATACAAATCCCAGCTGTTTACCGTTCAGTAAACAGCAGTCTGCATTATCCACCATTATTCACAATTGCTGAAGGGTAGAAATGATGTCTTCATCAATGGAGAAACTGGTAGACACACATATACACCGAACTGGATACACAAGGTGCACACACACACACACTTAACTGGAGTGTTGCTCCCTTTTTTAAAAGCAGTGACAGAAAAGATGGCAAAGGACAAAGTCTCTAGAAACACACCTCCCTCCCAGACAACAACCGAGAGACCGCAGTTGCTAACACAGTCGCTTTAGAGCCAGGGTGTCTGTTGGGGGCCTGCCATTTCCAGGTTAAAGCTTGAGTGGCGGTTAGCTGTAACCAGGTTGGGCCAGTGTCTCTTACCTCTCAGCACGGGAGCAGCCATCCCTCTCCCTCCTCCAGGCCTGAGGGAAGCAGGTGCACAAAGCATAGAAACCAAGGGACATGAAAGACCCAATTCCCCAAATATGTTGTCTGTGCTGTCACTGCAGTTGCTCGTTCTGATCATGGAGGTGCAAACAGAAAGATGTGGCCACGGCTGTTCTGTCCCGCGTTGCTGCAAGCCCCTGCACTTCCAGCTGTAGTGACTTCCGGCTAATAACCCTTGACCCCTGTCACTTGTCTCTTTTTCTCTTCCAGAGTCCTAATGTAAAGCAACATTAGCACATTCAAAAGCAACTGAATTTATAGGAAAAATACAACGTGATCCATGCATGTCGAAGTAAGGGCACACCCTAGGCTGATCCTTGTCACAGAGATGGGCTGCAAGAAAACAGTAACACCAAAATGCAAATCCTGCTGGGCAAGGGTGGCACAGGAATTTAGACTGGGCAGAGCAGAGGCAGGCAGATTTCTGTGAGTTCGAGGCCACCCTGTTCAACGCAGCAAGTTCTAGACACAGCTACATAGTAAGAGCCTGTCTCACTAAAAACAAACAAACAAACAAAACAAAACAAAACCTACAAAATACAAATAATTTTTTGTATCTGGATAAAAGTGAAACTATAATCTTAAAAACTGCACGGGGTGAAGAAATGGCTTAACAGCTAAAAGAGGGCCTGGGTTCAGTTCCTAGCACTCTCATAGCTGTTCAGGACCACCTATAACTCCAGTTCCAGTAGATCTAATGCCCTCTTCTGACGTTCATGGGCTCCTGGACATATGTGTACTTACATATAGTCTCAGGTACACACAGACACACATAAAGTTAAATAAATATTTAACTTAAATATTTAACCTTATTTTTAGGTTAAAATGTACAGTTTTCAGTTAAAAAATAAAACCACAAAGTTAATAAAGAAACAGGAGAATATGGCCTATTTTTGGGCTGGGGGCTGGGAGTGGGGGAGATGTTGGTCAACAGAAACTGCCCCTTAAAAAGACCTAATGAGTTAAGACCCATTGCTGAAGACATGCACACCTTCATTGCAGGATTTAGAAAACTCAACCTCAGACTGACTGGGAAACCTTCTCTGCATTGACTAGTTTTCATGTAGCTAGATGCTATGTAGGCTGCTAGGGGAGAAAAGATATATCGGTGGTCTAACTCAGTGATAGAACCCGCCTACTGCAGAAGAGTCCCTTCAGCAAGATGTGCCCACTGAAGCAATCGTGGCATGACTGTCATGGAGTAGCTACTTTCCACAAGAGGAAACTCTAGTCTCAATACTACTAGAATGCTGGTCATCAAGCCAGCAAGCCCTGAGGAAGTCTTAGGCCTTGGGTAGAACCTGCTATTTTTATTTGCTAAGTGAACATACTGTCAGATTGTCTTTTAACAATTCGTGTTTATGACCATAGACCTTGACTACCCTCAGCCTTGGTCAGAGAAGCTTCTTTTTTGTAGCAGGCAGCAGTCAAAACACAGAAGCACAACTGGTCAAAGCACTGAGAGAGTATAATAATGAGTGCTAATCCCTAGGCAGGACCGCTATATTAACCCTGCTGCTATCAGACTCAAGGAACGTTTCAGAAGAGGAAACAGAAAGAATTCAAGAACCATGGGATAAGAATTACCACTGAATACTGTCTTCTAGACATGATATGACTAACTCAATTATGAACTCACAGCCATTGGGTTGCTTGCACAAGATCTTCACAAGATCAAGCCAACCAAATTCCTGGCATAGGAAGAGAGACACTCTCCAAGCCCCATCCCTCACTGAGGCGCTCTTGGCAGTGGATAGTTGCTCAGAGAGTGAGGATTATTCTTTGTTGAGGTTGTGGCCACCTAAGCTAAGGCAGCTTCAGTAAATGGCCCCATAATTCATGCACTATATGGTTGATACTGACTGAATTAGTGGGTTATCAACATTAAAAAAAACAAAAACAAAAAAAACAGAAAACAAAAAACATAAAGTTAGCGGAGCAAAGGAGAACAT
This sequence comes from Pachyuromys duprasi, assembly GCA_028658305.1. Taxonomy (NCBI): domain Eukaryota; kingdom Metazoa; phylum Chordata; class Mammalia; order Rodentia; family Muridae; genus Pachyuromys; species Pachyuromys duprasi. The sequence continues at coordinate 83,225,059 of CM053764.1, forward strand.
AAGGAGGAGTTAGAAGTGGGAAAAGTGGAGTATATATATTTCATTGTATACATGTGGGAAATTCTCAAAATAAAGAAAATGTAAATAAATATAAATATTAAAATAAGGTGGGTTTGTTGTTGTTGTTGGGTGTTTGTTTGTTTGAAATTAAAAACCTAATGAGAGCCAGCAAGTTAGTTTGGCAGGTAAAGACACTTGCCATCAAGCCTGACAACCTGAGTTTGATTCCCAGAACACACTTGGTGGAACTAGAGACATGACTCTGAACTTCGCTCACACTGCGTGGCATGAGTGTTCTTATACATCACACACAGGTAGATACAAACTGTTGTGATATAAATTACACACTGCTCAACAGGTTGTGGTTACAAAGAGGTTTATTATGGGAAGCAAAACTGAGGCAGTGGGAGAGCTTAGAAGAGAGAGGAGAATACAGAGCAGGGAGCGAGACAGACAAGGAGTCAGACAGACAGAGGAACTGGCAGAGAAACAGAAATGAGGAGGAGAGAGAGGAGAAAGCGAGAGATGGTGGGGTGGCACCTGGCTCAGGTGGTGAATAAGACGTTGTCAGGACCCTAGAGGCCCCTGAGGGCAGGCCAGTTGAATTGCCTGCACTACAACGTAACACTCAGCACTCACACAACCTGGCGTGAGTGCTCACACACTTCGTGTGCCTTCAAGACAGGCACAAAGTGAATACGTGGGAGGAAAGTTAACAATAATAGCGTCCTTTCTCAACAATGAGTGATAACACTGTATTTTTAAAATGAGTGCATGTATCAGCACTAGCCCTAACCTAGAAACAGTAATAGGAGGGAAACCAGAGAGGCCCCAAAGGCACATGATGGAATACAGGGCTCAGTTAAGTGAAAAGCCACGGACAGCCATACAATTATAACCTTACCATCTACCTCCACATTCTCTTTTCCTCATAACTGAGGAGACTTGTGCATTTCTATGAGTTATTAGCCTGGATGGGAGAACACGGCACAGAAAGATGCTGTTTGGGGGCAGCACAGCAGGAAGGAGTGGAAACAGTTGCTAAAGGAACTGTTTCTTTTGTATACTACTGAGGTTAAGCGGATGTAAATGCAAATTACATCCTGCGTTATAACTGCAGGCTGTAAAATGAAATCCCCCACACTGCCCGCAAAGAAAACGAAAGAACCTATGCAGAAGGAAATAAGAAATGAACTTAAGTGCTTCACTTCAAAAAAAAAAAAAAGAATCAAGCAAACATGAAAGAAGAGTGTAATGCAATAAACAAGGACTATATAAAACAAATGGGGGGAACAGCAGCAGTAATTCACTCCTTATTAGTAATTAACCCTTTTAAAAATCAGATCAACATTTCCTCTCTGATAAAAAAAAATACTCTTCCTCAGCTCTTTCCAGCAAATGACAAAATAAAGAGCATTCATGGACTGTATTAGAGAACAGGTCTCATTTCTCCTATCAGGAGGTGGATGGGATTTCCTCTCAGAAAGGGCATCTTAGAAAATGTTCAGCCAGCCACTTGATTCACACGAACAAGGGCAGACTCTTTGGTAGGGTAAGAATCTCTCCAGAACATGTTTATAGCATGTAGATCCAACTCGATTCCTATTTACTGTCTGCTTACCATCAGCTTAATTGCTGGTACACAGGACTATGGAGAGGTTTGGCATACGTATTAGTTACTGTTTGCATTGCTGCAACAAGATAACTGGAAAAAGAAAGAGAAAAATAAGTCAAGCAAAGAAGGGTTTGTTTTGGCTCATAGCTCCAAGATGGACTCTATCTTGGAAGGAAAGTCATGGAGGCAGGAAAGGGAGGCCACTGGTTACATGACAGTCATAGCTAGGAAGTAGAGAGAGGTGAGTGCTGGTACCCAGCTCACATTCCCCTTTTTATTCAGTTGAAGACTCTAGCCAAGGAATACTGAGTAGGGTGAGTCTTCCAACTTCAGCTAACCTGATTTAAAAACACCCTCACAGACAGGCCCAAAGGCTTGTCTCTGACAGGATCCCAAGTGCTGCCACATTGACAATCAACAGCAACAATCAAAACAAACATAGTATCATCAGTGGGTGAACATAAATCCACAGCAGGAATGGCGGTGCTCTGGAGCTATGTGTGAAAGACGTGCACGGTTCGTCAGTTTGCCATCGTTGGCCTGTAGAAATAGTAGGTCATCAGTAAAGCATTACGGCTGACACGCTTCGCACTCATGTCAGCAATATGAGCTTACAAGTCAGTGTTGATCCTATAGCCTAAGGAAGTTAACAGGAGAGTGCCTGCCACATACGCTGTCAACGTGTAGGAGGAATTCCCGGTGCCAAATGGCAAGCTTCTTGCCCAAATAGCATCAAGACCTGGGGAAGATGGTAGGGCAGGTGCTTTGTGCTAGAGGGCAAGGAGCTGGAGTTCTACCCAAAGAAGATCAAAGACCAGAAAGTCAAACAAATCACCATGAGTAGATCACAGAATAAAAGTGTTTATTATTCTGTGTTGTTATTTTTATTGACACAGTTAGCTGGGTGGACTAAGACAAGATGAAAGACAGCTCAATAGGTCTATACGGATTACTCAGAAGTTAAGAGCACTGGCCGCTGTTCCAGAGAACCTAAATTCTATTCCAAGCTCCCACATGGTGGCTAATGACCATCTGTAACTCCAGACCTAGGAGATCCAGCACCCTCTTCTGGCCACCTTGGGCACTACATGCACCTGATGAGAAGATAAACATGCAGACAAAAACATTCAAACAATGTAAACAAATGCACATCTCAAAAAAACAATTTTAAAGAACGCTCAAATACCTGTCTATGGTCATTCCACCCTGAGTGTACCTGATCTCCTCTGATCTCAGAAGGCAGCTCAAATAACTGAAAGAAAATGTGGAAATCAAGACATGCCTACAGATTCAATACAAACAAAAAAAGATTATGAGGAAGTATTATAAATAGGCGTATGGTAACAAACTGAGCAGCTTGCATGCAATTCTTAGAGCTTAAATCCTACCAAATCTAAATCACAAAGTAACAGAAAATCTAAATAAACATAAACAAGCTCAATCAAACATCTCCCAGTAAGGAAAACAAAAACAAAAACACTGGACCTAATGGCTTTACAGGTGAATTCCACCACGTATTTACAGAATTAATACTAATTCTTTTCCAACACTTCCCAAAATACTATAAACAAAGGTACATGTTGTATTTCATTCTATGAGGCGAACATTACCCTGATACCAAAGCTAGACAATGACACTTACAAACCAAAACAAAACAAAAAACTGCAGACCAACAATCTCTTATCAGTATTGATGCAAAACTCTTCAACAAATACTGCCAGCTGAATGGTAAATGAATAAATGTCCTGACTAACTGGGATTTATTACTGTAATCAAGGACGTGCTGCATACAAGCACTGAACAGTGTCAGACACCACCTAACAGAATGAAAAAACAGAAAACAAAAAATAAACACAGTCGTCTCAATTGATACAGGGAAGACTTTCACATGCAAAACACGTTATATGACTAAAAGGTCAACAAGCTAGGAGAAAGAAAGTACCTCAGTGCAAAGGTAGCCAATTACGAAAACCTACAGTGAGCATCAATAGTGAAAACCTAAAAATGTTAACTCACCGATCAGGAATATTCTCTGCTTTTGACATAACACTTGAATGGTTATTCAAGAAAAATAAACATTAAATAAAGTTAACTCTCAGAACCTGTGTCACAAAAAAAAAAAAAAGGAAAAACACCACACAGATGCAGTGCGATATTTGTACACAGTGGCATATTTGTAATCCCAGCAATGGGAGGTGGAGACAGGCAGATGTTTGGAATTCAGCCTGCTGAATTCCAGGCTGGCGAGAGACTCTCTTTCAAAAAGCAAGATGAGTGGTACCCTGAATCACAGCTGAGACCACATGTGGCCTTCACAAACACAAGCACACATGCTCACACAAGTAAAAACACACACACACAAAATTTATCATAAATAAAAACAAACAAATGACATCTGTATTGGAAAGAATAAAAAAGTAGATTTGTTTGCAGATGACACCATCTCCTATGAAGAAAATCCTAAAGATTCCACTCAGAAAAAAAAAAAAGTTAAAATGAAGATATAAGTTCATCAGGCCGGGAGAGATGACTCAACTTAAGAGCATTTGTTGTTTTTGTAGAGGACTCAGATAGGATCCCAGCACAAATGTGGTAACTTAGAAGCATCCTTAATTCCAGTTTCAGGGGATCTAGCACCTTCTTCTGGCCTCCTCGGTTATCAAGCACAGCTGAAATACACATATATACATGTAGGGAAAAATATCATACACATAAAAATAAACATACCTTCAAAAATAAAAAAGAAATCCATTATAGGAGCAAAATACACAACACACAAAGATCAGTTGCATTTCCATGTGTTAACAATGAGCAACCTGCAAGAGTAATTACTTAAGTACTTATCATTAACAAATAATATCAGCCAAAATAAATGACTCAGAAACTAACCAACTTGTAAAATAAAAACTATAAAACATTGCTGAAAGACATTTAAACAGACAAAAAATAAAAATAAAAAAATAAAAGCAAATGGATTGAAGTAAATATACTTAATGCCATCCGTGAATGTCATCAGGGTGGTGGTTTTTATGCTATGTATCTTCGACTGTAGTGAAAAAAGAGATTTCTCTATAGAATTTAGAGTTGCTGTGTAGAAGAAGACATGAGAGAACCGTCAGGCTACAAAGAAGAGCTTCCTTGTAAAGAGACAGTTTTAGCTCTAAATTACGTTGCTCCTTCCTAGAAGCCAGGAAGGAATTGGTGCTGGCATGTGAAACACTCCTGCCAGCGTGGCGGGACACTGCAAGGAAGTCGCTGTTATCTTGATCTCTGTACCTGAATAAATCCTCTTCTCGTGTTTGCTGTTGAGCTTTGATGTACGCCCCCAGCCAGCAAGCCACCCTCCATGGCTGTGTAAACTTCTCCTCTTGCCCTCGACCCCTGGTGACCTGGCAGGCCAGTGACTCCTCACTGAGGTAAACGATACAGCACAGTAATAATGGCAACTGTCAGATCTTTCCCTTTTATCCACCTCCTTCCCCTGTGAAGTGTTTCTCCCCCACTCCCTCCTACGAGGTATCAAAATCCCAGATAAAGAGGAAAAGGAGTTATCTGAAGCATTGTGTGGCCCCTGTAAAGAAATCCAATTATTTATGGTCACAGAAGCCTTTTTTTTTCCCAAGCATGTTGGTGAATGACCTAAATGTACAGTTTTCCTCCTTCGCTTAACAGCTTTCTTCCACTATCCTGCATTTAAAATGTTAACAATCCCTTTCTTCCTTCGCGATAAAGACACGAGTTTGTGAAAATAATGTGCTTGGTTACAGAGCAGGGAAGGCTCAGAACCTCTTTTCCTTAGGATTTGCTTCTGCTTCTGCTTCTTCTTTTTAATAATTTAATAGTTCCTAGGACCCTATCTCATGTGGTTTCTAAATGATGGCAAGACCATGATTCTCAAAGATTTCTACCCTGTCTGTGTTCTGTCAAGGGCTGGGAAGCAACAAAAAAGAATTCGGTGGTTGCAGCGACTGAATTTCTTGCTGGGATGGAGCTCGTGGGGTGGAAGTAAAGCCCCGAATGCTGCATTAGTGGAAAAATTTATTTTGTTTCCTGAAAAGATGTCACACTACCCTACCCTGATGTCGATGGCACCCAAGCAGCTGAAGCATTCGGAAGCTCTTGAACCTTTGTCCTAGAAATAGAGATCTTTATTTCTGCTCTGCATTAGTACTTCATACGGTGATGAGATTTCTGCAAGTTCCCAGGAATCATTTCGGCCCCACTGTGGACAATGCCATCACTGCTGAAAGTGCCTAGATACATGTGACTGGAAGATCCTATGACGTGGCATCTTCCTCTGGCTGGTCCGGAAGGATGGAAACGCACCGACTCTGGGCTGGAACATGCTAGGTCTGTATAAAATTGCACTCTTCCCTGCCAAGACCAACTGGATAGACTTAGAAAATGCCCATGCTTTCTCAAGGCTCAGGGCACTCAGCTGAAAAGTGGGAACACTTCCTCTCTTCAGGATTGTGATGGCATGTGTATTATGGCAGCAAGCACTTTGTCAAAACGTGTGTTTAGCAAGCCCTTGGTTTGTCTGAGTATCTCCCTTAAGCTTCCATGTGAAATAATATTCTGAGGCTAGGGATACAGTTGGTAGAGTGCTTGCCTAGTGGACATGACGCCCAGGGCTTGGTCCCCTGCACAAAACTAGAAATGGTGATATATACCTTGATCCCAGCACTAGATCAAGGTCATAGCCAGCTAGGTAGCAAGTCCGAAGCCAGTCTTGGCTACCTGTGACTCTGCCTCTGGAAGAAGGAGGAGGAGGGAGAGGAGAAGGAGGAGAAAATACAACAATCCGCTTTATGAGATTTGCTTCATAGTCTTAACACCATTTATTTCCTCTCCTAGAAGCACGTTGTGTTGAAATCTAATTTACAAATGAATGTAATGGTGTGAGATGTTACATATCATGAGCTAGCAAACATAATCAGGCATCAGGGCAAAATGAAAAGTTACACTCGTGATCAAACTTTACAACCCGCTGTAATTCCCTTGCACTTGAGAGAATCTGGACACATTAATCACTCTCTTCTCTTTCCTTCTCTGATCACGTTTGATTATTCTTTATTTACAGTTCCATGGTTAGGATATCAATGAGATAGAAATTGCTTTTTTTTTTTCCTCGCCCTTGAAGGAAGGCTGCTTCCAGATCCGCTCCAAAGAAATTTAAATGAACTTAGCCTCCTTGGTGAAATTTCTAAGATAACTTGCATTCTCTGGTCCACCCAGGTATCTGCTACTATCTACCTCAAAGTCAGGGACAGTTTTCTTTATAACTTAGCCCATTGAGGGTGACAGCGTAAAATCAGAGATGTTTGGGAATGTCTAGGCTGGGGAGAGAAGGACTCGACTTTACCTAGGTATGTAAAAAAACCAAACCAAAACAAAAAAACTTATAAAATATCTTCAAAGCAATGTGTCATCAAGCCATTCATCTCCCAGGAAGCACAAAATGTACTTTTACCCACGCTTAAGATTAAGAAAATCGGAATCACCTTAAATAACTAAATAGTCAATATTTGATGACATTAAGTATCACAAGCTATGCTGAGCTTCTGGCATCGGGGGCCATGCCTCCTCCAGGGATCGTGGATGGAAAAGGACAGGTATTGTTAAACTGGCTTTTCAAGAGGCGTTGTGTGTTGTCAGTCACCCCCAGGAATAGTGGGTGGTGAGTCAGGGAGCCACAGATCCCGAACCCGCCGTGCTTTAACACCATAAGGCGCATTTCCGGTTCACACACAGTCCAATTCCGACCCGGCGACTCTCCACAGCCGAGTCCTCCCTGTCATTACCCAAGGTTGCTTTCAACCACTGATGTAACCTGCTCCACCTACAGCCCCGGCTCGGAAGTGACGCTCATCTGCTTACCTTCTGCTAGAACCAGTCACTGCCCAAAGGGGTCTGGGGGGCGGGGGCCGCTGGGTGTGCAAGGGAGTCTGGGTTTCCAGAAGGGCCGAAGCTGGCGGAGGACCAGCTACAACCTTTTAGAATGCTGCGATCCTCTATTGCAGTTCCTCATGTTGTGGTGACCCCTCAATAATTAACCGTAAAATTATTTTCGTTGCTACTTCATAACTGTAATTTTGCTGCTGTTAGGAATCATAATGTAAATAGGATATCTGATATGTAACCCATGAGCGGGGTCGAGACCCACAAGTTGAGAACCTTTTGTCTAGCCCCTATTTCTTGGGCAAGGGTATGGACATAAAGGAATCTGTGTCCTATCCGCCTTTGAGGACAAAACTCCACACTGTTGGCTACAGCAGTAGGAGCTACGCATTTAGAAAAGCCTTGGCCTTAGCAGATGGCTCTAAGCTAGTTTCCATTTAAGGGATAAATTTTAAGCTTAAGAGGCCAATCCATATTGCTTGATATAATAAATACCCATCGCTGACCACTTAAGCATCTTATCTACAAATGACTACTTCTTTTTTTTTTTCAAGTACTTCTGGAATCAAATAGGATTTTGTCTCCCAGAGCTGTGTTGCTTCTGTTAAAGGCTAATATCCAAACCCAAGTTTATCTGGATCGTCCAGACACCTGGGACTGCAGATAGTGACAAATGAGACTGTCCCCGTAAGCACAGATGGCTGGTAAGCTTGTGGTACCTAGGACTCATTTTCAGGTAGGTGATCAGGCACGATGGAGCCAAGTTATTTTCTTTTATGAACTTTTAATGTTTTTTGGCATACTTGAAAAGTGCAATAAAAGTGAAAAGGCATTCATCAATATTAGCAGATCTTGGTAATCTTACTGTCGTATAGTAACACCATCAATTACGTGCGGTTCCCACAGGGCGGGTGGGCTTCCAGGGAGTGAAAACTGAGTACAGAGGCAGCCCCTGTCATTAGTTCCCTAGCACACCCCAGCACCAACACCCTTGCCCACGCATGGCAATCTGATGGCAAGCCGGGCGCTGGACCTTGGAGGACTAGGTGCTCTTCCTCCGGTTCCTGGAGGGTGACACGTGGCTTTAAAGCAGTGTCTTGCTCCAAAAGAACCACTTGTTCTTTGGTACAAGAAGCACAGTTTCATTTTGAGGGTGACATATACCTTTGGCCTTTCCCCTTCAACCTGATGTAACTGCTTGACATTTTGGCTGCACCCTCCCCTACACACACACACACACACACACACACACACCCAGACCCAGAGACAGAATGAGGCGGCAAGCTAAGAGAGAATATTGCACTTTTGCACATGAGAGTCCCCCCACCAGCTGCGCTCAGGCCTTGACATGCTCCTGGTTAATTCACTCCAGCACTGAAGGCCAGACAGCAAATGGGACCTGCTCGCAGGGCCATTCCCTCTCCTGAAAGTGACAGTCTTGCTCAGGCTGAGCAAGACAGACTGGACTGAGCTAAACACAAAGAAGGGTACACAGGGCAGGGTGGAGGGAGAAAACAGGGCCGGGTCCTCTTATCTATTGTTCACAGGATGACTAGCGCTAGCAGGCTGTGGCTGGTAGACCCACATTACAAAGCCTGTTCCCAAGCAGGCCAGGAGTACCTGGGGCAGGAGGGGAGGAGAGGGTGGGATGGGGGAAGGGTAGAGGGGAGAAAGGGAGGGAGGGAAGGTGGAGGTTAGCTCCTCCCAATTTGTCTCAGGCGTTCTGCCTTCCGGTTTTGACTCTTCCTTTCTAATGAGAACATCTCAGGTTCCTGGAGGTGGAAGGGTGTGTGTGTGTGTGTGTGTATGACAGAGAGAGAGAGGACTAGAACCCATAGACTGAAACTGGTTAGAGATGACACACACGCAAGAACCTCCCCACCAGCCCGGTGGCCTACTTCCTTTAGCCAGAGCAAGCCCTCCAAAGTTCCACCGCTTCCCTTAACAGCACTCCTGGCCGACATTCCCCGCTGACTAGACCCGGCATGGGTCCAGCACAAGGACAAAGGACCCAGGCCAGCGGAGCTTCAGCATTGGCTGAGATCAGCCAGGCTGGGAGGGACTCAGCACCAGTCGGCCAGATTCATGACCAAACTTCAGTACTTGTTAAAGTCTGTCAACTACCAAGCCTTGTCTCACAGCATAGCTCCCAGATGCCGGTAGAAGCTTTATAGGAATTAAAAGAGGAGGAGAGGTATTTAAATCCCCCCCCCCCCGCACACTTAGAATGCTGGTTTATACATTCGGAGTGGCATCTCTGTGGATAATTTAAGGACCTTGGTTTCTGCAAATGGAAATCTTGCAACTTGCCCTCATTACTCAATGTTTCTGTTGTTCTGTTGTAAGTAATCAAAAAAAAAAAAAAAAAAAAAAGAATCCACCTTACATATGAGAAGCTGTGAGAGGCATGGTGCCAGGCAGATTCTTACCAGCCAGACACACAGCAGAAGGACCCAAGCTAGTCAGACCAGGTTAAATGGAAAAGTGATGTCACTGACGGAATCTCCCGTGAGTGGCATTAGCCCTGCTGGCTGGCATCTCTGCTGCATCCTCTGACTGCATTCCTTTCTCCTGTGGTTCCTTGGACAAAGCTGGCTGTGGTATGTTGAATTTAGACTTAACACACTCAGCAGTTTCAAAAGTTTCCATTAGGAGGTAACATTTAAAACTTGTGAGACCTTGTATTTTTTTATTTTTATTTTTTAACCTTGATTTTCCTCTTCTCGTTGTGGTATACTCACCAGCACTTGGGAAGCACAGGCAAGGAGGTCGTGAAATAGAAGTTAGCATGAGCTGTGTGTAGCCAGACCCTGTCTCAAAACAAAACAAACACAAACAAAACCAGAAGCTGCGGTATCAACATTCAGCATGAATTTCTGTATGCAACATCAAACACACGTAAGTGTGACTGACTCTTTGCTAGTTTGGGTAAGAGCAGTAGCAATAGTCAGTCATCTAACCACAGTCCTTATCAAGTGCTTTGCATATTATTTTATTTGTTATTCTCTCATATAATACATCTCAACCACAGTTTCCCCCCCTCCTCTCTTCCCTGCCCTGCTCCCATATTTGCATATTTAATTCTCACTCCATCCCTGTGAAAAAGGTTAAGGTTCATAGTATTACCCTGTAAAAGTTCTGAACATCAGGAGACACAGCTAGCAAGATACAGCCGCGGTTGCCTTGGGTCCTTCACATCTAACTCCCTGCCTAATCAGAATGCACAGCTCCCTCGATTTACTGGCAATTTTCCTTAATGACCTCATACCCAACTCTTTGCCTACCCAGGCTGGGTATCACAGATCCCCCCAGTTTCTAGGTATGGTAAAGGCACACCGCTTTCAAATGGCAGAGCCAAGATTTGAAACAAGCAGAACCAAGTGGTACGTACCAGTTAGTAAATGTGTTCTCCCAAGTGATGGTAAGAACAAAGGAACGTTGTCACTCATGCTATGGGAAGTAACCTACGCAGTTCAAAGTGGTAAGGAGTCTGGACTCGGGCCTTTGAATATTTCTAAGCCTTCCATAAAGAAGGAGAATGATAACTTCCCCTTAGATATTCAGACTTTACACAACTAAGTGAAGTAGTAAAGTCTTGTACATAGAAATGCTCAGCTGGGACTGGAGAGATGGCCTTGTAGTTCAGGGCATGGACTTTTCTTGCGGAGAACCTGAGTTTGGTTCCCAGCACCCATATCATGTGACTCACAACCATGTGTAAACTAGAGCCCTAAAGAATCTGATGCCCTGTTTGGCCTCCAGGGATCCTTCTCTAGTACACATGCACACACACACATACACACACAAGTAATAATAATAAAATTTTAAAGGAAATGATCAATTACAGTCAGTGTTAGTCTGTCAGGCTGACTTAGGCTTCATTGTGAAAACTCACACAATGCACTACACCTTCTCAGATGTCTACCATTTTGTATTTTTAGATAGACACTACGTGGTTCTTTGCCTTGGTCATGGTCCTTGGTAAAGACTTCTTAACTGGACAGCAGCATTATATAAAACTATGCTTTAGTTCTTGTCTTTCAGCCAAATATCTGTTAAGCCTCTCTTAGGGTTACACACAGAGTCGGCACAAGAAGAAAGAGAAGGTGCCAGCGCTCCTCTCGGCAGGACGTCAGAACCTAGTCTGAATATCAGTTCAAGTGAGCCAGCAAACACAAGCTTATCAAAGGCATTAGCTTTGTTAGAATCACAGTGCATTAACGCTAATGAAAACGGGACACAGACCCCTCTGACATATTTTAAACCATTTAAAGAGAAATATTTGCACGCTGCAAGCCACAAATATTGGGTTGAAACTCCAGTGAAGACTTTACATGCCATCTTCTAGTTGCCTAATGAAGCTAGTAACTCTCATTGTTTACAGTCAGGCACCAGGGGTCAAGGGTATTTATTCATAATGAAAGCTTCAATGCATCACTGTAGAAGCTAAGGGAGTCTTTCTCCACCAAGGCTAATTACAGATATAATAAAACATCCTTAAAAATCACTTGGGGTCCAGCGAAGAACCTGAGTTGCCACAGCACAAGCCAAGGCCCCCACTCTGTTCTCATCCGGTGAATCCAGATGCCATCCATATTTAACTGCTAACAGTACCAGGCTATCGATGGGTCCCTCTGATCCAGATCACTTCATCACAAGATGCTTTGTGAGCCATCTGGATCCAAAGATGTTTGCACAGAAGATCTATGTGCGGGCCGTGCAAACTCTTAGCAAGGCCCACAGGAGGTTCTGAGCACACTTTATTTTGTTTTGTTAAATAAGAGGCTACTTGGAAGTTCTGTCCTCCCAGTACCCAAGCCAAGACTTCTGGCTTGGTTAATTCCGAAAAATGGGGCATACGAGAAATGCTTGAGTTTAGAATCATAGAAACAAAGAAACTGAAGTGCCAAGTCAATTTTCACTTTTAAACCAACAACACTAGAGACCTAAGGTGTAATCCAAATTATATTGGCTTTGATCTTCAATTGATGGCAGTATCCCCTTAGTCCATTTGGAGGGAAATGGGGGCCTGTTACGTTAACTGATGACTGCCTCACTGCAGCATCATAACTAGGAAGACTTGATCACAGTTTGTTCTTACATGGTTTCCTACTGGTGACACTGCCATAGTGTGAGATGTCAACGATGAGAAAATGTTTTCTGCCTAGTTATAACTGCCTGGGGCTGGTGACATGGTTCCCAGGTAAAACCCTTGCCTCGCATGCATAAGGACCCAGGTCTGATCCCCGATGCTATGAGATGGAGAGAGAGAGACAGAGACACAGAGACAAAGACAGACACAGAAAGACAGAGACAGAGAAAATATACAGCCACTGATAGGAAGGAGAATACAACTACGAGAAGAAAAAAGAATCCATTATTTGTGAAATGCTTCTCACTTATTTCAAAGCTTTGAGTGTCAAAGCTAGTGTCTCGCTCATGCCTTGGGGAAGACTGGTCAATGAAACTTTGAAAATGGGGACAAAAGACAAGAGACGGAGTTGACATAAATCAGGCGCCAATTTAAATGGATCCCTTGAAAATGTGCTGCAGACACAGAAGACAGTGTGCAGGGTGAGGCTGGCATTTAGACAAACGGAAAAAGTAAAGTTACTTTAAAAATAATGCTGATTGTATTCATTTGGGGGGAGAAGTATCTCTGAATAGTATATTAAAATAAAATGCAGAAATTTTAATCATTAAAAAAAAAAAAACCTGAGCCAGGTATGGTAGCTCACACCTTTAGGGAGGCAGAGCCAGGTGGATCTCTGAGTTTGAGGCCAGCCTGGTCTACAGAGAGAGTCCCAGGTTAACCAGGGCTACACAGAGAAACTTTGTCTCAAAATTAATTAAAATGGAAAAAAATTTTCTAAAAATTCTAAGCAAATATTTATACAATTTGGATATACTTTAACTGAAATACTTGATAATAGAAGAAGTTCAAATTTTTTGATAATTGTTTTTAATTTGGGAACTTTGGCATATATAATGGATTATTTGAAGAATTAAAACAAAGTATAAAGCTCAGATTAATTTATATTTCACATTCTCCTTTTGAACATACCCTAAAAATAATTCTATGCAGTATTTTTAACCAGTGAACAGCAGAAAGAAGTTTCTTAAGGTAGAATTTTTCACCCGGGGCATCACGGTGGAGTTCAAAACAGTTGATTTTGGAGCACGTCCAATTTTGAATTTGGGGGTTAAAGGTGCTCAATCTTTATAACTGTCAGAGGTGACAGAAACCACAGGACAAAGTGTAAGTGACTTCTGAAATCCTACCAGGCTGTAGGCAGCAGCTTCAGGAGATAGCTACAAGCTAGCACGCCTGTCTAAAAAACATAAATCTAAAAAGAAAAAAGAAAAAGGCCCTGATGTTCACAGAAATGCCTAAAACTGATCAGGCTTCGAGGCTGCTATGTTAATCATTTGGATGAATAGACCCGGTAAATATGGCAGACTACTTTCTGGCTTGTGTGTTTCCAATTAATGTACGAGATACTGTTTATTACACATGCTTTTAAACGTTTCTTCTTGTGTTACATTTTACCTTCATTTCACAGAAGTGGGTTGGTGGCCGGAAATGTTCTATTGGTGCACAAAACCAATAATGAAAACATACCGTCCATGCTGCAGTCCAGAACAGCACCCTCCGTGTCCGCAATCAACAGGTCTCTAGTTCGAGTGCAGATCGAGAATTCTTGCATGCCGGGGCAAGTGACTCTGTGCTAGTGATGACTGCACACAAGCACTGGGCAGGGAAGTGGGGACAGGATGTAGGATGCTGACCATCTGAAAATTAGACTCAAGCCAGCGTGTGGTCCTCTCACTTTCTGTTCCTGCATCGTCTGGATCGAAACTTTGCCACATAATGGCACAAGGCCACTCAAGTGTCTGCATCATTTTCATGCAAACTAATACCCATGGGAAGTTTTCAAGGGTAAAAACTACGTATTATTATTCAAAGTAGGAAGCCAGTCAATTGTCTCATGGAAAACAAGGAAAAAGAAATATTGGTAGCAGGGGTCAGGGTTATGACCATTAAAAATCAGGGCTGGAGAGATGGCTCAGTGAGGAAGAACACTTGCTCTTTCAAGGGACCCGGGTTTGATCCCCAGCACTCTTGTAGAGCCTTGAAAGGCCTGGAACTTTAGCTCCAGAGATCTAGCCCCTTCTTCTGGCCTCCAAGGGCACCAGACTCATGCATATATACAGGCCAAACACTCATACTGATTTAGAAAAAAAATGAATAAACCTTTAAAAAAAAGATAAGTTTACAGCAATATTACTGAAACAGACAAACAGCAAACACACAAACAAAACAAAACAAACAAACAAAATGTAAAACCGGGGTCTGTGAGACCTATCTCTCTTATGAACATTGATGCAAAAATACTCAATAAAATGCTTACAAACCAACTCCAAGAACACATAAAAGATATCATCTACCGTGAACAAGTAGGCTTCATCCCAGGCATACAAGGGTGGTTCAATATACAGAAATCCATCAATGTGATCTACCATATAAACAAGCTGAAGGAGAAAAACCACATGATCATCTCCCTAGATGCCAAAAAACCATTGGACAAAATCCAACATCCATTCGTGTTTAAAGTCTTGGAGAGATCAGGGATACAAGGCACATACCTAAACATAGTAAAGACAATATACAGCAAGCCTATAGCCAACATCAAACTCAATGGAGAGAAACTTAAATCAATCCCACTGAAATCAGGGACTAGGCAAAGCTGCCCATTGTCTCCATATCTCTTCAACATAGTACTTGAAGTCCTAGCTAGAGCAATAAGACATCTAAAGGAGATCAAAGGGATAAAAATTGGAAAGGAAGAAGTCAAAGTATCACTATTTGCAGATGATATGATAATATACTTGAGTGACCCCAAAAATTCAACCAGAGAACTCCTTCAACTGATAAACACCTTCAGCAAAGTGACTGGATACAAAATCAACTCAAAAAAATCAGAATCCCTCCTGCACACCAAAGACAAAAGTGCCAAGAAAAAAATTAGGGAAACAACACCCTTCACAATAGCCACTAATAACATAAAGTACCTTGGGGTGACTCTAACCAAGCAAGTGAAAGACCTGTTTGGAAAAAAAACTTCAAATCTCTTTCAAATTTCTTTCAAAAAGAAATTGAAGAAGATACCAGAAGATGGAAAGACTTCCCGTGCTCATGGATTGGTAGGATTAACATAGTGAAAATGGCCATTCTGCCAAAAGCAATCTACAGATTCAATGCAATTCCCATGAAAATACCAACACAATTTTTCACAGACCTTGAAAGAAAAATTCTCAACTTCGTATGGAGAAAAAAAAAACTAGAATTTCTAAAACGATCCTGTACAACAACAGATCATCTGGAGGAATCTACATCCCTGACCTCAAGCTGTACTACAGAGCAATAGTAATAAAAACTGCATGTTATTGGCATAGAAACAGAAGAATGGATCAATGGAACCGAACAGAAGACCCAGAAATGAACCCACACACCTATGGAAACTTGATTTTTGATAAAGAAGCCAAATCCATCCAATGGAAAAAAGACAACATCTTCAACAAATGTGGCTGGACCAACTGGATGTCTATATGCAGAAAAATGAAAATAGATCAATATTTATCACCCTGCACAAAACTAAAATCTAAGTGGATCAAAGATCTCACCATAAAACCAGACATACTAAACCGGTTAGAAGAAAAAGTAGGGAAGACCCTAGAACTCATTGGCACAGGAGACTACTTCCTGAACAGAACACCAACAGCACAAGCACTAAGATCAACAATAAATAAATGGGACCTCATGAAACTGAAAAGTTTCTGTAAAGCAAAAGACACTGTCATCAAAACAAAACGACAGCCTACAGACTGGGAAAGGATCTTCACCAATCCTACATCTGACAGAGGGCTAATATCCAGGATATATAAAGAACTCAAGAAGTTAAAAAGCAACAAATCAAGTAATCCAATTAAAAAATGGGGTATGAAG
>CM053764.1:83241681-83457391 GCA_028658305.1 Pachyuromys duprasi
GTATTTTACACAATGGAATACTACTCTGCAATCAAAAAGGAGGAAATCATGAAATTCACAGGCAAATGGTGGGACCTGGAAATGATCATCCTGAGTGAGGTATCCCAAAAGCAGAAAGAAACATTTGGTATGTACTCACTTATATAGACCTATAGGATAGGAAGGACATGCTGAAATCTATACAACTAGGGAAGATAAGCAAGAAGGAAGACCCTGGGTGGGATGATCAATCCTACTTAGATGGACAAACAGGATGGACATTGAATGTAGGAGAAAATAAGCAACAGGACAGGAGCCTACCACAGAGGGCATCTGAAAGACTCTAACTAGCAATGTATCAAAGCAGATATTAAGACTCACAACCAAGCCTTCGGCAGACTGCAGGAATCATATGAAAGAAGGGGGAGTTAGTAAGACCTGGCGAGGACACAAGATCCACAAAGACCAAATAGATCAGGGCACAGGGGTCTTTTATGAGACTGTTTCTCTAACCAAGGACCTTGTAAGGATATAACCTAGAACCCCTGCTCCAATGTGGCCCATGGTGGCTCAATATCCAACTAGGTACCCTAGTAAGGAGAACAAGGACTAGTTCTGTTATGAACTCAATGGCTGGCTCTTCGACACCCCCCCCCCTCCAAGGGAGGAGCAGCCTAGCTAGATCCCAGAAGAGGACATTGCAGCCAGCCCTGAAGAGACATGATAAGCTAGGGTCAGATGGAAGGGGGGAGGTCCTCCCCAATCAGGGGACTTTGAGGGGGGCAGGGAGAAGATGAGGGAGGGATGGGGAGAGTGGGAGGGAATGAGGGAAGGGGCTACGGCTGGGATACAAAGTACAAAACCTGTGATTAATATAATAATAAATAAATTACTTTGCAAAATGAATAAACCTTTAAAAAAGATAACATGTGTTTACAGGAATATTACTGAAACAGACAAACAGCAAACACACAAACAAACAAACAAAACATAAAACCGGGGTCTGTGAGATGGTTTGGAGGATAATGTCACTTATTGCACTAGCCTGGTGACCTGAGTTGGAGCTCCTGAACGGACCCCACAGAAGTACAGACGAAGAGAGAAGGCAGCTATAGGGTCGCTCTCTGATTGCCATGTAAGTACTGTGGCATGAGAGCCCACATGTACCCATCACACACACACAACACCACCAACAACAAATACAATTTATTTTTAACCAAAGCATAAAGCCAGCCCCGATGGCTCCCGACTGACAATACATGCTAGATGCAGAAAGGGAACCATTTTTGGCAAAACATCCATATTAGAATCTTCCGAATGTACATCACAGCAGACCAGTGATGAAGTGAGAACAACGAATCCCTCATCCTCCTGACGGCAGATCTTCTTTTCTCTGTGGGGCAGGAGAGCTGAGGCACAGAGCGCAGAACATCCCGGGGGAAAGACTCTATGGTCTTTTTATTTATCTCTGAAGAGCCATGCTAAACGAAGCAGACATTTTCTCGTTTCGTTAAAGATGATCAGGGAAGCTGGATGGTCTTATGACCACAGTCATCAAAGCTGATAGAATACCAGAAGTGCATGAACCAGAAGAGAGATATACCACGATTCCAAAGCATTGTGTCCGGGACTGGGGCTGGGGCTCAGTGGCAGAATGCCTGGCTGGCTGGCTGGCATTAGGCCTTGGATTTGATCCCTAACCCTGTTATGAAATAGGAAAGAAAAAAAAAAAAGATGTATCTCAAAGCTAGCACAGCCACTGTCTTAGTCATGGGGCAAGTGGGTGGACAAGAGACACCTTTGGCTCTCAGTGAGAGCTGAAGGAAATCATGGACTATTGACATACACAATAACACAATCGAGCAGCCACACTGCATGCTCCCTGTGTGAGTTTAAGGACAGTGAGTAGAGCCTGCTTTTCTAAGCTGAGGGATGCCGGTGACTTCGAGAAAAGATGGCCACACAAAACCTTAATCTTTGGACAACTTTGATGAAGTCACTGTCATCTATAACGGCCCTTCCTTCTGTGACTGGCAGAGAGTTGCTGCCCACACTTTAACAGAAACACATTTTTCTAGCTCTCAGGTCCAAACTCTGTGTGTTGCAGCTTGGACTTGACATGGGTGTTGGCTTAGCGTCTGACAGAGCAGTGAGCATATACTGTAGCCAAAGTTCTCATCATATTATCAAGGACTACATTCCATAGTGTGCGGAACGGCTGACAAGCCATACAATACTTCCTGACAGTCCTGGGAGCTTGAGACATAGTAAGGATACGCCAGCATTCGAGGACACTGTGGTAGGGCGGGACAGTGAGAGTGTACTGTGGGACACTCCCCAACACATTCTCTCCTTCCTGACTGGCTGTCAGGAGAAGATGGCTTCCAGATCAGTAACGACCTGCCACATGCCAGCTCTGGGTTAACGTGTCCTGATAAAGACATCAGAGCCAGAACAGCAACTAAAACTGACTCTCCACTGTCGTGTGCCACGGTTCATTCATGTTCATTTTCATTTTACAGAAGCTAGAGTGGCAAATTAGATGGGATTATGAGGAATCCCATCTTTGAACTGCATAAATTCTGAAAGGTGTCACTAATGCCTACCTGAGTAAAAAGGGAATTGCATGAGCAGTGTCCATATGGCTCTTTCTTTTCTATTTGTTTAATGTGTGTGTGTGTGACTGTGTGTGTGTGCCTGTGTGTGTGTGTGCCTGTGTATGTGTGTGTGCCTGTGTGTATGTGTGCACAAGCCACTACTCGAATGTGAAGGTCAGAGGACAACTTGCCAAAGTTGTTTCTTTCCTTTCACCATGTGAGTCCCAGGGATAGAATTCAGGTCATCAATCTAGGCTGAAAGTGTCTTTACCTGTAAAGCATCTTGCTGGCCCATGTGGCTTTTTCTACATAAGTGTTATTCTAGGATCCAAGGCATTCTTGTTCACAAAACCAATGGTGGGGTCTCTGCCAGCTAACCAATGTTACCAATTTATGTATTATACATTCTAGAACCAAGGCAATGACACCCGGGACTGGAGGAGGCAATGTCAGAGGAAGAATGTTTTTGGAGTTGACAGGACCCAAAGATTCAATGTCAGATGTTATTGAGGACTATATGTATGTATGCATGTACACACGTATGCATGTGTGTGAGAAAGTATGTACACATGTGTGGAAGTGCCTAATGGAGGGCAGAAGAAGGTGTCAGGTCCCCAAGAGGAGGAGTTACAAGTGGTCGTGAGCCACTCAGTGTGGAAGCTGGGAATCACATCCCAGCACTTTGGAAGAGCAGCCAGTGTTCTTTACCCTTGAGCTGTCTCTCTAGCCTCCTGTGTCTCTAATGTTTTGGGATTCTCCTATCCTCAGTGCTATGAGATAGACCAGTCCCATGGCATCATCTCATGTCAGATTTGACCTAAGAAGACAGGACACTGAATTCCTTGATGGCACTGGTACCCTCGATGACACATCCTCTTCTCCTTCATAAACTGAAATGCCTTCTCAAAAACATAGTCAAGTGCTCTCACAGGGAGACCTAAGCTGGCTTCTCTATTTCTCTGAACCTTTTGCTCTTCTCTAGGAAGCCTTGAAAGCCCTATCTTCACTTCAAGAAATCCACTGCATTTTCCTGAGTTTTCATAGTTACACAAGCAGGTGTGCTAGGCCCCCTTCCTGGAACTCCGGCTAGGGCACTAAGCCAGTCAGTCTCCTTCAACTCTTAGGTTCCAACACTTGGCTCCAACACTGTCATGATTATCAATCACACACACACACACACACACACACACACACACACCGGTTCCAGCCACAGTCTGAGCTGCTGGGGTCAGCTCCTCCTTTGTTAGTCGGGTTGCACTGACATTTGACCCTGATTATGGGTTTTGTAACCAGTAGACATGCTGACAGACCCCAAGAAGGACAAACACTTTCCCGTAAGGTTCTGTCTTACTCTAGACTCTTCAGAAGGCAGGAAGTCACTATATTCTAACAAGGTAGTGAGGGCCACCTCCTCTGCAGCTCCAGAGCCTTCAACACAGCAGTTAAACATTTTCGCCTCGAACCCAAACCTAAGCCATAAGGTCCTAATCTTTTCCTATCAAGGTCCTGAGTTCATCATCCCACCACGTCAACTCTTCTTGGTTCTTTCTCCTCCATATCTCAAAAAGAGGCATATATGAAGACCATCAGTATGAATGCTGAGATATAAATATGACTAGCATCTCCTCTCATGAGACTTCAAAGTACACCTGCAAACAGAGAATGCATGTTAAGATACATAAATATTAGGGTGAGGTGTAGCCCAATGATAAGAGCACTAGCCTGGTGTTATGGTTCCCATCTAAGATGTCCTTCCAAAACAGAGCTCTGTAGCTGATGGTGGGCTCTGGGGCGTGACTGGGTCATGAGGAATCTGATCTCATCACCAGTGCACTGATTGGCCCATGATTGGTTGTTGTTGTCTGTTTGTTTGAAGGCACACTCTCCTGCTTCTCAGGCTGACCTCAGACTCCATATGTAGCCTGGGATGACCTTGAACTTGTGATCCTCTTGCTTCTACCTCCTGAGCGTTGAGATTTGCAGGTTACAGACAGGTGGTAGAAACTAGAGAAAGTAGAGCCTGGTTGGCTGAAGTGGGTCCCTAGGACATGACCTTGGGGACCATGTCTGCCCCCCTTTTCCCTTGTCCTTCCTGTCTATCATGAGGTAAACAGTTTTTCTCTACCATCACCACAGTGATGCATTCCCTACAGCAGCTCAGAAACAACGGAACCAAGTGGCCACAAAGGGAAACCCCTCAACCATGAGCTGAAATAAATCATTCATTATTATTCTTCCCAGCTATTTTGTCACAGTGGTTTAAAAAAAGAAGAAAAGAAAAAGCTAACCAACACATCTGCTTTGTATGAGGCCCTAGGTTCAATGGACTGAGTAATAGATACACAGATAAATAAATACTACATACAGAGAGAGGGAGAGAGAGAGAGAGAGAGAGATTTAAGCCAAATATCTTGTGACGGCACAGCCCATTTCTATGGCTTACACAGAACACTCCTCAAGGAACACAACATGAAACGCGATTCAAAGCGTGTTCCCCATTCTTGTGTCATTCTTGAACGGTAGCTTCTCCCTCGCCCAGCCCCACCTTCACATTCCTAGGCCAGAGATTTTGCCATGTGCTCTCACATTTCTGTCCTCTCGCTGCCCACGGCTTTGTCACACCCACTTTGCTGTCTTAAGACCCCTCTGTCACCCTTGCACTGTCTCAGCTCAAATTCTAGATCTGTGAACTCTGGAGTAGGCCAACCTAGTCATATAGAATTTGTTCACGTTTAGCTCGGGACACCTTTGTCTGTGTTTGGCAATAAACTAGGAACTGAAGACCTCTCTGTCTTAGGGTTTCTACTGCTGCAACAAAACATCATGACTAAAGAACAAGTTGGGAAGGAAAGGGTTACATTGCCATGTAGGTGCTCATCCTCAGGACAGGAGCTCAAACAGGGCAGGATCCTAGAGGCAGAAGCTGATGCAGAGACCATGGAGGGGTGCTGCTACTGGATTGCTTCTCCTGCTTTCTTACAGAACCCGGGACCACCAGCCCAGGGATGCACCACCCACAATGGGCTGGGCTCTCCCCTATTGACCAGAGTTGAGAAAATGCCCTACAGCTGGATCTCATGGAGGCTGGATCTCAACGGAGACTTCTTCCTTTCTGATGACTCTAGCTTGTGTCAAGTTGACACACAAAACCAGCCAGTACATCATCTCAGACTAAAAAGAGAACACACCCCTAAGGAGCCAGAGTAGCCAGGCACGGTGCCACATGCCTGTTATCCCAGCACTCAGGGAGGCAGAGGCAGGCAGATATTTGTGAGTTTGAGGCCAAACTAGTCTACAAAGTGAGTCCAAGATAGCCAAGGCTATGCAGAGAGACCTCGCAAGGAAAGATGAAAACAAATTCCAGGCTGGTCAGCACAGCCTGTTCCCAAGGGTAGGTAAAGATCCCCACACTGATATGGATGGCCTGCTTGTGGGTATTGTGAATCCTTCTTGGTGCTCCTGGGATCTCCCTGCCCTGGCTCTCTACCCTTTGCTGGAGAGGCTGGGACAGTCTGTAGTCTGGTTCTTTGTATATTCCACATGCTTTGAGAGCCAAAAACTCTGTTTATGCACCTCCCCACGTCTTCTTGGCCCTACACAAGGGCTAGATATCTTCCTTATGTGGAAAGGCAGGAAACAGTGCTGACTGGGAACAGTACTGACATGGCTCAAACATATGTGACTCCAGGATTAGCAAAGGAAACAGGCCAAACCATGAGAAGCTGAGAAGTAGAATAGTATCTGCCAGACAGATACAGGAAGCTTCCAGAGTGGCAACACACAGAAAGAACTGGGCAGAGACTCCAAGTTCAAAACCAGTCAATGTTCAGGAATTCGCAGATTACAGTCTCCACAGGGACACTCAGGTCAAGTCTGTAATTAAGACTCTGAAAGACCGTGGCTGAACACCCCACCACTCTGGCTTTGAACCAGGAGGATTTGGTGTTTCAGAGGAACTCAAATACTTGCAGAGGAAAAAGTCTCAGCAGTGTGGAAGAAAATGGCTAACTACAAGTTGGGCTTAAGGTAGGCCTAGGTCATTATTACTAAATAGTTATTTAGCATTATTACTAAATGAAATTAAACTTCACAGGGCCCTTCCAAATGCACCACCAGGCACAATGAAGATAGGTAGATGTATTTGCTGAATGGGTGGCGAGAGAAATAAAAAGGACTTTAAATGTAAAGGTTCTGGATGCTAGGTTAGGAATCTGTCTTTCTACCTGCCAGGATGCCAATTGGCTCCTGATTCTAGATAGGGAAAACAAAACAAAACGAACAAACCTGATGTTCTGTCTGCCCGGACCCCAGTGGTTCTTCTAAACCAAAAATCTGTCTAAAGTCCTTGAGTGCCGGGCTAGGTGGCACATGCCTACAATCCCAGCACTCAGGGAGGCAGAGACAGGTGGATCACTGTGAGTTAGAGGCCAGCCTGGTCTACAAAGTCAGCCCAGGATAACCAAGGCTATGGAGGAAAACCCTGTCTCAAAACACAAAAAAAAACAAAAATCCTTGAATGGCTTCCTTTGCTCTTACAACAAAATTCAGTCATCTTCTTTTTCGTGTTTTACTTATTTACTTATCTGTGTGGGTGTTTCGTGTGTATGTGTGTCTGTACCCCACATATATTCCTGGTGCCTGTAGAACCCAGAGAGGTAGGTTGGATACCTTGCAACTGGAGTTACAGATAGTTGAGCCTTCCCCCATGGGTGCTGAGAACTGAACCCCAGTTCCTCTGGAAGAGCAGCCAGCCTTCCCTACGCCATCTCTTCAGCTCCAAACCCAGCCTTCTGTACTGGACAGATAATACCTTTTATGATCAAAATCTCGCTTTTTTTCTTCAGTTCCTAAAACAGTTCTCCTCTATCAAGCTACAGCCATGTGACCTCCTAGTGTAGAGCAAGGAAAGGATTCTCAGAGATCTGTGTCTGAAGATGTCCCCTCCGCCCCCGCCTGGCTGCCGTTACTCTTCCCTTTGGCAGTCTCTCGACCACAGGTAGTAGCAACTCAGCTCGAGCATGTCCCGTCTAGCCCAGCTTCCTCACCCTCATTTCCCCATATTCCATCTTTCTTTCTCTTTCACGGTTTCTCTAGAAGAGTGCCTACCTGCAGTGCCCATAGAAGCCTCCGAATGCATCTGCCGTATTTGTGGACTTACTCTCCTTCCTCAGCTTTGCTGTTATGGGATTTTTCTTTCATTGAGGAATAGTGTCATCTTTCATGTCTGAATCCCCAGAGCAAAGCACAGTGGCTCAGGAAGGAACAGCTCAGAATAGTTTATTGCACAAATGAATATAAGTTTTTACACGAGATGCTTCAAGGTTTGTTTGGTTGGTTTGGGTTTGGTTTTTGGCCCAGTTTCCATGTTATGTGGTTTTGGAAACATTATTCCCAATGTCCACTAAAAATCACTTTTGCTCCAGGCTTATGTGGTACTGGGCCTAACTGTTTACGAAAATGAATTCAGTCTGACAAGTTAAATACCTTTTTCCATCTCGATGGCCCCATAATTAATCGAGAGCCCAAGGTTAAGAATTTAACTGAACTGTAAGCAAAAACAAATGAAGACATTTGGGGGGGGGGATCTGCGAGAAAAAAAAGCCTTGAATTCCTATTATCTGGGATACTCCACCAATGCAGATTACCTTCCTCTGTAGCATCTTTCGATCAGCATGAGAAACCCAGGGTGTCTAGAAACTGGAGTCCTGAGGAGGATGTCAGTATCAAGGAAATGCTGTGAAGAAGAGAATGCTGCTGAAATGATTTCTCTCAGGCCAATTGGAAGCCGCACTCAAACTGAACATCCTGCTTGTATGAAACAATGGTCTCCTACCTCTGTTTAAATAAGTCAGTATTTTTTTATGGTGTAGATTCTAAAACAGACCCTGTGGCCACAAAAGCCAAACTTGCTTTGTAATAATCAACCTGGTTGTTTTTATACAGTTACTTGAAGAATGATTATGTCATTGTTTTAGCTTTCCAACTAGATGGTTGGATCCATGGATCCAGGTCTTTTCCTGGATAA
The DNA here is from genome assembly GCA_028658305.1 of Pachyuromys duprasi. Classification (NCBI taxonomy): domain Eukaryota; kingdom Metazoa; phylum Chordata; class Mammalia; order Rodentia; family Muridae; genus Pachyuromys; species Pachyuromys duprasi. The sequence continues at coordinate 83,250,283 of CM053764.1, forward strand.
AATGGACATCTACAGAGGCCACTCAATATGTGCTTAATATATTGATTGAGTAGAAATTAAATAATGACCAACTATGCAAGAACAAACAAAAAATATTTATTCCAAGGTTGCTATAGGCAGGAGTCACCCCTGTTGGCTTGCATCTTGGCAGAGACTCTAAGGCAGAAAACTAAACTGAAAGCGTTATCCTGGGAAAGAAGAAGGCTTTGGGTATGCCTTGCTTGAGAGCTCTTGGCAAGATAATCTACAAGCAGGTTAAGGAAAATGAGGCCTCCTATGAGTTTGCTTAGGGGTACGTATTTTACTATTTTTTGTTGTTCTTGTTGGGTGGTTTTTAGGAGTTTTTTGTGCTAAGTTAGAAACAGAGATTAAAATTAACTGTAATTTATTAATCAAGACCTGGTCATTTAGGCCATTAGTTAGTGAGGCTAATTGCTTGGCTTCCTGGATTGTAGCAGGTATACCAGTTGGCTTTCCATTAGTCCATTATAGTTAACTGACTTCCTGAGCTAGGGTTACAGTTATGGTTAAAGTTTTATTCTATGTATGATCTGACCTTTGACTGTTTACAGTCTCTTAATTGATTGAAATCCTTCCCCCAGCTATTTCAAGGAACAGACTTCTCCAGAGTAGTTGGGGAATTGTCATTCTTACAAAAACTTTTTTTCAATATGTCTAGTATTTTTATTGCCTGAGGGCTGATTCAAATCCAAGCTGGTTTTGGAAAATCATATTCAATCTGTGGTGATATTTAAGACAGGTTTCAAAACGAGAAAAACAACCATACAATAATCAATTTGGAGGCTGCACCTGGTGATGGAAGAAAGGGAGGAACCAGAAAGGCAGGTCTCAACCTGGAAGTGTACCCTGCAGAGATACTCCAGGTAAACTTGAAACCTTAGTGGAGATTATGAAATTAATCATTGGAAAAGTATTGATACATTTCACACATAAATAATGTTAAATATGGAATTATGACTTAAGCAATAACATTTACAGGCATCTTTATTCTATACCTTGTAATCTTAGTATTAGTATTAATTGATATTAATAGTTGATATTAATTGATGGGACACCATTCAAAAATATATATATATATAGGTATTACCAAGTAGAGCCATCTGATCAGGTCTGGAGCCTCAAGGCAGAATTCAAGAGACTTGAGAAGTGCATAACAAACTTAACAAAGAATAAGATTATGGAATAATTTATACCCTTTGTCTGGCTAGGTAGCACCTGTAGTATAAGCACTCAGAAGGCTGAGGCAGGTGGATCATAAGTTCAAGGCCAGCCTGGGGCTACATGGTAAGTTTCAGGTCTGACCTACATGGAACAGCCTTGTCACAAAATGAAACTAAACTAAACAGGGAAGGCTTTTGGGTGTAGGAGTACTTACCTGTAATCCAACCTACTCCAAATCAGATGAATAAGGCTAGACGGTCGAGGGTTTGAGCCCAACCTAGGAAAACTCTGTTTTCCTTTGAATGAGATGCCTTCCACAGTGTTGGGCATTTGAGTACCAGGTCCCCAGTTGACAGCAATACTTGTGAAGTCTTGGGCGATGTGGCCTTAGTGGAGGAAGCATGTCAGCGGAGGCAGGCTCTGAGGGTTTTAAGACTCTCCCACCATTTTGAGTTCCTGCTTGCTGTTCCGGACGTGAGGCCCAGCTGTTGCTCCGGAAACCATGTCTACTGCCACGGTCCCTGTCAAGATGGACTTCAATCCTCGGGAAACTTTAGCCCAAATATACTCTTTCTTCTGACATGCCTTGGTCATGGTGTTTTATTACAACAATAGAGAGGGAATTAATATAAACCCCATTCAAAAAATTTTAAAAAAAAATAGAAAACTTATTAACAAAAACAGCTCTTGATCATCAGGCTGACAACTCAGAGCTACATCATCACAGTATATGTTCATAAACTTTAATTATACTATTAACAGAGAGCAGCACATATGGTTAGACGATCCTAAAACGTAAAGTGACAGATGACTATAAATATTAAAATGCTGTAATTATCAGTGCACTTCATTAATTATCTGTCATTCGGATCTCAAAAGTAGGACTGATGCTTATTCCCAGACATTCAGCCATTTAATGACTAAGGCCTTGTCTGAGGAAAATGAGCTGTAACAAGCTGAGACCTCTTTCAGGTGGTCTTTTACCTCAGTAATGGCACAATCAGAAGGAGTGTGTTCATTTCTAATACACCTTCATAGTTTCACTTCTGCACACCAAGACCTAATTTGAGCTGAAGTGTACTTCCTTTCCCGTAAGTCTGTCCTACCAGATTAAAACTGCCATACGTTTCTGGTTTTTGCTTTCATTATCTTCTTCTGTTCTCAGTATTTTCCTATTTCTTATTCCTTGTAAGTTTTTAATCTTTTTCTTTTTTTATTTCCTAAACCTTTGAACTTTTTGCAAATTTATTGTCCAAGCCATCTATAATTATAGTTTGTTCCTTACCCACCCATAGGCTTAGGGATGGAGGATAAAGAAAATAAAGTAAGATAAATAAGCAGTCTCTGCTGGCAGTGAACCTGGTATGTTTCTACATGTTCTGCACAAGATATTAGAATAATGGGATTGATATTAGAATTACTCTATCCTAAGTCTAAATAAAGATTTCCAGTTGACATATTGATATCCATTTGGCGATGGCCTTGCTCTAGTCAAATTAAATTTAATAAGTTAAATTTCTGAAATATTGGCCAGTTTAAGCATCAAAGGGAGTTCAGGTGAATTAAAATGAATGGCAAATTGTTTTCTTTAAAATTCCATTACTGGGGCCAGTGAGGTAATTCAGCAGGTAAGGTGTTTTCTGCCAAGCCTGATGATCTGAGTTCAATCCCTGGGACCCACTGAAAAGAGTGACCCTTCAGAGCACTGTGCATGTGGACACATACTCATAGTCACAATAAATAAGTAAACGTAAAAAAACAATTTAGTAAAACTCCATTATTTGATATATCTATTTACATTTTTTCTAATCTACTTTTTAGTTTTGCATACTTATTAAATTTCTGGCGAGTTGTGGTGGTGCACACCTTTAATCCTAGCCCTTAAGAGACAGAGACAGGAGGATCTCTGTAAATTCAAGGATAGCCTGGTCTACATAGTGAGTTCTGGTCTAGCCAACACTATACAGAGAGATTCAGTATTGTTTTTTTTGTTTTTATTAATGAATCTTTTTTTAATAAAAAAAATCTGTACTATCACCTTTTTCTTATTTTTTTTTCTTAATTTGTTAACATCATTTGTTTCCCATTCTTTCTCCAGTGTCTTACCTTATGAAACATCATTAACAGTTCCTGTATTATTTCAATTAAATTTTCATTTACAATATAGATGATGTAAAACGGAACAAGGCAGGTCAGGAAATGGCACTACAAGGTTCTGTCCCCACATCTTTCCTTGACATCTCCTCAACTTCAACTTTGCTTCTGACTCTTGTTTTTGTAAGGGGGGGGCACCAGAGGAAGTTCTTGTCCTGATTTAGTAGAAACAAGACAGTTCCTCAGCTGATGTTTTGTTATTATTATTATTTTATCAAGCGCTGCTCCTGAATTTTCTGAGATGCACCCATTTCTTTTCCTGTTAATGTGAAAAATAACACAAACAGATTTCTCATCTTAACTGGAGTAAGTGCTAATCATCCATGAACATAGACGTGTACTTGGGACTTTGATGCCTATTCTCTATCTGCATGTGCGTCTGCAGGCCAGAAGAGGGCGCCAGATCCCATTAGAGATGGTTGTGAGCCACCATGTGGTTGCTGGGAATTGAACTTAGGACCTCTGGAAGAGCAACCAGTGCTCTTAACCACTGAGCCATCTCTCCAGCCCTTTGGTGGCTATTTATAATGAGACTTAATTATAATTTTTGTTACATGCTATTTTAGTTAAATATGAAGTTTTTGTATTCCTTTTCAGGTCTTTTTTTTAAATTTATTTTAGGAAACTATCTTATCTTTTTTTTCCACTTATTAATTCTATGTTGTAAATTCTTACAGTTTTTCTTTTTTAGATTTTTATTTATTATTTATTACAATTTATTCACTTTGTATCCCAGCTGTAGCCCCCTCCCTCATCTCCTCCTGATCTCATCCTTCCTCCCTCTTCTTCCCCTATGCCCCTCCAGTCCACTGATAGGTGAGGTCCTCCTCCCTTCCATCTGACCCTAACCTATCAGGTCTCATCAGGACTGGCTGAATCGACTTCCTCTGTGGCTTGACAAGGCTGCACCCCTCAGGGGAAGGTGATCAGAGAGCCCGTGGCTGAGTTCATGCCAGAGACAGCCCCTGCTCCCCTTACTAGGGAACCCACATGGAGACTGAGCTGCCTATGGACTATATCTGAGTAGGGGTTCTAGGTTATCTCCATGAATAGTCGTTGGTTGGAGTATCAGTCTCAGAAAAGACCCGTGTCCAGATTTCTTGGTTCTGTTGCTCCTTTGTGGAGCTCCTGTCCTCTCCAGGTCTTCATCTCCCTCTTCTTTCATAGGACTCCCTGCATTCTGCCCAAAGCTTGGCTATGAGTCTCACATCTGTTACAGTTTTTCAAAGTCTCTACTTCTTGCACAAGAATGTTTATCTTATTCTCGGTGAAGTGAGTGTGTGTATGTGTGTGTGACTTCATGTTTAGCCTTGTTTGTGACCTTTCTATTTTGTTGCAGCATTTACACTGAGTCTTCCATATTGCTCACTTTATATTGCAAAAATCTCTGCTTCCTATTGATCCCTGATATTAACTTCATTATTAATCCCCTTTACTATTTGGGGGATTTCTCTGCTGAGTGTTTATCTTGCTTATTTTCCACCTTTTTATTTTATAGATACATAAATAAATGGCTATGCCTTTCATGGACTCACCCAGCTTTACATAAAAACTACTTCATGAGCTGGGCCTGGTGGTACACGCCTGTAATCCCGGCACTCAGGAAGGCAGAGGCAGCCTATTGCTGTGAGTTCAAAGCCAGCTTGGTCTACAAAATTAGTCCAGGACAGCCAAAGCTGTCCTCTAAGTAGAAAAATCCTATTTTTAAAAAAAAGGGGGGGGGAGATAAAGTTAACAAACTGTAACTAATACTTAAAAAAATTTTTTAAAGTGAAAAAAAAAAGAAAGAAAGACATACTTTCCTGGTGAAGGAGTTTGGGGTTATGATAAAGAGGCATGTTCTTCCCTAAGGTAAGTTATTCAATCACTCTACCTCAATTTCCTCATCTATAAAGTGGAGGCAGTAACAGTTCTCTCTGGATGATGAAGAGGATTCAATGATCTAATATATAGACACTCATAGACAAAGACCCAGCTCGCGGTAGATGCTTGGTTGCTGCTCAGAATTGTGAGTAATTATCATTCAACTGTGGGTTTTGTTTGTTTGTTACTTTTACAACCTTTTTTTTCTTTTGTAATTTTCAGGAAAAAAAAAAACCCTACATCGTCTGTGTGCTACTTAGTAATTTTAAATCGACTGGATTAAGGTAAGAGGATGTGAATGACATCATTAAACGGGTTAACCCCATGTCAACTCCCAATTTTTTTTTTTCATGAAAAAGGAAAACATAATCCTTACATTCATGTAGGACCACAAGAGTGTTGAATAACCAAAGAAACCTTGGAGGGGGAGTGAGGGCGAGAAGGGGGGAAGAGAAAAAAAGAGGAAGGGAGGACAAGAATGGGAGGAGGGGAGGAGGAGGAGGAAGCAGCAAGCTGGAAGGATCCATCACATAACCTGACTGCAAATATATAATGAAGTCGTTGTCATCAAAACAGAGAGGTGTGGCATCAAAGCCGCCTAAACAAATGCAACAGAAAGGAGCGAGGGGGGAAGGGAGAGAGAGACCCAGCACTTATTACCAGGTTTTTCATACTTCACAAACACAGAGCACAGATAGGCTGGTCCCGTCGACAGATGGTTTTGTAAAAGCTGGTTATTGACACGCAGAAGAATGAACCTATCTCCGACTGCATATGAAAACCCACTCAGTCTGAATTCAAGGCTGCTGAAGCTCAAAGCTGCTTTAAGAAAACACAGTAGGAAAAAAAGAAAAGAAAACACAGTAGGAGAGCTTCATAAGTCTGGTCTGAGAAAAAAAACCTTGGAAAATTAAAGAGAGAGAGAGAGAGAGAGAGACTAGGAGTTGCTGAGTTCAATCCCTGGTAGCAAGAGTAAAAAAAAAAAAACTGTTGGTGATTGTGTGTGTGTGTGTGTGTGTTATCCCAGCGCTGGAGTGGACAGGAGGACCCTGGGGCTTGCTGGTCATCCAGGCTAGCCTAGTCGTTTAGCCCCAGACTGATGAGAAGTTTTCACAAAAACAAGGTGTACAGCTCTTGATGAACAATACCTAAGATTGACCTCTGCCTTACACAGACGCAAAGAGAAAAGCTTCAAACAAAACACCAAGCTAAACGAAGAGACAGCCCAGAGAGTCCTTGCCTTCAGATATTTAATAAGGCATTAACCTCCCAGGTGTACCACTCTTCAAACAACCCAACATCACAGAAACAATCCGGTTTTACAATGGGCACAAGTCCCAAACAAGCACTCCTGGAAAGAAGGCGATAGGTGGCCAAGAGGCTCAGGAGAAGATGCTGGGCATCAGCAAGCATCAGAAAAATGCGGATTAAATTGTCATGAGACTTCGCTTCACCCCTGCCAGGGTGAAAGAGAAAGTGCTGGCAAGCTTAGAAGGAAACAGGCTCAGCACAACTGGTGGAAATGTTGGTGAGTACGGCATTAAGTGCTCCTCAAAAAAGTAAAAATGGAGTTACTGCCGGCCAGGTGGACAGGCATGCCGCACACCTTTAATCCCAGCACTTGGGAGGCAGAGGCAGGTGGATCTCTGAGTTTGAGGCCAGCCTGATCTACAGAGTGTGCTTCCGGACACGCAGGGCTACACAAAGAAACCCTGTCTCAAAAAACGACAACAATGAAATACTATATGCTCCAGCAACCCACTTCTGAGATGGTATCCAGAGCAACGGAAATCAATGGCAGAGAGATGAGCTCCATAGGTTATGCGCTGTAGCCTTAGTCACAATAGCCTAGATATGGAATCAAATTCCCGGTTAAATGGATAAGGCAATCGTGGCATACTTACGTGGTAAAATGTTATTTGTGATGGTTAATTTTTGCTGTCAGTGTGACTAGATTTGGAGTCACCTAGGAGACACTTTGTTTTCTTTTTCGAGACAGGGTTTCTCTGTGTAGTCCTTGTTGTCCCGGACTCACTCTGTAGACCAGGCTGACCTTGAACTCACAGAGATCTGGTGCCTCTGCTTCCAGGGTGCTGGGATTAAAGGCGTGAGTCATCATGCCCGGCTGGGAGACCTTTTTTGAGTCTGTTTTTGAGGAAGTTTCTGCAGAAGTTTGGCGGTGAAGGGAAGACCCACCCTAAGTGGTCAGGACAATACGGTGGACTTGGCTTTTCAGCCGAATAGAAAGTAGAATAGAATGCGAGCTGAGCAGCCATGTCTCTGCGGCCTGACTGCTGATGCCCTGTACCCAGCTGCCTCACGCTCCCCCTACTGCTCCTTCTGGCCAGCTGCGTCTGTCAGCCAAAATTCTCCTTTCCTCCTTTAAAGTTGTCGGCATCGGGAATTTTGTCACAGCCATGGGAAAAGGCAACTAAGACGTTATTCATCCCTAAAAAGGGAATCAAATTCTATTATCTGGGGAAAACATAGGGGAATCTAAGAGACGTTATTATGCTAAGTGAAATATTCAGGCACAGAAAGATTAGGACTGCCAAATCCAGCATCTATGTGGAATCTAACAGGAAGTTGGGAGGCTCGAGAGAAGGCTCAGTGGTTTAAGAGCACTGGCTGCTCTTCCAGAGGTCCCGAGTACAATTCCCAGCAACCACGTGGTGGCTCACAACCATCTGCAGTGGGATCCAATGCCCTCTTCTGTCTGATGCCTTCTTTGGTCATGTAGTCATAAATCTGTTTTTAAAAATGGAAACTCTTTTTAAAAAGCAGCAGAAGTCCAATAGAAGCAGGGAGAACCATTGTGAATACAAAATTGTCACATAAATATAAAATATAAGCAATAACATATTGTCTGTTTCAAAGTAATAGGATAGATAAAATTTAAATATATCATCACAAAATGTTAAATGGGTGATAGACATACGGATACAAATATATCTTACTTTAATCACTCCACAATGTGTGTGCACACACACATATGTAGTAATGTCAGTGTACTCCATAAATGTGATACAAGTGTGATTAGTTTATTAAATATAATTCAACAGGGGCTTGAGACACGGCTTGACCGTTGAGAACACATACTGCTCTTTCAGAGACCTGAGGTTCATTCCCAGCATCCAGGTCAGGGGGCACACAACCACTGTAATTCCATATCCCAAGGACCTGACACTCTTCTGGCTTGCCGGTGTACATGCAGACACAACATTGTATACATTAATAAATAAATCAACTTTTAAAAAAGCTCTGTATTCTATGCCAGCACTGCAAAAATAAATAAATAAATCTCTGTAAATTTGGGGCTAGACTGGTCTGCGGGAGAATTCTGGGACAATGAATCTATGTGGAGAGACCTTGGGGTGGGAGAGGGAGGGGAGAAAGGGAAGGCAGGAAGAAGGGAAGAAGGGAAGAAGGGAAGGAAAGAAGGAAGGAATGGAAAGGAAATGTAAGGGTAAAGAATTTTAACTTGGCCCTAAATGCCCTTCTTTGTCCCTGGACTGGAAAGTGCAAACAGTCCCTAACCGTCTACTAGTCACCACACCTGGGCACAGCCAATCACTGACTGCCCCATTAGAAAAATCCTTCACCCGTAGACCCCCTCCTGTTTTGCGGTTTTTGCCTTTATAAACTCTGTGATTCTGCTGCTCAGGGCTCTGTACCACCCCCTTGCGTGGGAGCTGTGTGCAGAGCCCCAGCATGCCGGCTACTAGTAAACACCTCTTGCTGTTTGCATCAAGTTCTGCTTATGAGTTATTGGGGTCTGGCATCTATCCAGAGGAACGGAGGGTCTCCCCACCTCGGGGAGTCCAACAGAAACAGCTGCCATAGTCTCTAGAGAGGAGAATTGGGAATGCCTATTAAAATCAGCAACTGTATATAACCTTAGACTCAGCAATCCCACCAAAATTCTAAAGATTTCTTGGACGGTAGCATATTCGGTGCCATGATTAGTCTTGGCAGTTGTTTATTTTGCTTTCGAGAAAGGACATTTTGTGCACCTGCTTCCTTGGGACAGACTCTGAAAAGTGAAGTTCCTCAGAGGCCTTTGAGTGTTCACGCCTCTGCTGCGGCCTCTTTGCAGTTTTATGACTACCACTGCCTGAAAATGCTCTACACTTGAATCCCAGTGTAAGTGCATTGAAAAAAAAATCACGTTATTTAGAGTGCATGATAAATTACTCCGTGAAGTAGCAAATATTTTTCTATTATAAACAAAATAGCCTTCGATTTATCTGTGTTCAGCTTTAAAAAAAAAAAAATGGCTGTGGCGAAGTAGCCCGCATTTCCAAAGCTTTTAAGCGATTTGTTCAAATTCAGAATAAATTCTTCCTTAAAACAGTTTTATTACTAATGATTATATTCACAAACACTCTTAAGAAGGCTGATTTAATCCACAGAGAGTTGAAATGCTTTGAATATTTATGGTAAAAAAAGGAAAAGGCAACATCTATTATTTCTAGAAAATTGAAAACGGAGGAGTTGAGTCAATCTTTTTTCTTCTATGTCACTGCCTCTTAAAAAGTGGATGGAAGACACACAAACAACACAGCTGGATGCAAAGACAGAAAGATCTTCGGAGAATTCTATCTAGACTCTCCAAGGCTTTTAGAAGTTCACAGATAAGCCATAAAGTTTGGTTTTCATTTGTCTGAGGAACATGTCTAACAGCATAACACGTGTGCTCTAAAGGTGTGGTGAGTGTCGTTGACGGCACAAAAAAGGAACCTCAGAAGGGAGAGAGGTAAGCTGGGGAGCAGGACAAGAAGCGCGAGAGTAAAGGTGATAGGAAAGGGTTCCAAGAGCACAACTGTGTGGAATTAAATAAGCTTGACGGCAAACAGTAAAACGAAGAAAGGGTGAAGACACACCTATCCGCTGACTAATTGTCACACCCAGCCTTCCTAGGAATTTAGGACGGAGTTCATTCAACAGAGCAGAACCCAGCTGAACTCAAGGTAAGCGGAACTGCGTGGTGCGGGGGCAGATGTTAGTTACCCATACTGACCACCAGGTGGCAGCAGCAACTCATGGCCCCTTGATTGTCCCAACTAAAACCTGGGCTTGCAAGAAGTAGGTTCCTAACTTAAGAAGGATTCCTATGGTTTTTTTAACCAGGTGAAGTACGGCTAAAGTAATCTCATCAACAGAATTTTCTTCCCATTGTAGTCTTTGCATACTGACCCCAGATATATTTCTACATCAATTACTAAAATCAAGCTAAATACACATGGAACTGGGCCAGTAAGATGCCTCTGAAGCAACGGTGCCTGTTAACTAAAGTGGCGACCTGAATTTGATTCCCCAGGCCTACGTGGTGGAAAGAACCAATTCCTGAAAGTTGTCCTCAGTCCTCCACAAGTGTACATGGGTAGACACACACACACACACACACAAATAAATAAATAAATGTTATTTATTTCTATTTATTTTTCATTTATTTCAAAGTAATTTTAAAACACACAAAATGGGTGAAATGTCAACAGTTTTGATGGTCAGTGATCAGAAAGAACTATTGCTATACCACGATGCCTTTTTCATAGTAGCCATGAGTTGATCTATTTCCCCAAAATACAATTATTCGACGCTTTATTATTTCAGGCTTAGTCACACATGAATATTCCTCTGGGTATTGCTAAAATAAAACAAAAATCAAGTAAAACAGATTAAAACCTATATTTGCTGGAGTCCTTTCTTTAAAACCTTTCTCCCAGTCCATGCTGAAGGATGACACCAGAATAGTTTGAAAGTTGAAAGCAAAGTAATCCAAAAGTAAAACCAATTCTGATTAGAGCATGTTGATGGAGACTGGCAGAAGCCATTAGGAAGACAAGAAACACAGCCTGAGGAAGCAGGCTCTGTTTCTCTGTTGTGATGCTGGGGATCAAACATGGCTTCACTCAGGCTAGGCCATTGTCCTACCCCTGAGCTGCACCTGAACCCTGTGTGTGCAGCCCAAGTGTGTGGCACTTGCCTCTGATTTGCTGTGAGCTTCACTCTCTGTGGTCATCATCACTTCCCGTGTTCCTCTATGTCCAAACACTCCCTTTCTGCTCTCCTTGGCCAACTGCGAGTTCCTTCTGTCTCCTGAACATGGGAAGCTCAGAGTGCACAGCCCACACTGACCTCTCCTTCATCAGATCAGCCCTCTGTCTACTGGACATCTTGGACAGCAAATGTGTGAGCCTCAGGGCTCCCAGATCTTTCAAAGTGAGATTCCATTTCACTTTGGTGTGGCTAAGGATGCCGCACAAGAATGCTGACAATTAAGGCACAGGTCATTGGCCTTAGCGGATGGCTCAGGTCTTGTGCATCTCTCAGTCTTGTGAGTGGCCCTTGACATGGACCCACTAGAAATGGTGAGGAGAAGGCATGGTAGCCTTGAAGTTCTAAGCCAAGGTGCATAATAAGGGTTGAAGACCCACAGATGAAGGCCTCAGCTCCATAGTCATTGTGGAATAGGTGATGAGGATGCACGGAGGTAAACATAGAGTCTCTGCGAAGGGCGACGATACCCGCTTTTAATCCCAGCACTCAGGAGGCAGAAGCAGACAGATCTCTGTGAGCTCAAGACCAGACTGGTCTGTATAGTGAGTTCCAGGCTAGCCAGGGCTACAAAGTGAAACAAAAGCAATGGAAAAATAGATGTCTTGGTTTGGGTTTTATTGCTGTGAAGAGACACCACGACCACAGCAACTCTTAAAAAAACAAAACCAACCAACCAAACAAACAAACAAAAAACATTTAATTTGGGCTGCTTACAGTTCAAAGGTTTAGTCCACTGTCTTCATGTTGGGAAGCATGGTGGCACACAGGCAGAAATGGTGCTAGAGAGGCAGCTAAGAGTTCTGCTTCTGGATGGGCAGGCAGCAGGAAGAAAGAGTGAACCACTAGGCCTGGCTTGAGCTTCTGAAACCCCAACACCCACACCAGTGACATAATCCCTCCAGTAAGGCCACACCTAATCCAACAAGACCACAGCTCCTAATACTTTCAAACAATGCCATTCCCTATGAGCCTGGGGGCGGGGGGGGTGCATTTTCATTCACTCCATCACGATAGCATCTACGTAGAAACTCAGAATCTCCTTCGTTTTATTTGCCACATGTGTACAATTTGGAAAGGCATCTTGTTATTTGCAAAAGACAAGGACCTTAAAGAATAAATGATTACTATTTCCAGGATCAACTATGCCACTATTTTTGGGAACTGTCTTTCATGGAAGCCATATAAAGTACCTGGGTGGTTTTGTGAAACCAGAGTTGGTTTTTGTTGTTGTTGTTGTGTGTGTATGTGTGTGTGTTATGTGAATGAGTGTTTTGTCTGGATATATGTATGTGTACTGCATGCATGTATGGTACTTTTGGAGACTGGGAGAGGGCATCACATCCCATAAGGTTGGTTGTGAGCTGACGTGTGAGTTCTGGGACTGAATCCGAGGCAGGAGAAGCAGTTGCTCTTAATGCTGAGCCATCTGTCCGGTCCCATTGTTTTACTGTTCTGTTTTGTTCTAAACATCCTGCAATGCTGAAAAGGAAGGGCACTCGACAGATCACAGGAAGCCGCGAATGCCAATGGAAGCAGTTGCACTCTGCATTGGTTAAATTAGGCAAGAAGTTACACCAAGGTCCAGAGAAGAAAATAATACCATTTGTGCTTTGGGGTAATAGTCCTGAAGGGCGGAGATTAAAAACCAAAGAGGAAATAGGACATAATTGCAGGATATAGGGCAAGACATGCTGAGTTCTGGATCCACATAGTAACTGAAAATGGGGAAAGGTGGAAATTGAGGAGAACTAAGTAAAAATGAGTCATAGTTGTAGATTTGGGCATAAGAGCTGATAAGGGAGGGGCATGAAGGATTATTGAATTTCATAACTTTGGTCACTAAGAAAACAATAATCATTAAAAGAGTAGGAAAAAAAAAAACAGCTATGAAAGTCAGTTCTTTCCCTCCACCATGTGGGTCTGAGGAATTGAACTCAGGTCATGAGGCTTGGTGTCAAGTTCCTTGCAGACCCGGTTGTTTTTTCCTGAAGGCCTCTCTCCTGAGCTTGTGGGCACCTTTCTCCTGCGGTTCTCCTGTGTGTATGCCGGCTTTGCAGCTCCTCTTCCTTTGAAGATCAGCCAGTGTTGGATTTGACTTTTGCTTCTCAGCCTTCATGATGCTGTGACGCTTTAATACAATTCATGTTTTTGGGACCCCCTCCCCCAACCATATTTTGCCGCTACTTCATATCTGTAGTTTTGCTGCTGTTATGAATCGTGTTGTAAATAACTGATGTGCAGGATATCTGATATGTGACCCCCAGAGGGGTCGCGATCCACGGGTTGAGAACTACTGCATTAGAGCCTATGTCTCTGACCTCATCAGAGCTTAATTCGCTGCTTCCGCCATCACGCGCTCCCTCCATCACATGCTGACTTCCTGCTGCCCTAAAAACAACCAGGTCAACGGACAATGGACTGAAACCTCTAAAACCATGAGTCAAAATGAACTTTTCCTCTTTTAAGGTGATTTGTCTCAAGTGTTTTGTCACCACGACAGGAAGCTGACTACTACTACGGTAGGCATCTTCATGAAGCAGGTACTGTTTAGCACATCGGCATGCAGGGGAGGCCACACAGACACAGTGAGACCGAGTGGCAGCTCCGCTGAGGTCGCCCAAACAGTAAGTGTCAGTCTATGTGCTCAGCGTCAGTTCCTGGGTGTGCTGTCCACAGCAGAGCCCTAAAGGCAAGATGTGGAAGGAAATCATTGATATTCACACTCACAGGTATTATGTGAATTACGGTAGTAATATGGCAGGTGATGAATGAAAACCTGGACAGTAGAATAACTGTGGGTTTGCCCAGCTAGTCTAATGCCATCAGGAATCCAACAAAGATCTCTGTGACCCTAGACTCCCGGAGGTTCCCTAAACCCCAGCCCAGTGGGCCAATGACATATATTTGAAGTTAAGGGGTGGAAAATTTGGTCAGCAGTAAAAGATTTCTGAATACACAACAGCAACAATCGTTTCACAAAGTTGAGATGTCTTCTAGCCGTGCTTGCCTGTGTTGCAAGGCGTGACTTCCCTGCAGCCTCGATTCTAACATCACCGGGAACGCGCACTGCGCACGCGTCCCCCCTAGCCTTGCTAGTGATTGCTGCCTTAAACAGTTCAGCGCGGATTAGAGTGTTGAATGTTTCTGGCTTCAGTGTATTCCTGCACCTAGAAAGTTTTCTGCGCTTATAGGAGGAACAGAAATGCTTTAACGACAGAAAACAAAGCCTTTTCTCTCTGCGTCACTTCTTAGTATGTAACAAAATAGCGCGTTTGGGGGGATTGTATTGTGTTAAAAGGCTTTATTTTAAAACTTGATCCTTGGAGTTGCTGATTTGAGTTTCATTTTTTAAACTATTAGATAATTTTTCTCTTGAGACTAGGACAGGATTTCCAACAATTTCTGTTAAACATACCAGGGATTTTTGTGCTATGGATTTATGCAAAGTGGCCCGCTCAGCATTGCCAGCTAAAATATCAAACTGTCAATCAGCTATGAAAAATGTTGACGATGCTCTATATCCTGAAGAATCAAATACTCATCTAAAACTTAGTTCTTGATTTAAGGCTAAATGAACATCTTCTTGGTATACAAATTCCCTTTAATTGTGAATAAATGGTAAAATTATATGTATGACAACAAATTGTTTAAAAATAAATTTCTGTATGAATTATTATCACTGTTTGATTTGTATACCTATAGAGCAAGGATTGTATGAAAATTCCTGAGCTACAAAGGGGTAATCAGTCGCTCCTAAGAAAAATTGTTGGGCACATGTGCACAAAAAAGAAATACAACCAGAAAAAAAAAAAGAATGAAAAGGGAAAATACACAGGCACATATTTCTATGTACTCCAAATGTGTGTGTGCATGTATTTCTTCTGTGACATTAAAAGAGGAAATGAAGGGATATGGCAGGTTTTGTGACAATGCTCAGACTCTCCAGCTGGCCTCAGTGCTGGGCTCTGAGAGTCAGCCATTCCTGTGCCACAGGAAGTCAATTCTCCACAGCTCTCAGGAGCATACCTGCATGTGGGTGGGGTGGATCTGCACACTTACAGAGACTCATAGAAGGGCAAGATGTGAGGTCAGAGTGGTGAAGGTCTTCGCCACTGAGGAACAACAGAGTGAAAGACTGGACTTAATCAACAGGGAGGAGGTCGTCTCCCCTCTGTGGGGAGAATCTCTACACTTTTCAGAAGAGGCCAAGATTTCTGCCTGCTGAAAAGAAAAATGTAGTTGTGCCTACCATATCTCTTGTCAAGTCTTTTGGTTATTTTTTTTTCCATTGAGTAACAAAAGCAAAACACAGCAATGAATCTTGCAGTCATCTTACTCTAATGAACAGTCGGGTTGCTAGGAAACTAAATGATTGGATGGCTTGTCATATCTGTGCATGTGTGCATGCTCATGAGCATTCCAGAACACATGTGTACATACATGTAGGTAGAGGCCAGAGGATAACAGCCGGTGTCATTCCTCAGAACCTGACTGAATCCTCTCCCCATCATTGGATAGCTGGATAGCTTTTTAACTGCCCATTTGCAAGCGGTTTTATGCATTGCCTTATATAACGCAAAAATGGTTTCGTTGTGGGCAACCTTTCTATAATCAAGTGCAAATTAGTACTAGTGCTATGACATATCTGTCTGCCTTCACTCCATTAACTAAAAACCCACCAAGAAGTACAGCTGGTAGGTTTCTCTAGTGGACCATTTAAGTCACAGACATCCCAACCTGAGGTTTCTCTGGGCATTGAGCCCGAATCAATTCTGTGGTGCTCAACCTATTACATTTTTTATTGGATGCTTTATAAATTCTTATTCTATTGTCCATGACATTTTGATAGATCAAAATATAAGAATGGGCCAGCATTGTGGCAAATGTCTGCAATCTTGTTATATGGGAGGTTGAGGCAGGGGGATCAGGGATTCAATGTTATCTTTCGTTATATAGTGAATCTGAGGCTGCCCTGGTCCTGTCTTAAACAAACTATACGTACATATATGTGTGTGTGTTATACTTCTATCTCTTTATAATTTATCTATTTACCATTTATCTAAAGTATAAGATTGTACAGCTTACAACCGTAATAGCTGAAGAATTGACTTTTTATTAGTTACAGTATAAGATCCAAAACAGATAGGAGAATTTTGTAGCCTTTCTGGCAGGTCAGAGACCATCTGCTTCCTCTGTATTTAGCTGTCTGAACAGTTGGGGCTTTATTTCCTCTGCATAATGCTTAACTTTTAAGACCAAAAAGTTTTATCTAAGGATGGTGCACAGATGTGTTGCATTACAAATTTAAATAGGCATTTATATGCGCCTCAGTTTTATATCTGAAATAGCTGGTGGAATTTGATCTAGAATTATATTTCTGGATTATTTAACCCTTGATTATCCTCAGCTCAATATCTTGTATAATCTTGCACAAAGGAGCCATCTAAGAATAAGAATACTGGATTCTTAAAAGATATTATAAATTCATACAAACTGTGAAAGCAAATAAAATTATTCAGAATTAGTACTATTAGAATTTTTTTGGGGGGGGGGGATTTGGGATGTGCTTGAGCATCAGCTTACTAAGTTAACATGGCCCTGAGTTTGACTCTGTTGTTATAAAGAATGAAAGTCCCAATCATTCGATTTTACCAGAGAAGAAAGATCCAGGAGCCAGATGCTGGGCTAAAAGTGTGCTAGCTCAGAGAGTCAGAGAAAGCACCTAGCTGACCTTCCTACTCAGGCGACATCCCAGAAGGAAGAAGCCTTTCCTGTTCATTCAGTTCATGTCCCAGAAGGAAAACTCTGTCCTTCTCCATGCTGTCTTAAATATCTTTCAATTCAATGTCCCTTCTTTCTACTTCCTGTTCATCTCCTTATCTGTCTTACTCGGCCTTCCTCTCACTCTCTCTGTTTTTTGTTTTGTTTTGCTTTGCTTTTTCCCATGTTTACTTCCTGTCAGTCTGGTTGCTTGCTCCACCCCTTGACCTAGGGTTAACTTTATTCAATCCTGTTTACCAAAACTCTTGGATTAAAGTTGTGTGCTAGGGCTGAGACACACCACAAGTACTTGTTTATAGTAAACAGAAGGCTCTAGGATCAAAGACTGAGCCATACCTCAATCAGAAACAGGATTTCCAGTTCACAATCTCAGGATTCACAGTGGGATCAAATACCCTGCAACAACTCTCAGCGCTACAGAGGTGAAAACACATTGTCTGTGTGCATATCCTGAAATTCTAATAACGATTGTTTTACCAAAAAAAAAAAAGTTATTTGATGAGTTCTGTATAGAATACAAAAAAGATTATTGTTACATACTAAATAAATGTTTCTTGGCATTCATAGTTACTGCCTGGTGGTAGTTTGAATGCGAATGATCCTCATAGGCTCATACATTTGAATGTTTGGTTCCCAGCTGAGGAAGTCTAAAGGAAGAATTAGGAGGTGTAGCCTCTGGCTTTGTTGGATGAGGTGTGATCCTGGGGGTGGGTTCTGAGGTTTCAAAAGCCCACACCAGCCCAGTCTGAAAATTGTCAGCTACTACTCCAGGGCTAGCCCTGCCTGCCTGCTACCTCATTCCCCACAGTGATGGGCATGGACTCACCCTTTGGAACTGTAAAGCAAGCCCCCAATTAATTTTTATTTTTATTTCTTTGCGGTACACACCTTTAATCCCAGAAATCAGTTAGGAAGAGACAGGCAAATAAATCACTGTGAGTCAGAGAACAGCCTGGTCTGCAAAGCTAGTCCAGGACTGCCAAGGCTACACAAAGAAATCCTGTCTTAAAAGAAAAAGAAAGAAAGACAAAAAAAGGTCTTTTTTTTTTTTGTAAGATGTGTTGATCATGGTGTCTTTTTACAGCAATAGAACTAAAGATACTACCAATGTTGTACAGATTGAACTAAATTGAATGCCTATCAAAGTGGAACCACAGGCCTTGGAGAAGTCTCAAGAAATAAGTGCCAGCTTTATCACAGTAGAAGACTCACGCATCTCCTCTGACCAGGAGAGTTCACACTGCATCATTCTTAGGCTGGTTTGATGTTTAGCTTTTTGAAGAAGTTGTCTTGATCCACCACCCCTCCCTAAATTATTTTCCTTTAGTGAAGCCTTTATTTAGAATGGTTTTGCCTCGGTGGTTTGTGGTATGGAATGTTCACATATGAGCTTCATCCGTCTCCTGTAATGTCTTCAAAACCATTTGTCCCAATGAGAAATGTAATGCGTTAGTAAGAATGCATTGTCGTCCACTAAATTCTCGCCCAGGGAATGTTTAGTCATCCCACCACTGAGTCTACCCAGGCCTTGATGGCTCCTCAGTGCTCCCTGTTCTTTCCTGACTTGTAGGCTGTTCCTCAGCTTTCCCATGATTAGACTGGAGTTAGAGACTAAGGGAAAAGCACTGAACCGGTGTTAGGGAGTAAGGGCATGGACTTCCTTCTTTTTGTTTTTTGTTTGCTTGGTTCATTGTTGTTGTTTTTTTAATTTAGAGACAGGGTTTCTCTGTGTAGCCTTGGCTGTCCTGGACTCACTTTGTAGACCAGGCTGGCCTTGAACTCACAAATATCTTCCTACCTCTGCCTCCCCAGTGCTGGGATCTCAGGCATGCGCCACTACACCCAGCTAGACTTCCCTTCTTAGCACAGTATATCAGGGACTATGCTAGCCATGTGACTTATCACTACTAATGTTAACCCTAACTGTGTAGTTTAAGTAGTGTTTGCCAGGCCTCTTTACTGTGAAGTTATTCCTCACTACTCAACAGTCTCGCTGCTTCCAGGCCATACTCCTCTCCTGCTCATTCATTTATTCACTCATTCATGTATTCATTCATTCAGTCAGTCAATCTCAATATTTTGTGTTTGGACTCATGTATAATTTTATTTTGAGTTATAATCCAATATGCTTGGACTTTTGTTTGTTCGCTTGTTTTGTTTTTTTTTTTGTTCAGATAGGGTTTCACATGGTAGCTTGAGATAGCCTTGAGCTTCATATGTACTCAAGGATGACCTTAAAATCCTGCTTCTCCTGTCTGTCAAATGCTGGGACTGTAGCCATAACACCTGGCTTGGTAACTCCAATGCTATGTTCCTTGTCTTGTTGCTCAGACTATTCCAAGAATGGTGAGTTGGCTAAGTGGATAAAGAGCTGGATGTACAAACATGGTGTGACTTGGGAGGCTTAGAACCCAGGAAAAAGCCGGACATGGTGTATGTGTACACCTGCACACCCAATACTGGGAGGTGGAAACCTGCAGGTCTCTAGAGCTTGCTGGCCAGCCAGTATAGGAGAAATGGCAAACTCTGAGCTCAATGAGAGACCATCTCTCAATAAATAAATAAATAGGTAGATAGACACATCATACATACATACATACATATATACATCCGTAGATAAAGTAAAGAGTGATAGATGAAGGCACCCAGCATTAACTCTGGCCCACACACATGTAGTACCAGGTACATACACCTGGGCACACACATGTGCACATACAGCCATACACAAAATAGTGAGTTTCATTATGGCATTTTTCATGCCTGTCTACAGAATGCTTCTATCATATTTCATTCGATAACTATGAAGTCATGCCATGTACTATTCATCCTTGCCTTCCTTACCTGCCACTCTGCAGTGGTGTAGCTAAGAGCACCAACACTGAGGCCAGCCAGCCCCTTGGCTTGAGCCCTGCACTCACTGTTCACAACCTGCATGACCTTGGTAAGTTCAATTATCTATGCTTCCATTTCTTTGCTTTTCAAAAGGCTTGTACTCAGGATTCTGAGGCAGGTGGATAGCCACACATACAAGACTGGATCAAACAGAGACTAGACTGAGTTCCAGGACAGCCTGGGCCAGGGAATGAAATGCTCTTGTTAGAAAGAAAGAAAAACAAAGAAAGAAAGAAAGAAAGAAAGAAAGAAAGAAAGAAAGAAAGAAAGAAAGAATCTAGCACTGACTTTATGAGTTTATACATATAAAGTAACACCTTGATAGTAGTAAAGTGTTAAATAATTAACTTTTTAAAAATTCTAAATCAGATTTATTTGACAAAAATATCAATAGCCAACAGGAACCTGATGACTAAGTTTTAAAAGCATTTGTAAAAATATCCGAAAATCATTATGTTACATAAGGGAAAATCATCTCAGTATAGGAAAAAAAACCCAAAAACAAAACTCTTCATTCATTTGATATTCTCTGAGGGTCAGCGTGCTTCTCTGTGGCCAGCCCTTTAACCTAACTGTACGTCTGCACGCTGCACTCCCATCTTTCAATCGCAAACCCCATCATTTTAACATTCCCAGTGAGAAAGCAGTACGGCGGGGCTGGTATACGGCTTTGGCATTTTAGGAATATTTTTAAATCTTTGAAGGGATGTGGTTCCTTTATAAGTGGAAAAATATCCGAAATATTTAGGCTTGACAAAGATTCAAATGATGTGTTCTGAGCCCATCATTTATAGTTATCTCGTTGGGACAGGAGCCAAGCTCCGGATGCAGCCTGAACCCTTTGAAAGGTTCGGCCATTGGTGGGCAGTTAAGTGTGGGGACGCTGTCCCTCGCCGGCTTTCTCACAGCACTCGGCGGCACAGTTTGCTCAGGGATGGTACCGCCCACAGTGGGCTGGATCCGCCCATACCACAGTAGAGAAAATGACCCACAGATCTCCCTACTGGGCAATCCTATGCAGGCATTTTCTCAATTGAGGTTCCGTCTTCCAGGATGACTCAATCCTCTGTTAAACTGAGCAACCAGCACGAGGACCTTATGATTCCAAGTGACTTATCACGGGGCAAATTTGGAAAAACTGAGAGAATCTAAGACCCGATTCTGAATGAGGAAACTGAGGCCCAGGGGCGAGACAATCTACCCGTCCCCGTATGCATTAAGCACCTACCTCTCTAGAGCACCTGGAGGTCAATAGGAATGTGTCAGAAAAGTAGGGAGGAGGCGCTGTGCGTTGCTGGTGGAATTATAAATTGGCACACTGTTCTGGCAGATAGTTAGATAATACAAATCACAACATTAAATGTGCTTATTATTTGATTCACTTAGTGTGGAAAAGGTATTTCTTTAAAAAACAAACAAAAACAACCCAAAAACCTGTTGTTCCGTGCCTGTCGCAGGTGGGAGAGCAGGCCGCCCACTTGGACGAATCAGAGAGAGCTGGCCCTGATGGCTAGAGCCTGGGAAAGCTGGGTGACCAACTCAGCTACCACCCAGACCCAGATCCAGGGCTTTGAGTTGGCTCACCACATCTACCCTATCTATGAGCTGCTGGAGCTCAAGAAAGGGCCTGGTCCTGCAGAACCAAAGGAGCAGGCCCTCCCTGACACAGGGCAACAGCAGGATATCCCAGAGGAGTCCCAGTGAGGATCCCGTACTGATGCTTTAGCAGAAGCCAGGGGCCTCGAACCGCACCAATGACTCACTGCATGGAACATTTGCAAGTAAAACTGAGCAAGAGGGTGTTCTGGGGTACACACCGTGACCCACCGCAGCTTCCATGACAAATTTTTTTTTAATTTTATTATGTATTTACATATTTGTTTATTATTTTGGTTTTTCAAGACAGGGTTTCTCTGTGCAGCCTTTCCCTCTGTAGGCCAGGCTGGCCTTGAATTCAGAGATCCCCCTGCCCCTGCCTTCGGAGGGCTGGGATTAAAGGCGTGTGCCACACCACCTGGTTAATTTTTAATTTTTTTTTCTTTTGTGTGTGTGTGTGGGGGGGAGTTGCAAGAGAGGAGAGTGGATATAGAAGGACAGGGAGATGAGTGGGATTGGAGTGCATGATGTGAAATTCACAAAGAATAAAAAGCTAAAAAAAAACCCCACAAAAACCAAAACCAACTTTTTAGCTGGCTGATGATGGCAAACACCTTTAATACCAGCACTGGGTGGTGCTGAGGTGGGCAGAGAAGAATCTCTGTGAGTTCGAAGCCAGCCTGGTGCACAGAGCAAGTTTTGAGACAGCCAAGGCTACACAAAGAAACCCTGTCCCGAAAAACAAAACAAAACAACAACCAACAAAAAAAAAAAACACCAAAACTTTTAAACATTTATTTGTTTATTTGTGTGTGTGTGTGTGTGCCTGCAAGATCAGAGAACTGTGCCTATGGAGGTCAGAGAACAACTCAAGGGAGCTGATTCTCTCCTTCTGCCATCAGACTCAAGTCATCACTCTCTGCAGCGCCTGCACCTGCTGAGCCATCTGGCTGGCCCGCAATAGATGGTTTCCCCAGTTCTCACGTTGGCCACTTACATCAGCAGCAAGCGCCGTTCCTGACCTCAAGGTCCCTCTTCTGACCAGCGGGATCAGACTCTGGGCGTGGGATTTGGAAGCCTGCATTTGTAGACGTTCACCACGAAACCATGTTCACTGGGGGTTAGAAAATGCTGTTCTAACAAAGGAGAGCTGAGCCTTAAAAGACCAGCAGACAGCAACACAGAGGGGCATCCAGGGGTGGATGTTGGAGTCTAGATGCAGAGGAGTCTACTTCTGTGGGGAATGAGGTAAACAAGGCAAAGATGGGCTTCTTGCAGAAGGGCTTGGGTTAGAGTATCAGCACCCAAGAAGGTGAGGGGATCATCCAGGTGAGGGGACAGGGTGCCCTTAAATGGGGAGTTCAAGTCTGAGGGGTGAAGAGGACCCTTGTAAGGAAGGTGTGAGGAAGGCTTTGATGAGGAAGTTGACCAGCCATGAGGTATGGAGGTCTGAGGAAGGAGGACACCTGGAGAGGAAAGCAAGTGACGGTTCTGGGAGGTGGCTTTACTCAGAGGCATTGATGAAATACATCAAGGATATTGGAGCAGGGAGGGTCGTAGTTCCCACTGCTGGAGACAGGCGCTCCAAACACGGGAAGGAAACAACTGTGCTTGTTCTGAAGATTGGGTTTGAAGTAAAGGAACTGTGTCTGCCTGTAGTTTAGACAGATAGACCTGCAAACATGTCTACACACAACAGCAATACATTTGTGTAGTTGTCCAGCCCCTTCTTTCTAAATACCTTTTCTCACTCGGAGGAACCAGAGTCCTTGCAGAGATAGGTGAGTCCAGCCTTGTGACAGAGAAACTTAAGAGAAGTACATTTGTTACTTTTTTAGTTGCTGCGGCCATCCTGGCTGTCGGGAAACAGTGTGTGTGTGTGTGTGTGTGTGTGTGTGTGTGTGTGTGTGTGTGTGTGTGTGGTTTGCTCTGACTGAACGTTTGGGGGGGATATAATCCGTTTTGGAAAAGATGGCCCAGTAGCAGCAGTGTGAAGTGGGAGGCCGTTTTCCATCAACAGTCAGGAAATGAAGAGGGAACAGAGAGCGCCACTCCCTGGTGCCCCCCTCCCCCAGTAAGGCTCTACCTCCTACATGTTCTAAAAAAGTCCCTATAACCACTGGGTGCCAAACAGAACCAGAATTTCTTGGACTGCCAGCTCTCAATAACAACGTGGAGACCTTTTTGTTATTATGAAAGCTGGGCCTTAGTTTAGTTCCCCAACGAGCTTTTAAGTTAAATTATATTAACTTACATCTTGCCACACATGGCTTGCTATCTTTCCTCAGTCTTACAGTCCCAGCACCCTGATTCTTCCTCTGTGTGCAGCCAACAAATCACCCCTCGGATTCAGGCTCAGAGTTCCAGTCTCTGTCCAGAAGTCCCTCTTCCCTTACTGCCTTTGCTATTGGCCATTCAGCTCTTTGGTAAACCAATCAGAAGGTGTTGGGGGGCAGTGTTTACAAAATATGATGCAGCAAAAGAATAACAATACCAAAGTCTGTCTGGCTCCGTGGCGCAGACTGCAATAACAGCACTTGGGGAAGCAGAGGCAGGTGGATTTCTGTGAGTTCAAAGCCAGCCTGGTATACAAAGGGAGTTCAGGACAGCCAAGAAACCCAGTCTTGGGGGGAAAAAAATCCAAATAAACCAAACCAAAACAAAACAAAAAAACCAAAATCTGGCCTGTACTCTGCTCAAATCAGCATTTGAAGAATAGACAATCTTACATAGTGCACAAAAAGATCACCCCAAGTTCCACAAAGCAGGGGTCTAAGTGTTCAAACACATGAGCCTGTAGGGGACATTTCACAATCAAACTACAAGGAACTTGGACTCTTTTCTCATTATTTGAAGCAGGAAAACCTTCCCTAATTGGGAGTCCTGCCTTCTGGTGGAAGCCCAGATAAATAAACAGAAGAGGAAAACTGCCCTTTGCTTGCTTGCCTTCACTCTTGTTTGCTGAAGCGTTCCTTCACTGATATTAGAACCTACTTCTGCTTGTGGTAGCATAAGCCATTAACTTCAGCACTCAGGAATCAGAGACAGGAGGGTCTCTGTGGGGTTGAGGCCAGTTTGTTCTGCATAGAGAATTGCAGATCAAGGCTATATAACATAGTCAGACCTAATACCTTGGAGAGAGAGAGCATGCACTGGGGAGAGAGAGAAGAGAGAGAGAAAGAGAACAAACATTGGGGAGAGAGAGAGACATGGAAAAAGAGAGACAGAGTCAGAGAGAGACACCAAGTTTGTCAGGTTCCAATGCAGACTGAAGACCAGCAGACCAGCAGCTCCCCGGGAATCCTCCAGGCCTCCAGTGCCTGACTGCTGAGATATCCAGCCTCTGGATTCTTGGCCTCTCTTCAGTGAGACAGCCATTGTGGGACTACTCAGACCACATGCTGTAAACCAATTTAATACATCTCCTTTCCTTTTCAGTGTGTGTGTGTGTATGTGTGCATGTGTGGGTGTTAGTCAGGGTGTTAGAGGAACAGACCTTATGAAATGAATCTATCTATTTTTCTATCTAGTTATATATAAAGGAGATTTTTTTTTAAAGACAGGGTTTCTCTTTGTAGTCCTTGCTGTCTTGGAATTCACTTTTGTAGACCAGGTTGGCCTTGAACTCAAAGAGATCTTTCTGCCTCTGCCTTCCAAGTGCTGGGATGAAAGGCGTACATCACCACCATCCAGCTTATAAGGGGATTTGTTAGAAAGTTTTATAGGCTGTAGCCCAGCCCGTCCAAAAATGACTGTCTAACCAACAAAAGGTCCAAGAATCTAGTAATCTGTTCAGTCCACAAGGCTGGATGTCTCAGCTGGTCTTCAGTAACCACTGGAATCCTGAAGAGGTGGCTCTAATACCAGTGAAGGAATAAATTTGCTGATGAGAGTGAGAACAAGCAGGCAAAAAGAGCAAGTTTACCTTTTCATGTCCTTCCTATAAGCTACCAGCAGAACATGGAGTCCAGATTAAAAGTGTAGCTTGCAACCTCAAAGATCCAGATTAGAAGTGGGCCTTCCCATTTGAAATAGTATAAGAAAAAAAAATCTCTCACAAGTGTACCCAGCCATTTGAGTTTTAGTTAATTCCAGACATAGTCAACTTAAAACAATCAAAACCATCATTACATGTGTGTGTGTATAATCAATCCGCTCATTTAGAAAATGCTGACATTCATTTTAAGCAGGATGATATTCAAATGGAAAGAGACTGACGATCTGACAATCAAGAGCCATATTACGTTCTTGACTGGGTCCTGTTTTCAGTAAGCATCAAAGAGCTTCAAAGGACATAGTGTGTGTGTGTGTGTGTGTGTGTCCCATTCATGCATGTGTTGTGTGGATTCCTGTGAGTGAAAGCAGGGGGAAGTTGTCAGGTATTCTATTCTCCTCTACCACTCTCTGAGGTCTCTGCTTCCCTCGGTGTTGCTCATTGTTGGGTTAAAGGCATCCAAACAACCACACCTAGCATGCTGGCTAGGAAGAGAACACTGGTCCTTCACATCTGTGAAGAAGCTACCACCACTACAGAATGCCTTCGGGACAGTATTAAGGCTACTTGCAAATTAAGGTTATTTAGAAATTAGAGTAATCTACATATTTGTTTATTTTATTATTTTTTAAAATCTATTTTGGTAATCCTGAGACTTCAGAGGCTGAGGTAGAAGAATTGCTATGAGTTCAAGGCCAGACTGGGGACATAGTGAGTTCTAGGAGAGGCTGGGCTATCCTAGAGTGAGACCTGGTAGCTCTGGAATGAGGTAACAGTTTGAGGAGCTAGAGCTCTGTTTTGTAGAATTATCATAAGTGGATCTTATTTGTCTACATGTACCCATCAACTAGCAAGAGAACTACTGGATTCTTTTTAGAATAACCTTTAACAAAGTATTTGCCTCTACACTAAATGTGCTTAGGTAAGCACATTTCTCTTCATTATAACATGCTTCCCAATGTTGGAATAGATGTTGAACAATCTTCACATTTTAAGATAATTCTGTAGAATTTGTGTTTTGAGGATCCAGGATTAAGGCAGGAGTCTGGAACCAGGAATTGTGGAGGCACACTGCTTGCTCTCTGGTTCCCTAACAGGCTCATGCTTAGCTAGCATCTTTATATAGTCAAGGCCAATCTGCGTAGTGACACCCACAGTGGGCTGAGCTCTCCTGCATCAATTAACAGTCAAGAGAATCTCCACAAGTATGTCCACAGGCCAATCTGATCTAGACAATTCCCTTTAGGAGGCTTTCCTCTCATGGCCATGACCTCAAATTGACAACTAATGATAACTAGGAGAACCACCACTTTATGCTAACTGGCAAAATATTTCCTCCTTTTTTAACTTGACTATCTCTCAATCAAAATAAATTTGGGAAATTATAGTATAAATGTATCTTTTAGTCATTGTTGCTTTTTGTGTTTTGTTTTGGTTTTTGGTTTTGTGGTGGTGGTGGTAGTGATGAGAAAGTCAGTGTTTTATGTAGCCCAGGCTGGCCTTGAACTTGTTCTGTAGACGAGGATAACTTTGAACTCCTAACATCTGTCCTTATCTCCCATGTGCTGGGGTCACAGGTGTGTGTATGTGTGTGTGTTTAAGATAATGTCCCCTTATCTTATGTTGGCTTCAAATCTCAAGGTTTTTGTTTTTTTAATTATTTTTGTTTTTTTTTCTGTCTTTCCCACCCCTACCCATGACCTCCTTGCTGGGTTTATAGGCGTAGGCCGTTCATTTCTTAAAGCCAGATTCACACCATTAAATCAGCATCAGAGAGACAAGAACTGAAGAGTTCAGTTGTTTACCGCTATATTGTGTTCCACGGACAGAAAGACGAACAGAGAAGTGTTTATTGTTACATATTTAGTTACATGTACACAGGGTGTGGGAGGTGAGGAGTATCAGAGGCCAGCCTGCTGGGGTCTGTTCTCACCTTCCACCTTACTAGGAATCTAACTCAGGTCATAAGACTTGGCAAGCTTTCCCTGCTGTGCTATCTCACTGGCTCCAAGATAAAGATTTTAATGAGAAATTCAGAGGTACAGAAGAGGCAAACTAATTTTAAAAGACCGAGATGAGGACACACAATCTCAGTGTGTCTCTGTGTGTGTACTGCAGTGCCCACAGAAAGGAACAGAGAACAGCCTCTGGTGCGGATTCCTGCATTCCGTTTTGTCTCTGGCTGGGCGTGGTAGAACATACCTTTAATCCCAGCACCCAAAGGCAGAGATAGGAGGATCTCTGTGAGTTCAAGGCCAGCCTGGTCTATATAGGGAGTTCCAGGACAGCATAGAGAAAACCCTGTCTCAAAAAGAAAAGGCACGACATGAGACAGACTCTCTTTGCTGTGCACTGCTGCACAGGTCAGGCGGGTTGACCTGTGAGCTTCATGGCAGTCTCCTGTCTCTGCCTCCCATTTGCTTCCTTAGGAGCACAGTGAGTACAGAAATGTGCTACAGTGCCTGGCTTTAGACAGGGTCTAGGCATTCAAACTCAGGTCCTTATGAATGCATGACAAATGTTTTAGCCACTGAGCAGTCTTCCTAGATTCCTCAATCCCATTTTTTTTAAAGGTGTTGTTTTTCCATACGGTATAAAGTTGGAATGGGGAAAACATTGCAGACTAAACGTGGTAAAATGAAAATAGAATACTGTGTTATGTTTATCTCAGAGCATGCAAATGGATCTTCAGACGGTCTTACAGGAGCTCCTGATGTCAGAGCATCTTTTCTTTGTAAGAAGCATTGGTTTTGGCCTTTGATGGAGGTAAGGGCTCAAACCTAGAGTCCTCTGTGTGCGAGGCAAGTACTTCAGCATTGAACCACATTTTCCAGGGGTTCTTGGCATGCATTACCTTCTTGGTAATCAGAGTCTGCTCAGTGGGGTCTCCTACTGAGTGGTTAAGGTAAAGCCAAATCTGCTTGGTGCTGTTTATTATTGAGTCAAAATGATTGTTTTGGCCTGAGGTGTTTGTACAATAATTAACCGGAAGAGAAGTGGTTATGGTAATGAGAGATTCCAGTTTAGCCCAGCACTGGGAATTTTTAAAGATCAGCATACTTAGCTTCTCAAAGCTAAAGCTTAGATAATAAAGTTTAGGAAATTTGTATTAGGTCACCTATTTATAATAACTAAATACTTTATTTAACTAGTCTGGTTGCACAGAGTTTGGCTTGCACAAACAAACAAAAAACCTCACAAGTTTGATTGGGGAAGGGGGGAGAGGGTGAGTATGTTTTCTTTATTTAGAATTTCCGTTTATGTAATCCTTGATCTCCTTGAGAAAACAAGGGATACTAAAATATTGACAGGATAAGCTGGGGTTGGATGGAAGGGAAGGAGGTCCTCCCCTGTTGGTGGACTTGGAGGGGGCGGGGAGGAGGGAGATGAGGGAGGGAGTGGGAGGGTGGGAGGGAATGAGGGAGGGGGCTACGCCTGGGATTCAAAGTACCTAACCTGTGATTGAGATAAAAATAAATAAATTAAAAAAAAATACTGAAACCAGTTCACCTTTCCTTACACAGAGTTGATTCACTAGCCTAACATAAAGGCTTTGACAATTGGAAGTCGCTTTCCAAGCTGGGGACTAATTCTCACACACCTCACTGGAAGTGGAGGTCATAAAGAAATAAACAAAACTGTATCACATTACCGAAGAGGTACAGGCCAAAAATAGGATTATAGAGGAGCTACTTAAGTCCGTTCCACTTGCCTCCTTCCTCCTCAAGAGCCACTCCTGAAGCTTCAGCAATCTACAGACTCCCAGCAGGTATTCGAAGTCCTGACCTTTCCAGTGAGCTGTACCGCTTTCATTGCCAAGTATCTCTGATTTCTAAACTCAAATCCTATATCAGATTCCCCTGTGGACTTCCTCATCTCCCCTCACCCCCCAGTTCTCCGGAGTTTCTTTCAACTGCCTGAAAACTTGGACGAATCCCAGATTCCTCCTTCTAGTCTATTCACCTCGTCCTGCTTAATCTTATCAGTTGCGAATTCTTGCCAGGTCATTCCTTTTCATCCCCCTAGCCTTATTTCTAATCCCAGCTCTTGTCTGTCTCAGACGTACACTATCGCTGTGGCCTCCTCAACTGGATGGCTCCAGCCAGTCTTGGGTTCCTTCATGCCAGATGCATTTTTGAACTTAATTTGCTCATTTCTTTCCAAAAACGTGCCCCGCCGGGCCTGTACGTTTTGCTATCAGGCCTGCGTTCTAACCCTTCTCACTATCCTTTACCTCCTGTGTAGGTGGATGGGATTTCCCTGACAGCTCCGCCCTTGTACCAACTTTCCCCCATTACGAGCTGTGCTGGTCTTTTGATGGAGGTGGTGTTTAGGAGACTCTGTGGGTCTTTACATTTTCTGTCCCTGCCCACCTCCAAACTTCATAATAACGCCACTGGAGCGGCCCAGCCTCTGTTTGACTCTAGATAAGAACATGTGTTGTGCTTACCTGAGGCCGAAAGACTACTTGCTGCATATAGATAGTTTAGAATCCTCTTAATCAGCCCTTACAGATAACCTCTGGTGGGCTTTTCTGGTTTTATTTAGTGTCAAAGAAGTTGGGAATTTTGGACTCTGTAGGCAAATATCACTGCACTGGGATCGCTGGATTTCAATTATGCATATGTCAAATTGTGTAAAATAGAGATTTTTGAAGTATTTTAAATATTTGCTTATGTGTCTATTTATTATATGTATGCATATATACATTCCCGTGTGTGAGTGGGCATGTGTGTGGAGGTGAGCGGGCAACCTGGGGTGTGGAGAGTCTGTGTCTTTCATCTTATTTGAGACTGAGACAACCTCTTTGTTGTTTTTCTGCTGCGTAGGCCAGGCTAACTACCCCAGAGCCTTTCCTCCTCTCTCCTCTTGGGAGGACTGGGACAGGTGCTCAAGCTAGCTTTTTTGTTCTGTTTTTCAAGACAGGGATTCTCTGTGTATCCCAGGCTTCCCTAGAACTCACTTTGCAGGCCAGGCCTGCACACTCAGAGAGCTGCCTGCCTCTGCCTCCTGAGAGCCGACACCTCTGCCGCCACCACCAACGCTGCCTCCAGGCTAAGTACTTGGCTTTTAAGAAGACCCAGTGTATTCAAACTCAGGTCTTCACATTTGTGTGGGAAGCACACTGAAGCATCTCCCCAGCCTTCGTTTGAAACGTGTGCCACTACATCTAATTTTATATGCTGCTGGAGACTGAGTCCAGGCTTGCTAGCTTAGCCCTTAACGCCACCTGGGCGTTATCCTTTTGTGTTTGTGAGAGGCTTTTTTTGTTTGCTTGTTTTGTGTTTTGAGATGGAGTCTCACATGGTCTAAAGCAGTCTCTAACTACTATGTAGGCAAAACTGGCCTTCAACTCCTTGGTCTTTCCTTCTCTACCTCCTAGATGCTGAGATTACAGATGTGCATCTCCTTCTAGTTTGCTTAGTGTACCACACCCCAAATGGACTATTAACACTGGTGAACATACAGAACCAGGACAAAAGGAAAGTTTGAGGGATGGCGAATAGACCCTTTGGTGGTCACTTCGTGGTGACTGGCACCCCCAAAGCTGCCTGCATTCCTTTCCTCACCAAGGCAAATCTGAAGCAAAGCAACCCAAAATGTGCCCATTCCTAAAAGAGGATAATCTGTAAATTTCACAGATATGAGTATAAATAAAGCTTCATTGCTCAATTCTTAAGTAGTCTCCAGAGGAATTTAGATAGATGAACTCCGAACGTGATCCAAATAAAAAAGACCTTTCTGCCATCTGAGCTGCTTATGACCCTTTCCCTGCCTGCCAATCAGCAGCAGAAGCAAGCCTGTTTCTTTTGGTTTTGGAGTTTTGTCTATTTAGCGTTTCTTTTTGAAGTCTGAAGGTTAATGGAACAATAAATGCCGCCCAGTGTTGTGAGCCCCTCTGGGTTCCTCATTGCTTTTCAGAATTTGAGTACTATTTAGCTGAAAGCTCACTCAAATGAATTATACCGAGGACTCCTTTGCCGCACTCATTCCAGCGAGGCAAGCTGGACCACTTCAACAGCCATGGGCCCTAGTCTAATCTCACTTTTGAGTGGTAAGGTGTTGACATGCTAGCACAATAAATATTCTCAGGGCCTTTAGGGGAAGGGAGAAACTCACTCAGCTGGACTCAAATTAGGAGAGTTTGGTTTAGCTTCGGATCACATTTTTGGCCGTGTGGATGGGCCAATGTAGAGAATTACACACTCAGTAATGTAACAGGTTAATTTTAGACAGGCTCCCTCTCCACACCAGGATGTGTCACTCCCCTGAGGACTAGGGCCCTGACTATCTGAGGCAGAATACAGGTAAGGGAGTGGAAACCTCCCTCAACAAAGCACCAAGTCCAGCTTCCAGAGACCTTGGCATTATGGGGAAGGTCTAGAAAGACCTAGATCTAGACCTAGGTCTAGATCTAGACCTAGGTCGAAAGTCTCTTGGGAACCTCTGTCTCTCTCTGGTTGTCCTTCCTAGTTCCTGGGGATTTCAAGTTTCTGATGCTACCCAAACTGCTTGCTCCCAATAAATCCTCCCCTCGCCCCCTTTTTTCCTGCCTAAAATCCCTTTCCCGGGCAGGTGGAGCACCCTTCTTTCAAGGTTCCTTGTTTCAAGGTTCGGCTCTTACAGTTTAGTTCTAGTCTCAACTTAAGCAAAGGCCCAGACACAGAAAATGTCCTGCCCAGCGCCAGGTCCTGACAAGATGAGGAGTTAGCAGGTATGATTAAGGGATTTCACACCAAGAGGGGAATGACTAGGCTCTGGGGCCTTACTCCCTAAGGTGCAGCAGGTACTAAAGAATCTGCTTAGGGTGGTAGTGTACAGCAGGCCGCAAAGGTTTGGGGAGCAGACAGGCTGCCTCCCAGACTGAAGGACAAGGACATGGCAAGCCCAGTGTCTTGACTCTGCCAAGGCTTTGGCCTCTCAGGAGTCTGACGCCTGGCTCCTACTCAGTGCCGACCAGCACTTAATAGCTGAATAAATAAATGCTTGTGAGAGAAGATCTACATCTCACACCAGACAGACATTTGATCAAAGACGCTGTGGCCTCCGACCCCCGCCTTGGGGGTGGATCGTCAACACCTGCTGGACCCCGGGATTGGGGTGGGGGAACTTCCCGGGACAGAAAGCTGGAAGGAAGAAACTGGATATTTGGACGCAGCCACGTCTCTTGGACTTAAACCCAGAAGGGGACGCCAGATGCAGAGGGCCCTGGCCCCGCCGGTGCAGCGCCCCTACGCGGCGGGGACTCGGACCCTGGGAGTCCCGCGCGTGGCGAGTAGCGGCGACAGCAGCGGGGTGGCCAGTCGCCTCTGAGGATCAGGCCAGGGTTCACCCGCGGGCCGTTAGGGCGGACGTGTCGCGGCGTCCACGGAGAGGGACCCGCCTTCGCTTGGCTCTCCGAGGCCCGCGAGGTCCCCGGTGAGGTCACCAAGGGCCAGCCTCCCAGCAGAGGGCTCGGGGGCGCCGCGGCCCCGGGCACGCCCCGGACACACTCCCAGCGCTTTTGCACACTTCCCCGCCGCCGGGAAGCGCCAAGGCACGGGGCGCGGCGCGGGGGAGTCTCTGTGCCCTCTTCCCAGGACAGCGCTCCCCACCCTTTCCTCTCGAAAGTCCTGCGGTTTCCCCACAAGTCGGAAAGAGGTTGAGAAGGCTGCAGGCTTTTTTTTTTTTTTTTTTCTTTTGCCGTCTTTCTCGTCCCGAAACTCTTAAAACCCCCGGAGCGTCTGGCCGAAAGGGAGACGGTCCGGGACGGCGGGGAGGGAGCGAGCGGTGCATTCCTCCGCCCCCCCGCCTCCCACCTGGCCTCCGCTCCCCTCCCCCGCGCGGGTGCAGCCCCGCGTCCCGCCGCGGCCGGGCCCGGCGGCTGCAGGGTTAAGCTCAGGAATGTGGCGGCGAGGAATGTGCATGCAAATGAGGCGGGCTCGGGGCGGGCCCCGGGGGCGGGGCGCATGCTAATCGCACGCAAATGAGGAGGCCAGTCGCCGCCGGGCCGTTGCTCCGCGGAGCTTCCCGGATCCGAGCCCAGACGGCGTCGGCCCGGGCAGCCTGGGCGCCGCGACCCTCGGCGGCCACAGGGGGACGGGGAGGAGGAGGAGGAAGAGGCGGAGGCAGCGGCGGCCAGGAGGAGGAGGAGGAGAAGGAGGAGGGCTCGCTCGCCTGTTCCGACGCAGACATGGTGGACTGATCCCCGGCGGGGCTGAGAGCAGGGACTCCCGAGGCTCCCCCCGCGCGTGGCCCGCGCCCCGCACGCCCCTCGCCGTCGCCCGCGTTCCCGCCGCGCCCAGCGCCCGGTCCCTATGGAGGCGCCGCTAGCCGGCGAGGCCGCTGACCATGCCTAGGAGGGCCGGGAGCGGGCAGCTGCCGCTACCCCGGGGCTGGGAGGAGGCCAGGGACTACGACGGCAAGGTCTTCTACATCGACCACAACACCCGGAGGACCAGCTGGATCGACCCCCGGGACAGGTGGGCGGCCGGATCCCGGCCGGGTGCGGGGACCCGCCTCGGAAGTGCGGCGGCGACTGTTGTCTGGGAGACCTGGCGGGCGCGGGGGGCGTGGGGCGTCGCCGGCCCTGCACCCCTGAGGGCTCCGGGATGGGCGCGGGACCGTCGGCCTAGGCGCGGCTGTGTCTGCCCGCCAGGCTCCCTTTCTTGGGCCCCATTGCCCACTTGCCTTCCCTACGCCCCTCTGAGACTCGTCCTTAGACACTCCCTGTCCCAAGGGAAGGGACGGATTGGTGCTCTGGGTTGGCACCCCGAGTCCAGTTAGCCGGCTCAGGGTGGGGGGGGGCACTTGACCCCTCTTTAGGTCTCCCGTGCTCTTTAAAGTTGGTCAGATGGAGGCGGAGGGCACCTTTCGACCTCTGTAAGGCACGGCCGGGCTTGGGGCCTCCAGGAGGCCTAAGTGCATGGTGTGTGCAACTAGCCGTCCGGGCCACCTGTGGCATCTCTCCAGCCATCCTTGACTCCTGGGCTTTGACTGCAAGCTTTTGCTAGGGCACAACCCTAACCATATCCTAGGGCCCAAACGTGGAGAGGGGTCCTATTCCTGGTTGGTGTCCTTCGTAGCTTTGGCCCTCATATTAAAAAAAAAAAAAAAAAAAAAAAACCAAAACACTGTTTTGGAGTTTTGCTTAACTGTAATTCCTCACCTGAAGGCGCAGGCAGAGTTTTCTTGTGAAGCGGAGTGAATACTGGGACTGAACCTTGGCCACGGGTAGCCCAGACTTGAAGCTTAGTCTAATTTTGAACAGGTCTCAAATGCAAGTAGTTTGTTCCTACCTAGAGCTCTGAAGCAGACAGACATAAGAGGTTCAGGAGCTGAAGTCTAGTGGAGTGCCCACAAATGTTCTCTACTTTCTTTTTACTGTTAGGAAGAACGTTTCCTAGAATTAAAGTGGTTAGCAGATCGACCGGACTGGGAGGACGGTATGGTGCCCAACGTCTATATGAACTCAGCACTGGTAAAAAGGGGGATCAGGAGATAAAGGCCAATGCCAGAGCACATTTTTACTTGTACATTTGAAATGTCCATTAAGGAGGTATTCTTTTTTGTTTTGTTTTATATTTCTAGACTGCCTCAGGCTGTATGTAGCTCAGGCTGGCTGGCTTTGAACTCATTATGTAACACAAGCTGGTCCCAAACTCACCGCAATCCCTCTGCCTCAGCCTCCTCAATGCAGGAATCACCGGTGCCAGCCACCGTGCTGGGTTAGTTAGTTCCTCGTTGTAAGTTTAAATAGCATATCCCTAGGGAGGCCCCTGTCATTTGCAGTTTTCTCATTTCTGAGTTCTGTGGGATTTTTATGCAGCGTGGTCTGAGGGATTGTGGTCTTTTCAGGTGCTTTTCCTGTTGCCCTCCCCCCCCTTCTTCATTTGACCCTAATATGCTTTTCTATTTGATATCCCCAATCATTCATTTCCTAGAACTATTGTATTTGAAAGCTATTAAAAAGCAGTTGTAAGAAAGTCTCGAACAACATAAATTTATGGAACAATCCTTGTTAAATTATCCATGAAGATAGGGGTTTAGGTTTCCCTCCTGCTGAGGAAAGGCCCCACCCCCCACCCCTTTGGGCCATTGCTGGCCTGCTGAAGGTTCTGACAAGAGTCACACCGTCATACTCTCTCCAGGCTTATTAGTTGTCATAAATGTTGTGCCCCAAGCCTGTTACTTGCGCCGCTGCACTTTGAAACTACTTAACAGATAGTAAACGTCGGGGCCGATGGTGTGCACACAGCGGTGGTTTGTAGGGCACCTGTATAAATATTTGACTTTTACAGTTAACTGTGCGGCGGTTCTCTCTGCTCGTGGAAACTCGGGCTTTCAGGTTGACTGCAGTGTAAATGCTTGCACTTTCTAGGCATTTTACATCCTCTCCTGCTTCAGCTTACACACATCATCACACTATCATCTCATTTGTCTACCGAAGAGGATTATCAGAATAGGCAGTGGCTGGGGGAAGCGAATAGAAAGGGAAGTTATATGACTTGGCTGATCCGTATCCCTGCCTTCTTACACAAGCCAGGTGTGTCTTTTACTTCAGCCTGGAACGAATTGGCAGTTACTATGAATGCTGTTTTCAGGAAAGTAGGAACCAAGTCCTATGTTGGGGACAAAGGGTTTTGACTAAGATGAATTCTTTTTCCAGTTTTCCTTGCAGCTGCTAGGTCTTGAAGTACTTGAAGATGTATGTTTGAATTATTAGAAATACTTCTGAATTCCTGTATGAGAAGTTTAAAAGCTATTCTGTGCCATCAGCCACTGTGATATGTCAGTTTAAATATATGTTTTCTTTTAGTGTCAGTAGACAGTGAGTCTTCCTACATAGTGTTAGAACTGATTAGAGAAGAAATTTGAAATAGTTCTTACTAACTCTCGTGAATTTTGCTGCACAGCAAGCATATGGGAAGGGAGATGTTACCCAAGTCAGGAGGGACTGTATGGCGGATTGTTCTCTTGTGTGATCACATTACAAATCCTGAGAGAAAAAAGGACTTGAGACACTGTGAGCCTGTGGTGGGTTTGGGTCTTTAAAGCCGCTTCACTTAAAATGGTCAGAATGATTCACCCACTCACTGTTGTTATTTTTATTCCGTTAAGAGTGGGAATTTTGCTTCAGAAGTCATCTGGTGTTTCTGGTTGGACAGAGAATTACGTTGCGTGAATGGGAGGAGGCTGGGGGGGGGGGAGGTTCTACAGCCACGTGATCTCATTCAAGGAGTTGTGGTGCTGGAGCATGGGGCTCATGTGTTCAGATACGTTAGGCTTTTGGGGCTAGGTCACATAATGCAGACTTTGCTGGGGTGTGTCTCTTACTGCTCTGTTGCCTACTACGTCAAGCTGAGTTTCTGAATCAACTCCCTCTCAGGGATGTTTTCCGGCTCGTTATTAAGACCCAGCCAAATAGTATTATTTGCTCAGGTAACATTTTCTTTTTGTCTAAGTTTTAAGAAAATGTGTGTCTGGGTGCTTTGTCTGTTCCATGAGTGTGTAGTGCCCTCGTAGTCCAGCAGAGGTCATTGGCCCCTGGGGGTGCAGTTGCAGGTGTTTGGGAACTGCCACGTGGGGACTGGGAATTGAACCCTGGGTTCTCTGGAAGCTCAACCAGTGCCTTTAACCACTGGGCCATCTCTCCAGCTCTCTGTCAACACTTTAACTTAGGAACTGAGACAAAGTTCAGAGAAACCCCTGATTATAGTAGATAACGCCATCATATTTCTTTGTTTCTTGTTGTTTGTTTTTCAAGACAGGGTTTCTCTGCGTAGCCTTGGCTGTCCTGTACTCGTTTTATAGACTAGGCAGGCTTCCAATTCACAGAGATCAGCCTGCCTCTGCTTCCCTGAGTGCTGGGATTTACAGCTGTGCGTCTCCATGTATGGCTGCAACATTACATTTCACTAGGCTCTATAAAGGTGATCTCATCTTATTCTCCCATTAGTTCTCTGAGGTAGGCTTTTCATATCTCACAATGATAGATGAGGAAATGGAATTGGTGAGGCTGCAACTGGTTAAGTGTGGAGTCAGGATCTGGCAGTAGACAATATGACTCTAACCTGGTGGTTTTCACCGTTTCCGATGCTGCGACCCTTTACTGCAGTTCCTCATGTTGTGGAGACCCCAAATGATGAGATTGTTTCTGTTGCTGCTTCAGGACTGCAGTTTGCTGCTGTTGTGAATTGTGCTGTAAACACCTTTGTTTTTCGGTGGTCTTAGGCAGCCCCGTGAAGGGGTAGGTCGATCCCCAGAGAGGTCTCGACCCACAAGTTGAGAACTGCTTCTCTAGAGCTTGGAAGCTGTGTTTCCTGAGGGTGTTATTTTTGTGGGTTCTCTCTCCCAGTCCCGTTTTATTTTGTTCACCTTGGTGTTTATGGTGGAACATGGATACTGGCCAAATGGGCTGGTGTTTTATAACCCTGCACTCAACACAGGAGAGAAGATGGGAAGCATCCCCTCTTGGAGTCGGGGTGAAGTGGGCAGGCACTGTGGTGTTGCATACTTCTTGTCCTTGTGGGAGAGGTGCTGTCCTTCTGTCCAGTGAAGCTTACAGGTTGCCACACAAAGCAACAGCATGCTAAGTCTCTAATCTGTAGCTTATGACTAGGGTCAGACATAGAGCAGCGCGTGGCTTTGAACTGAAGAGAGACTTGCATGGTGGTGGATGAATGAAGGTGTGCGTGATGAGCGAGTCATTGCTGTCAGAGCAGACTCGTGTCTTTTCACACTCAGTCAGTGACACTTGATTAGGATCCTAGGAACTCTCCGAATCTTCTTTCCTTTCAAATCGGCGTAAGTGGATTAACCCACCTCGAATGTGAATCTCGCAAGTCCTCATTCCACATGTGTGTGGTAGATGTGAACTGAATGTTGGGTAGGCCAGTTAAGGGCTAAAATCAATGAAGGAGTATAAGTTGAATTACTTTTCTATTTTGGTTTTATTGGGCTTTTGGGAAAAAAAAAATATGCCCCAACCTATCAACAACCAGAGACAATCGATTTTCCAGTTGGATTAGAAGTAATGAGAGAAGTGAGCTGCTGCTTTTTGAAGAATAATGTAAATATATGAATTACTTAAACAGCAAAAAGCCCACCGTCAGCTCTAGGAGCCTTACTCGAACTGCCATGGTCATCCTTGCTGGACACTGTCCCTTCCCAGCAAGGTCAGAGCCTGGGTGCCAAGTGCTGGGAGTTAGCTGAGTGACCATGGGAGAGGCTGCTGAGAGTGGATTTTAATCACTCGAGGAAGTGCTAACTTAAACCAAACGGTGTCTCCCAAGAATAACTGTAGATATATTTCTTGCTTTCAGCACTGCTATGCTTGTTGGAGCAAGCAGTAATAGTTGCTTGGTATATTCGAATGACTAAGCTTTCTTCTGTGACTTTAATGGTCTGTAGTTTGCAGTTTAATTTTGCAGCAAGACGCAGGACAATAGTTTATTTTTCAAGAAAGACTGTTATTTATAAACACGCTATTTGTTTTGAGCTGCAAACTGCTAAGTTGTCAGCCACAGTCAGCCTTTGTGACATGTGGTCTACAAGCAAGTGGTATTTAAACTTAATGAGAGGAAGCCTAGTACACTGTGAAGTGTGGAGCTGCCTGCAGGCCTGCTCTGCCTTGTACATGGCGCTTGCTTCCTTTCCTGGGTAAAATCCTATAGAAAATGAGGCCCTCTCTACAGAGGGGTGTGACCAGCTTCATCTTGCTGACGTGGGAGTTGGGGACATGGCAGGAAACGAGCTGCTACCCTAATGTGCGAATGACCTCACAAAGAACTCAAATCTGTGTGCACTGGCACTGTGGGCAGCAGTGAGGTTGACTGACCTTTGTTTGTTAGATTTTGGACTTAATTCTTTATCCATTTCTCTAATTGAAAAAAATACCTCACACTTCTCTAGTGTATGGGACAAGAAAGAAAAATTTAAAGGCACAGAGTGTAGGCTAAAAACGATTTATGAAAATGTGATAAATGCTGAGTGTTTCACCATCTCAAGGGTTTTCTTATTAGTCATTCTTATTATGATAAAACAAATCACACAAAATTCACAATTTTAGCCAAAGTTTATAATTCAGTTATTTTTTTTTTAAAGTATATTCACACTGTTAGGCAAGCCTAAATACTATGTAATTCCTGGACCTCAAAACAAATCTCCTACCTATTAGAAACTCACTTCCCATTCTACCACCCTGAAACTTTTGTTTGTTTGTTTTGTTTTGAGATAGGGTTTCTCTGTGTAGCCTTGGCTGTCCTGGACTCACTTTGTAGACCAGGCTGGCCTCAAACTTACAGAGATCGGCCTGACTCTGCCTCCCAGAGAGCTAGGATTATAGGCGTGTGCCAGTGTACCTGGCTCACCCTGAGGCTCTTGGCAGTCGTTAATCTGCATCCTATGTCTGGGTTTCCCTATGGATGTTTGGTGTAGAGTAACACACTCTGCCACTAGCCTCTTTCATTTAGCACAGTGTTTTCATGGTTCCTCCTTCTGTAGGTCTTAGCAGGTGCTTCCTTCCTTTTATGGCTCACATGGCAATTCTGTATGGAACCCCTTTTCTTTATTTATGTTTGAGTGTGTGTATATGTATGTGTATGTATATATATGTGTGTGTGTGGTGTATGAGACCTGTGTGTATGGTGTGTGTGAGAGAGAGTGAATGTGTGCTGTGTGTGTGGTTTTTGAGACGTGGGTTTGGGTGAGAAACTGTGTTTCTTGACCAGAAAACATTATGTCGGAGAAATTCCAAGTTCTTCTTGGTCTTGCATTGTTCTTCCTTTTCCTCCCATATCTGACTGAGTGCTTTGCTTATTTTTATTTTTTTTTATTTGAGAAAGGGTCTCCTCCCTATGTAGCCCTAACTGGCTTGAAACTTGCTATGTAGACTGGGCTGGCTTCCAACTCACAGAGATCCGGATGCCTCCGTGCTGAGATTAAAGGTGTGTGCCACCATGCCTGACTTCAAATGGTTTGAACCCTGACACTATAGATGTAACCACTGTACCAACCAGCTCGGTGCCCCGGACAGTAGGACATAGAGAGGTGAGTAAAATTTGTTTGTGGGTCAGCCTGCTTACAATCTAGTTAGCACAACGATCTCTAACGTGAACCGAAGTGGCCTTGATATTTTCTCTGTATCCTTTTAATTCAGCCTAGTGAGTACCATTCCAGACACACAAGGGAAACACTTGAAAGGAATTAAATGTACAATACAGATGCAAAGTGCACGTTAATTTTGTCTTCAGCCGGGCTTGTTATATTTAAAAGTGGTACAGCACATTCAGATGATGGAGGGCAGCTAAGAGCCTTGAGTCCTGTCAGTCAGTGTTCGAACCCGCATCCTCATGACAGCCCCAGCTGAGCCATGAGGAGGATGCCCACTGACTAGGCAGACAAGGTCTACTTGCTATCGACTTAAATCATTGAAAGTTGGGGCTGTTGAGGAACTGCCACTGCCCAGAAGAACCTGAGGGAACCACACAAGTAAATGTGATGGGGTGTCTTGGGACAGAAAAGGGAAAAACTAAGGAAATGTGAGCTATTGGCTTGGTGGAGTATCAGCCTAGCTAGTACGTTAATTTCTGTAAATGTTCTGAACCGCTAGCAGGAGATGAGTGAGGGAACACGGCACCTTTCTGTATTAACTTTGTGTTTTCCTCCAAATAGGAAACACTTTTAGAAATAGTTTATTAAATTATTATAAAAATTACTTTAAACACCTAACTATTTTTTATTGTTTAAGTGAAGAGCAGTGGTGAGTAAAATATGGCATAGAGCTGAGTCCCATTCTGCAGGCCTGTTTTTATACAGCCCTCCAGCTAGCATGAGGTTTATACAAAGAAAAGATTGTGAACAAACAGAAGCAAAGACTGTGTGGTTCCCAAAGCCCCAGATGTTTCAAAGCTCCAGATGTCTCAAAGTCCCAGATGTTTGCTCTGTAAAGTAGAATGATGGGATTCTTTTCTTATTTATTCTTATTATTACTACTTATTTTTTAAGATAGGGTTTCACTGGGTGGTCTTGACTGGCTTGGAACTTACTATGCAGCCTTACTATGTACATAGTTCAAGGATGGCCTTGAACTCACAGAGTTCTACCTTTTGCCTCACACTGCTGGCATTGAAGATGTGCTCCACCATGCCCAGCCCAAATCTTGAAAACATTTTATGTCAACACTTAAAAGAAATATAGCACATGGTGTTTTCTTTGATCATTTATTATGCAAATGATTTGTAGATGCTGTGAAGATGAGTCCTGCTGCCACAGAAGTGGTCTCTGAGGAATTGCCTTCTGTCCTGTGTTGGTTTTCTTGCTATGAAATGAAACACACCACTTAAAGTTTTTCAGATCCATTTCTTTTTGAGGTATCTGGAAAGATAGATAGCTAAGTTTGGCCTGTTAATTTATAACTGGAGTGAATCATGGATCCGGCTACTTGCTGATACTGTATATCACCTCATATGTTGGCTTGAAACCAAGGGCCATCCTGGGAGCCTGGTTTTGCCGTACTGACCTGAAGTAGAGATTATTTGTATGGTATCAACCAAGGTTTAGTTTGGTAAGTTACCAAATACTAGACACCTATCAGACTTACTATTATTATTATTAATGGATTCATTTTGGAGACAGGTTGGCACCCAACTTTCTGAATAGTTGAGGATGGCCTTGAATCTTTTTTCCTTCTGCTCTCACTTCCAAGTCATGGCATGATGATGGTGATGATTTTGTGTATATAAGTGGGTATGGTGTGAACTTGTATATTGTGTTTACCTGTGTGCATGCGTGCACTTGTATATGTGTGAAGGGCTAAAGTTGATATGGAGTTTCTTCTTTCATTGCTTTTCACCTGATATATTGAGGAAGGGTCTCTCACCAAACCCAGAATTCAGCAATTCCAGGTAGTCTAACCAGCTAACTCCTAGGGATCCTGAAAAAGTAGGCTCTAATGCCAACGAAGGAATGAACTCAGCAGGAAGAGCAAGGGCAAGCAGGAAAGAGCAGGTGCTTCCTTCTTCCATGTCCTTTTTATAGGCTGCCACCAGAAGGTGTGGCCCAGATTTAAGGGGGAGCTTCCCGACTCAGAAGATCTGGGTTTAGGGTGGGTCATCTCACCTCAAATGATTCAACCGAGAAAAATCCTTCATTGGTGTACTGAGCTGCCTCAGGTTTTAGTTAATTCCAGATGTAATCAGGGTGACAACCAAGAATAGCCATCATCC
The DNA here is from genome assembly GCA_028658305.1 of Pachyuromys duprasi. Classification (NCBI taxonomy): domain Eukaryota; kingdom Metazoa; phylum Chordata; class Mammalia; order Rodentia; family Muridae; genus Pachyuromys; species Pachyuromys duprasi. The sequence goes on from CM053764.1 coordinate 83,293,012, forward strand.
CTTGTTTCTGCTTCCAGAGTCTGAGGATTCCAGGCAGTCCTCCGTGTCTACCTGCTTTCATGTGGGTTCCTGAAGTCCAGCCTCTGGCACTTACATTTACACAGCAAGTCCTTTTTACCTACTGAGCCATCTCCCAAGCCTCTTTATTAATTTATTTTCAAAAATGTAAAACTTAAAATTGTAATGTGGGAGACACACACACACACACACACAGTGTCAGATACCATGGGTGGGCCCAGCATGGAGGTCAGAGGACAAACTTTGTGAGGTCTTTGTTCTTCCACTGTGGGAGTATACTCAGTATACTCAGCATTAGGCTTGCTTCTCTAGCTGTCTCCTTGGTCCATGAAATTTTTTGTGAGACAGACCCCCTCCTGGGAGATACTGATGGATAGTTCGAGGCTGCTTTGACCTCTTTATTCTGCTGCTTTACCTTCCCTAGTGCTGGGAGTGCAGGTGTCACCTCACCTGGCCTTAGAAAAATTGTAAAGAGAATGGTACATAAGGACATAGGAAGAACATCCAACAAAATATCAAATTTCAAAGGCATGATGGCAGCTCATTGTAGGAGGTATACATGGAGTATTAATCTTGATATATGGAAATACTAAGTTTTAAAGTATGTGTGTGAGAGATAAATGTCTGAGTGTTTGCGTACATGATCAGGGGTGTGTGAGCAACTTTGACAGTCCCCAGAAACACCATCTACCTCCTTTGAGACAGTCTCTTGGCTGGCCTGAAACTCACCAGTTAGGCTAGGTTATCTGGCCTCTGAGCCCTAGAGAGCCTCCTGATTGCTACCTCAGGGCTGAGATGACAAGTGTGTATCCCTCATGGCATTTTATCTTGTGTGCTGTCTAGTTTTATGTCCACATGACATGAGCTAAAGTCATCTGAGAGGAGGAACCTCAAGAAAATGTCTCCAAGTTGGAGAGATGCTCAGCGGTTAAGAGCACTGACTGCTCTTCCAGAGGTCCTGAGTTCAATTCCCAGCAACCACATGGTGGCTCACAACCATCTATAATGAGATCTGGTGCCCTCTTCTGGTGTGCTGTGAAAACAGAGCATTCACATACATAAAAATAAATTAAAATGCTTTAAAAGAAAGAAAGAAAATGTTTCCATGAAACGGGACTGTGGTCAGGCCTGTAGGGCATTTTCTTAATGAGTGATGATGGGGAGCAGTGCAGGCCATGGGGGTGAGCCATCCCTGGGCTGGTGGTCCTGGGTGCTCTAAGAAAGCAGGCTGAGCAAGCCGTGGGGAGCAAGCCAGTGAGCAGCACCTTTCCATGGCCTCTGCATCGGGTTCCTGCCCTGCTTGAGCTCCTGTCCTGACTTCCTTCAGTGATGACCTGTGGTGGGGAGGTTTCTTCTCCGTGTTGCTTTGGTCATGGTGTTCCATAGTGACCCTGACTAAGACACATGGGTTCTGGCCATTGAACTCAGGATCTGTTACTTGCAAAGCGAGTGATTTATTGACTGAGCCGTTCTTCTAGCTCTTGAAATATTAACTTTTTTATGGCAGCTTGGTAATATTTATAAGGTGACAAGCTAGTGATGATGATCAAACAGAAAATAATTCCATGTAATAACCTTACTATACAGAGAGCTGCAACCTGTTAGAGGAAAGGGTATCCCCCAAATATACAATGTTGATGTTTGTTCTGTGAAGAATTTTTTGTATATTGTTAGCCCTGCTTTTAGTAAATGACTCAGAGTTCCAAAAGTGTAATAGTGAGACTATTGAGGGGCAGGAGAGATGGCTCAGTGGTTAAGAGCACTGGCTAATCTTCCAGAAGGACCAGGGTTCAAGTCCTAACACCGACAGGGCAGCTCAGAACTGTCTGTGACTCCTGCCCCCTTCTGGAATACTGTGGGATACTGCATCCACACATGAACAGACTGCAGGCAGAACACTCCTGCACGTTAAAAACAAGTGAGAATGTTAGCACAGCTAAGCATTGGGAAGTGGTTCTTCACCCAGAGCTTGTGAGGAGTTGAGTATAGTCTCCATTGCTCACTCTGGCCCAGGGGTTCTGTGTGCTCTGGCTCATGTTGGGTAGCAGCTCTGAATGTGGACATCGGTAATAAATGCTGAGCTACAGAGATTTGTACTGTAACTTCCTGACTGAAATTCAGCCTCACTAACAGACCGTGGAATGTGTTTGGTATTTTATTGATGTTTCTTTGTTATATAAGAAGGCCGTTTTATTAAGTGGCAGTGATCCTCAATAAAATTTAAAACATGGTAGGCAGCTTTTACTGCAGAAGGTCTGAAGGACACACAGTTTCATTTAGTGTAAAGCTTTAATCTCTCAGTTTCCTTTGCATGTGGTATTCAGTAGAGATAAGAGTTCCGTTTTTTTTTTTTTTCTCCCTTGACATTGTAAACAGAATGGCTGTGTGGAATCGGTATTGTCCGTGGTGTCAGTGAACCGTCAGGTTTGTCACTATACTGGCTCAAAGCAGGTTTCAGGCTGGTCAGTAATTTGGTCCCACGCTGCTTGTTTCTCTGTTTCTTTAATTTGGTTGGAACAGATCTTATATTTACTTTCTGTTTGCCTCTCTTCATTTCTGCTGAGTGGTGTAATTTATGACATTTCTCTCAGGACAGTAGAAATGTGACCTGGTATTTGACTTGGCAGAATGTTCAGTGCCCTGGTTTACTACAGATTCCCAGAGCCAATGTGGGTGTCTGACGCGGCCCTCCCCTGTGTTCCCCCTAATGCTCTGCCTGTAGGAGGTGGTTCTTGATGGCGTTCCTAACGTCTCATGCGAGGAGCACACCTGCATGCGCATCACTACTGAGTTCAGAAAGTCCATTTGTGTCCATTGAGGATAGAGACCTGCTGTGTGTACCCACCCATCTTGTGCCTCCTTAAATGATCTGTCCCCATAGGGCGCAGCACTGCAGAGGTCTGTACCCATGAAAACAAGATATAAACATATCAAGGACCTTCTCCAAGATCTTTCCAAGATGCAACCATTTGCCCCTCGTTTAGTTTACCTGACATGACTGAGCCCATAGTCATTCACTCATACATTCAGTCATTCGTCAAACACGTGTGAAACCATTATGCATAACATGAGGAAACAGCTTTGGATAAGTAAGGTCTCACTTTTATAGATTTTTATATTCTAGCTTGTCGAGGGCAAAGAAATTATGATAGCCCTGGCAAAGGTGAAGTGACAGTAGTGGCGTTAGAAGTTGCCTGGAGTCCATCTTTTTTTGAGGATCTACATTTAATTAAGATCTCCCGTCCACTTGGAGACCTTGGAGATGGTGCAGGTAGAAGAAAAGGCCAGGAGGAACTCCCAGACCAGAGCTTTAGGGCATGATAGCTTCTGGGAATATGTGACTATTTACATATGAATTAGTCCAAATGAAGTTAGCTGTTGGATATTGGAGTCTCACTAGCCGCATTTTAAGTGTGGAGAGCCTTATGTGCAGTTAAAGAACATTTCCTTCAGCATAGAAGATTCTATTGGGCTGCCCTCTCACAAACAGATGTAGCAGTTGATGCATTTAAACTGAACTGAATTGGCCTTGAGTGTGACTGTGGGTCTGAGACAGAGGGAGAAGGGGTATGGGTAGTTCTGTCTTGTAGAGCATCACACTTTTTTGAGACAGGGTTTCTCTAAGTAGCCCAGGCTGGCTTCCAACTCACAGAGATCGCCTGCCTCTACCTTGGGGAGTGTTAGTATTACAGGCGTTGCCTGCAACATCACACTTGGCTGAACATGACACTTTTAACGCTTTCCCGGAGCTCTGAAAAATTGGTGATTTTTAGTTGGGCATGGAGAGTACTGTTGTCTTATCTCTCAGGAGGCAGGAAGGGCAGGATTGTGAGTTTGAGGCCAGCCTGAGCTACAGGTAGGTTAGTGGTAGAGCTCTTGCCTAGCTTGTGCAAGTCCCTGTTCAATTCCCAGCACTGAAGAAGTTGAGAAGACTCGTGAGAAGACTCTGTGTAAAGATGGCTCGGGGGTAAAAGTGCAAGCTTGATGACCCAGAAGCCATGTGACCATGGCATTTGTAATCCTGACACTCCTGCCATGAGGTGGGAGCCAGAGACCACAGCACTGCAGCAGAAACAGGTGAACGTTGCCTGTGCAAGATGGAAGGCGGGAACCAACGCCTGAAAGCTGACCTCTGACCTCCACAAGCACAGTGTGTGCATGCCTGTGCGTGTGCACTATAAGTGGGATGACTAGAAATAATTAGAAGAGACCACTCCTTTCTGGAGAAGGGATTGTAAATGCTACTGATGGTGAGAAGCTGTTGGAGCTTGGATTAAAATGATGGTTTTTGCAATGGGAAGCAGTGAATGGTTGCGGAGCAAGAACATGGTAGTTCATGTGCTGGAAGCCTGGGAACAAGGGTGGAGGCTTTCCGACCAGCTGACGGGGAAGGCGGAAGGCTAGCTGCTTCCTGACTGCATTGGAAATCCAGAGTTCTTTTTCAAGTGTGTTTACAGTGACACACTTGACACACTAGGTCCGAGGTGTTTAAAGTGACGTGTGGATGTTGGACAGACTCTGGAGCTTAAGAGATGGCTCAGAGCTGGGTTAGTAAGTTGGGGTTACTTAGCATTTAAAGCTGTGGAACCTTGAGGCATGTGCTGATGTATCCTAGTGTTTGAAACTGTTTTAGCCAAGATTAGAACATAACTTATACCTCCTACTGACCACTGCTAAACATGATAAGGATGACAACAATGTTAGTAAATGCCATTTATTGAACTCTTCACATGTTATCTCGAGGTCTGTGAGGGCAGGCTCTGTGTCTTGTTTGCCGTTGTATTTTAGTGTCCACCTGTGTGCAGGTTGGACAAATGAATCTTTGATAGCTCCGTTCCGTTATCACCCTCTGCTATGGTTTGAATGAAGTTTGAGTTTGTCCTGCACAGATTCAGGGCGTGTCTTTAATCCCTTCGGCAGACAAGCCCCCAAAGTTTTCTTAGGAGGCTACACTCCTGCTTGCGTGGCTTCCTGCACTGTGATGGTGACCGCCACAGGTCTTTACCAGAGCTGAGCAGAAGTTGGGTGCCATGACCTTGAATTTGAAGACCTTCTTTCTTAATGAAGTTAGCCAGTTTTGAATATTCTGATATTCTGGAGAAGAGTGAGTAAACACACCCCCAGCTTAGGAGCCAGAGGCTTACAGGCTTAAGGGACTTGCCTGAAGCGCAGAGCTTTGGGGGTGGGGTGGCAGAACCAGGCTCCTGTGTTTGACCCCAAGGCCTTGCTGTAGCCACGAGTGTGTGCCAGCCCTTCCTGTGCGGCCCTTGTCCTCCTTTCTGGGGCTTGGGAGTCACAGCCACCTTTGAGGCCTTAGTCTAAATTTCATCCATTGACACGTCCCTCAACCTCAGCTACCCATTGTCTCATAGGACCTTAACCGCTCAGTTTGACTCTAGCTTCTGCAATGTGTAGTGTTTGTCACCTCTAACTGAATCACTGCTTTCTCAGTCTGTCCTCTATTCTTCCCAGGTGAGGGGGTAGGTAGGTGCCAGTTGGTCAGATCGTGCACGGCATTATTTATTCATGCCTCTGCTCAGGACGCATAGCAAGGTGTCCTGGGAGTATTAGTTGCACAAATAGAGCTTAATTTGATTCTGTCCCTTCTGCCTTATTCCAGTGTTCTACCTTCTTTCAGAGGCCGAGATCTGACATGCTGTAAATCCTCCTTATCCCCGACATCTGGTTCTGAAGCCCCTTTGCCTTTAGATTGTAGCTTCCTCCCACCTCTGCTCAGAAACCACTCTCCGACACCTGCACACACCCTCCAGGCTGTGCCTTCCTTAAAGGACAGGCCAGCTGTTTATGAAGGAGCAGAATTTTTTCCAGATAAAGCCAGGACTGCTTCCAGGCTCTCCCTTTCCTGTGCAGCTCTTTTCATCAATTTCAAATCTGTTGAGTGAGCGAGCCTGGGTTCCACTATGGTGTGTGAGTTATAGACCTTGATTGGAATCCCTTTCTACCTCCTTGACTCTTGTAATTGGTCCTAACTCTTGGTGGGGTGGGGTAATGTCAGTGTATTGCTAATCTCAGCCTTTGAATGTCTTAGAGTTGGATTCACAGTTAAAGAGCAAGTGACAGGAACTCAGGGTATATGGTGTTTTTGCTTGATTTGCTTAGCCTCATGAACCTTCCTGGGAAGGATCCATTTAGAAAGATGTTTGAAGAGAAAGCGCTTACTGTGTACATTCTGTCTTCCTGTTCCAAACTGTATTTTTTTGGTGTTTGTGGTAATGGAGCAACATACCATATATCTGCTTCTATTTGGGCAACTAGTATTCCTAACACTTCTACTGTTTACTTCCTCAGAGAGCCAAGTTTGTGAACTCCAATTAAACGCTTAGATTATGCATGCAAAAAAATCTTTTGTTCTTGTGTTGCTATGAGCAACAGTTGGAAAAGTTAACCCTTCCTTTCAAAAGGAGTTGTAGACAAATATGTGAATTTTAGCAGATTTTAAGAAGTCATCATTCAGTGTTAAGTGTTCTACGGATGACACAAACTTCTACTTGACCATAATTATGGTGAAGGAAGAAAGAAGTCGATTTGATAATCACGAGACGTATCAACAGAACATTCCTAAAATACTATTCAAATGAGGCAAGACCTTGCTGGGCTCCAGCAGAGTAGCCAAGCAGTGAGTCCTTTCAGCCAGTTGTCTGATGAGTTTGCTGGTGTGATCTCGAAGCCGTGTGCAGTGGTTTGCATGGACAGGCCATGACTTACCTGGAATTTGCCTGACTCACTAAACAGTCTTTTTTTTTTTTCCTTCCATAAAATGCTTTCTCCTCCTTTCTCTTCCCTTACTGTAGTTTCCACTGCTTCTACTACCTGGTCTAACTTTGTCTGACTTCTGGTGAGCGCTCACACTTATCATGTGATTTGTTGTCTGAGTTTTTAAAATTTTTTTTATTTCTTTGTGCTTTTTACACTAACAGTGTTTACCTAAATTAGTGACACTAGTGAAAAACAGAGATTGGCCCATTTGAACGAAAGTCTAGAGCAATGGTTTCCAGCCTTCCTAATGCTGTGACTCTTTAATACAGTTGCTCATGCTGTGGTGACTCCCAACCATAAGATTATTTTGTTGCTACTTCCTAACTGTAATTTTACTGCTGTTATGAACCGTAAATGCCTGATATGCTGGGTATCTGATATACCCATAGTGATCACAACCCACATGTTGAAAACTGGTCTAGAGCCTTGTCCTGAGCTTTTGAACACTGATAGGCATTTATGAATTTTCTCTCTCGAAGCTACTGGAAATTAGACTAGACTGTGGAAGTCAGGCTCTCAGAGGAAGGCAGAGGGCGTGGAATACCCCGATTTAGGGACTTAGAGTGGTAATGTTCTCCCTCCTAGGCTGTAGCGCTCACGGAAGAGGAGCCCTTTGTCCTCTCCCTGGATCCTCTCATCTACCCTAGCTCTGCTGACAGCAAACAGTGAGGGAGCACACCCTGGCATAACGGAGGGATTCTGGAACACCAGCTGCCTGTCTGTCCTCAGGAGGAGGCCTGCTCTCACACTTCCTGCTTCGGGGAACCCCGAACCTTGCCCGTGTGTGTTCTAAATGGTGATTTAAGAAAAAAAGTCATATTTTTAATGTCAAATATTTAATCATATTTTGTATATATTAAAAAGATGGATTTTTTTAAAACCACAAGGATAATTTTAGGTGTCAATTCTAAAAGGCTCTGGGTTATGCTTTATTGACAATTTAGCAATCCGTGCACCGATGTTTGTTGATGGATTTTAAAGAAAGAAGACCACAATGGAAATGGAACATCTGATTTCATCCAAATGCTCTACTCTAGTTGTAGAGAAGAACCATCACTTTTACAAGAAAGAAAGTTTTGCTGCTGCATGATTAAATCGTTCTAAGTTAACCACTAATTTGGAGATTTGAAAAAACAGGAAAACTGATTTTCCTTTTCTGGTTTTAGGACAATGAGGAATCGGTTGGAAAACTGGTTATCTTCCGAATTTTAAGGTCAGCTACTTGAAAGGGTGTTTATTTGTACATTTTACTGAAAAACTCCTATACTTGTGTTTATGAACTCATGACAGACAGAATGACATATTATAAATTGATAACAAAAAAGGTATTTAATTCTGAGAGACAAAGATCTCCACCATGGTTTCATTTGAGTTAAATGCATAAAGCTGTGCATTCTGACATCTGTAAACTAGTCATTTTGAACAAGGAATTTTTATGAATGGCTCTTCTGGGAGGAAATAGAATGCAGATTGGGGGGAAGTTGAAGTTTTGTAACAGTTTTGGAGGCCTCTTGAAATGATTCATACATAACTGTATTGTTTAAAAGTCATAAATTAGTAAAACTCTGCCTTTGCAAGAACGAAAATATCCAAACATTTCAAACTTGTAACTGAGTGCAAAAATATTTCATATTATGTAACTTCACTGTGTCTTTATCTGCATAAGGATTGCCTTGAGGTCTTCTGGTGCAAGGTAGACTTGAATATATAAAATACATTGGAAAGTGAGCCAGGGCCAGGGCCAGGGCCAGAGCAGGCGTGCACTCTGCTGAGCTGCCCCACCATAGTTTAAAAAGTGACTGAGAAGTTGTTGATGTGCTAATCTCTTGTGATGATTGTTGTCCTAATGTAGAGGTGCAAAAGTGCTCTATGGGTGAACAATTGTCAGTGGAGAGAATATCTATCTATGGCTTTTCATTTAGCTGGGTTAAAATAGCACCATTTGGTTACCTGGTTTAGTTAAACATTAGTCCAAGTTAAAAAACTGTATGCAGTTGAAGATCATCTAAACTGAAAATACCTTGCTTCTTTTTTTTTTTCAATGACATGAAAATTCTATAAGGTTCAGATTTTAGTGTTCGTAAGTAAAGTTTTATTGTAACAAAGCCTGCTCATTCCTTTACAGATTGCCTGTCTTTCTACTGTAATGGCATAGTTGAAGAGGGACAGGAAAGCATGGCCCACAAAGGCTAAACTCGTCCTCTGGGCCTTGTAAAAGAAGTTTATGGAAGTAGCTTAAAGAAGGAAGGATGTATTTTGGCTCATGGTTTGCAAAGTTATATAGTTCATCATGATGGGGAAAGCATGGCAGAGTTCAGGGCTCTGTGTGCACGTTGTGTGTGTGCTCACATGGTTCCCAACTAGGAAGTGGGGGTGGGGAACAGGGGTGACCCAGAGCTGCTCTCTTACCCTCAGAGACTTGTACGGCAGTAAAGTCTCAACCAGCACCCCCAGCTGAGACTAAGTGTTCAAACACAAGCCTGTGAAGACAAACTATCTCAAGGAAGCGTTTTTGAGAAACTGCTTCTCCTAAGAACTACCTCTAGGTAGTATATCCTTGGCCTTGGCACCCAAGTCAATCATTTCCGTCTTTGGAGGCTTTTTCTGGGCACCTGCTTTTTCTGCGCCATTGGTCAGAATGTCTGACTTCGAGCACTAGCAAGTTCTCAGACTAGCATCACACCTGCTGATGGGAAACAGGCTTGTTTGGAGCGTTAAGGACCGTGTGTGTACGCTTTCTGTCTTTGCTGGTAGGTAATGGGGTTTGTGTGTGTGTTCTTCTAGTGCAGTCACTCAAGGGGCAGCTAGGAGTTGCATTACAGTGCAACCTATGTCATCTAACATATACAATAACATAACTCATAGAAATGTGGGTTTTTTTAGATTTTATTTATTCATTTTATGTATGAGTGTTCTATCTGCATGTGTGTCTATATGCCGGAAGAGGGCGTCAGATTTGAGTATAGATGGTTGCGAGCCACCATGTGGTGCTGGAAGTTGAACTCAGGACTTATGGAGGAGCAGACAGTGCACTTATCCACTGAGCCCCCTCTTCAGCTCAGCTCATAGAAATATGAATAATTTTCCTTACACTAGGTAGAGTATTTGCTATGAGCAGTGCACTCTTCGAGGCTTTCACATTTTATTTCATTTAATTTTTATTTTATTTGCATTGGTGTGAGATTCCCTTCAACTGTTACAGACAGGTGAGAGCTGCCCTGTGGTGCTGGGGACTGAGCTGACCTCTGGAAGAGCAGCTGGTGCTCCTAACCACCGAGCCCTCTCCAGCACCCCCACTTAATTCTTTGTAATTGCTACTTTTATTTCATTTGTGTGTGTGTGTATTCCGCAGGCTGACTTCAGCTACTCTCTTCTCTTGCCTTCCACCTTAGTTTTGCAGACAAGGTCTCTCCCTGAACCTGAGCTCACTGACTTGGTAAGGCCGCCTGGCCAGCGAGCCCCAGCTGGCACTGCAGGCGCCTGTTACTTACTGCAGCCACAATTTTATGTGGGTCCTGGGCATCCAAACTCAGGACCTCATGTTTGTGTTGAAGCACTTCACTGACTTAGGCACCTCCCAGGCCTTCTCTCACTTAGCTTTTACCACACCGTCTTGAGGTGGGTATGTTTGTTCAGTTGCTCTAGCGTTAGATTCCTAATTTAGTCTGCTGCTGTATTCGTTAAAAAGAAAAACTGCTTACTTATTTCTGCTGACCCTCCAGAGCCCTGCGCACTCTTCTTGTCGTGCTACTGTCTTCAGGGCACAGTGAAATGCCCCTTTACCACCCTACTCAGCAGTGGGAGATTCGTTATTATTCTAGCAAAGGTAGGCCTTGTCAGCCACTCTCTTCCTTTTAAATGAGCATTAAATTTATTATTTTTGAAGTGGTGATACCTATACAGGTGACACAATTCAGACAAATAAAAGCATGCTGCTGTTAGGTGGACCTGGCTTCAGTGTGCCTGTCCAGGGTTCATTACTGTAGCCCTGGTCTCTCTCCAGTGTGGCTGAGTCTTGAGGTAGTAGGGCTGTTCAAAGGTTCGTGTCCTGGGAGGTCCTTAGGTGCTGCCTGGAGGGAATGAGGTAGTTCTTTTGGGACGTAGTAGTTCTTGCCAGACGAGTGGCTACAGAAGCTGGAGCTCGAGGCCTGTATTTCTGTGGCTTCCTGTCTGACCCTTCCTCTTGCACAGACTCCTGCCATTGTGATTCTGTTCCCATGAGGTCCTCACCAGAGCCCAGCTGATGCTAATGGCCTTGAACTTCCAGAACACTGAAGTGTATCTATCACTTTTTAAAAATAAAGTTTCCCAGGCTCAGATATTTTATCAAAGTCACAAGAATTGAACTAATAGAATAGTCAGTGAAAAGAAGCTTTCCATTCTTCCTGTAACCTCATTTCTCTTCCCAAAGGGAGACCCCTATTGCCACTTTCTTATATCTTCTTCCAGAGATAATTTCTGCATATATAGATTACACATATGTATGTACATGCCTCTTCTTCTTCATTATTTATTTATTTATTTTTGGTTTTTTGAGACAGGGTTTCTCTGTGTAGCCTTGGCTGTTCTGGACTCTTTGTAGAGCAGGCTGTCCTTGAACTTAGGAGATCTGACTGTCTCTGCCTCCTGAAGTGCTAGGATTACAGGTGTGCACTACCACACCTGGCTGTGTCCATCCATGCTTCTACATGCAAGTTAGCTGTAAAATTTTTTTTTCACAATTGTTACATTATTTTACATTGACTTTTCACCTGCAAGGTCTTAGAGATTATGTGATCCCTTTGCATATAAGTTTGCCTTTTCATAGTCTCATTTTGTGAGTGTACTGAACTTAAAAAAAAAACACTTTCTCATTTATGAACATGTACCCTTCCTTTTCCACACTTATTTGTTTGTTTATTTATTTTGTAGTACCAAGGATTGTCTCAGGGCCTTACACATGCAAGCACTAGACAGCATCCCCCTGACCTAAGGACCTCCCAGGACACGAACCTTTGAACAGCCCCCTACCCCAAAGACACAGCCACACTGGAGACCAAGGCTACAGTATTGAACCCTAGGGAGGCACACTGAAGCCAGGTCCACCTCACAGCAGCATGCTTCTATTGTTTGAACTGTGTCACCTTTTCAGAAATAATAAGAAAGATGTAAACTGTATCTCCAGCCCTCCAGTTTTATTTTTGCGGTTCTAGAGAGTGCTTTGTTGATACTACGGTGTGTGTCTGAACCACAGATCCCGTTCTAGACTCCAAAAGGCTATCAGAAGATAAATGCATTCTTAATTTGATACATTATTGCTTGCGGTTGCTTTTCATCGCCTTGTTTCAATTTATTATCCCAGTAACCCATGAATTAGTGCTTGTTTCACACACTTTTGCCCAACATCATGTTTGGAAAAATTTGATGTTTGTAATGGGCATGAGAAAGACAAATTAATATTACAATGAAATAACATTTTTCATCTTTTATGAAAAATGAGTGAGCTTGAACTTTCCCCCCTGCTTGTTAAAAGCCATTTGAGAAACAGAGGAGGCAGAAACCTGAGGTCAAGAAGCAGCTTGGTGGGCCCCTAGGGTGGGGTCACCATCATCCAGCTGTTAGTGCAGGGCCCAGGCTCTTCAGTAGAAGGGCGGTGGGGCACCTTGAGCGTGACCCTGGGGAGGCTGGTGGCCTTCTTGAACTGTAGGAACCTGCTGGTTAAAGAGGAGCTGGACTGTGTTCAGGGCCACTCTGCCCCTGCCCTGGACAACTGGAGAGAGTGGGAAAAGCTACTGCTGCTAGTAAAGAGAGGTGCGAAGGTCAGTGAGAACCTGGCCCCAAAGGATGCGGCATGAGCTCCAGGACACTGAACTCAGAAGCGGAGCGCAGTGCAGAAGAGGTGGCTTGTAAATTGTAGTTCTGGTTGCTGAAGGATGAGGTTTGGAACCCGTCGGAAGGAAGAGGTAAAGCTGTTTGTCCTGCTGCCTTGAGGGCACTGATGGGCGGGACACAGCTGGAGAAGAAGACAAACCAGAGGAAGAGAGATTCTTACAGACAAACTCAAGGAGGCAGAGACGCTGGAAGAGCTGGCTGAGGGTGTGGCAGCCAATCGGCAAAAGATGACTGGTGGCCTGGGCCACAGGCACAGGAGAGGAGCCCCTCACTCAGGAAGGATGCTAGACTGTCTCCACTTCTCCTCTGTCTAGCAGGCTTCCTGAGGCTAGGTCAGCTAGAAACTGACTTCAGAACTGAGTTGATCTTTAACTAGAATGCGGCTTTCTCTCTTCTCTCTGCCCTGCCATACACACCTCCTGTCTTTTTTTTTTTTAATTTTAACATTTTTATTTTATATTAATCACAGGTTATATACTTTGTATTCCAGCCGTAGCCCCCTCCCCCATTCCCTCCCTATCCCGCCCTTCCCTCCCTCATCTCCTCCCTGCCCCTTTCCAGGTCCACTGATAGGGGAGGACCTCCTCCCCTTCCATCTAACTCTAGCTTATCAGGTCTCTTCAGGAATGGCTGCAATGTCCTCTTCTGTAGCCTAGCAAGGCCGCTCCTCCCTCGGGGGGGGGGGGGGGAGTAGGGAGTAGGGAGTAGGGAGGGAGGTCGAAGAGCCAGCCATTGAGTTCATGTCCAAAATAGTCCCTGTTCCCCTTTCTGGTGTACCCACTTGGGTATTGAGCTACCATTTGCTACATACAAGCAGGGGTTCTAGGTTATATCCATATATGGTCCATGGTTGGAGAGACAGTCTCATGAAAGACCCCTGTGCCCTGATTTATTTGGTCCTTGCGGAGCTCCTGTCCTCTCCAGGTCATACTAACTCCCCCTTCTTTCATATGATTCCCTGCACTCTGCCAAAGGGTTGGTTATGTTTCTTAATATTTGCTTTGATACCCTGCTAGGTAGAGTCTTTCCGAGGCCCTCTGTGGTAGGCTCTTGTCCTGTCTTTTTGACTAGCCTACTCTGCCTCGTTTTTAAAGAACTCACTGGGTTGGAGGCCGAGCACATTTGGGAACAACACTTAAGGGACTGTGGGCTGCATGTCAAGTGTCTTTAGAAGCATGTTATGATGTACATGATTTGTAATTACTTTTCGTTGCTGTTGTAGCAGCCATTTGTGAGAGACCCCACGTAATTGCATGGCTCTTGCAAGCAGAAAAATAATCCCTTTCTGCCTTGGGAAGGTAGGTTTTTTTTTTCTTTTTTCTTTTTCTAATGCAAAGTGCCTTACGCATAATGGAGGTAGCGGTCATGGAACTGCCTTGCTGAGTTCCAGATATAGTCTAGGCAAAGACTTCACCAAGGGAAACCTCTTTGAACTACCAAAGCATCAGTCAAACCTGAAGGGGAGTCCAGGAGGGCTAGCCTCCTCCAAAATGGCAACAAAACAACAGAATAAAAGAAAACATTGCACTGTGAAGGTTTTCAGCTGTATATATCTTTAGACAGCTTTGTCTTTTGGTTGATTGATTGGGGAGGGGCAGGCATAGAGGCTTCATCCAAAATCATATCTGTAATTCTTCATGTTTCCAAGTCTAAAGCTAAACAGCAAAATATGATCACCTAAATCTTGGTATTAGAGACACAGATTTTCTTTTCTTTTTATTTTTAAATTAACATTAGGCATATTTTGAGAACTTCTGCATGCTTCTGCCTATGTAGAGATAGTTTGTGGTTTAAGCCATCAATATGATAAATTTTACTAATAATGGGTTTCTTAACTTTGATTTTGGGTCTGAAGCTCATTTGGCTCTTTAGAAATGTATATGGCTAGATTCTGGTGAATCTAGTGTTAATACTTTATGGCACCTTACCCGACCCCAGTGCCTAGGACCAAATGCAGGGGGCCCTGCGAGACAAGTGCTTTTTATTTTTTATTTTTTTAACCTCTGGGCTAAGTCCCCAAGCACCTACTGGGAGTGGTTTATGGAGAGCATTTACTTTGCCAGTATTTCTGAGAGTGGTCTAATCATGACACTCCCCCTGGGGGATCTGTCTACCGCATCATGGTGATAATCTTAGAATTTGTGTTTCTCCATCTTTCTGTCATTCAGGAGAAGCTTGGTTCCTCAGAGATGTGTTTGTTACAGCTGGGTGGAGTTGTGTCCTGGGTTTGATCTTGAACTTGTTAGGGATGCGTGGGGGAGTACTCTTGCCCTCTGCTATGTGGTGTTCCTCTGTTCTCATTTAAACTCACTTCATTGCTAGCTTTGCCTTTCCCCCTTTCCTTAGTTAGGTTACTTAATTGTTCAGTTATTTGTGGTATCTTTTCTTAAAATGACCACCATCTCTTGGATATTTGGGTAGTAACAGCTTTTTCCCTCTGAGTCAATGATTTTATTTTCACTTTTTGCCTTTATTTGTTCCTTCTTTGTGCTTTGATTTTCATATTTTTCTTTTTTCTTTTTTTGAGACAGGGTCTGTGTAGCCCTCCTGTCCTGGACCTCTCTGCCCTCAGATTCACAGAGGCACGCCTGCCTCTGACTCCCAAGGGCTGGGATCACCTGGATGGGCCACTGCCACCTGGCCTTCCACTTTGACTGTCAGTGTTTTGAAAATTTAATCAATGGTAATTTCAGATTATGTTTTCATTATTACATTTGATTCATTTTTATTTTAATTATAAGGATGATTTACTTGTTTAATATGAAAAAAGTTAGTTTATTGTACTTCAAAAAAAGGTTTATTTATTCTTATTTTATGTGTATGGGTGTTTTGCCTATATGTATATCTGTGCAACACTTGTGTATTTGATGCTGGCAGAAGCCAGAGAACTTTGGGTCCCTGGAACCGGAGTTATAGATGGCCGTGAGCCGCCATGTAGGCGCTGGGAACTGAACTCCGCTTTCTGGGGGGCGGCCAGTCCCTTTAACTGCCGAGCCTCCTCCAGCCCCTTTATTGTATTTTTAAAAGACTTATTTTTATTTTCAACTGTGTATATCTGAAAATTCAAAGAAGTTTAATTGACTACTGCACTGTTTAGAACTCGGTGTAAACTCTGTTATGTCTGGTTCTCGCTGCTCCCTCCCTGCCCTCATACAGGATCAAGTTAAAAATGTTCTCTGTCCAATTTAGTGTGCCTTTTTAGGAATTGTTTTAACTTCAACATAGAGCCTGCAGCCTTTGTAGGTGGTTTATTTATCTTCGGTTTTCCAGAAGAGCTCAGGCTCAGGTTCTTTTGTCTAGGTTAGGAAGGAGTAGGGCCGTTCCGCCTTCCCAAGCGCACAGTGAGACAAGCGGACTCTGCGTGCACACTGTTGCTGAGACAAATGCTCCCCTTCCCAGGCTGAGACCAGGCACTGCACTAAAGGGAGGCAGCTCTCTGCCACTCCTGCAGAGGAGGTCAGCATTCTGACTTTCAGAACAGGGGTTCCCTGTGAGTTTGGTGGCCCAGGGTCCGGGGTTACCTGACCCGTCAACTTTAGGTGTTGTTCCTCAGAAGCCACACACCTTATCTTTTGAGATAGGTTCTCCCTCTGGTACCTGGGTGTCTGGCTGGTAATCCCCAGAAACCTGCCTGTTCCTGCCTTCCCAGAGCCAGGGTTATAAACACATGCCTCTGTCCATCTTAAGTGACGTGTAGGGTTGAACTCAGGCCCCGAGGTACATTATCATCAGAGCATCGCCTCAGCCCCTCATTTGTGTTTCTCATGGGTACAAGGTTCCATGGGTGCATGTATGTGGCGTGTCTGCTGCTGACTGCTGTGTAACGGCCCACTTGACAGCGCGGCTTCTGCAAGTCCCTACCGGCTGTTCTCACTGCACATCTGTCTTTCTTCAGAAGGCTGCACCGTAGCTGTCTCGTCACGGCGGCGTTCTCAGTGCCTGTGCAGCAAGCACCCTCAGTGCCTCTAGGCTCTGCGTTCTCTGCACCTGCAGTCTATCGCCGTCCTGTGACTGTAAGACAAAGTGTTATCTTCTCCACTTTTCTCCTGGCTCACCCCAGTTTTGTTTTCCTTATGATAGCATACCTCATCTGTCTTTCTGGGGTCAGGTTTGATTTTTGGCCACGTCTCTCACCACAGCTATATCCTCATGTGTCACATCCAGAGGCATGCCGTGTTCTTCTGCTCTTTCCTGGACGATGCTTCTTTTGATTGCCCATGAAAATGTTGCCTCATTTTTGCACTGTACAAGGTAGCTTTATGGGTAAAAGTGTTTGTAGTTCAAGGCTGACTTCTATCCCTGGAACCCATGTAAAAAAGATGGGTGGCACACAACTGCAATTCCAGCACTCCTATGGGAGAAACAAGGTGGAATGAGAGAACGTACTCCCAAAAGTTCTGCCAGCAGAACTTGCTCAGCAGGTGTGTGCACATACTCACACACTCCGTACACATACACAATAATTAAAAAACAAAACTAATAATGCAGTACTGGGGTGCTTGATAAGTATTTATTGAATGAATTAATGAATAAATTAATAAATGTATTTTTGTCCTCCTTTGAATTTCTTTCAGGATATTCTGTTATGAGATTGTATGCCTTCCTCAAACAGCATGTTTTAAAATACTCTCACCCAATAGACATGGTTCACAAAATTTGAACATCGTAAGCATTTTTGTCAGGCATAGTAGTGATGGACCGAATTGTCTAAGAGCATGATTACCTAGGGGAAGGGCAGGGAAAAAGCTTTGGAAGGTTGAGCTATAACCTGGACTCCATCTGGGTAAAAGATGTGAGCTGGTTTCTGCCAAGGGCATCCTCTGTGACCAGAGGAATAAATTCTGCTTTTTCTTGTGACCCTAATCCTGGAAGATTACTTTCCGGTTGGGAACGCCAGTTGCCTGGAGCTCACCCTGAGGTAGAGGGTTGGTGATGGGCTGGAACATCTGCAGGAGGGGGCGTGGCCAGCGAGGGTCACCTGCCATGAGTCACTGCTTCTCCAGGCGTGTGGGGGCACCCTGTAACTAGATGATCAGATGTTTTACCATCTGGACCAAGACTCTCCAGGGATGGAAAAAGACATGTCATTAGTTAGGTTGAGAGATGGTAGAGTAGGATTAGCCTGGAGAAATGGAAACGTGGTCACCTACTTAAATATTCTTCAAATGTTTGAAAGTCTGTCATGTGAACAAAATCTAGACTTCATCTGTGGGAGAGACAGGGCCAGGGGACACAGAGGAGTGTGTGCTTCCTTGGAGTCTTGCGGTAGTTGGAAAGTGGAGTGGTCTTCCTTACGGGGTGGTGTGCTTCTCATTGCTGTGGATGCTGAGGCTTCGCATAGCACCCCCCTAAGGCATGGGGCTGCACAGGTCCAGACTCCATCTGTCCCAGGCCATCAGATGCTGCATGCAGATTCTTTCCAAGTGTTACGTAGATGCCTATTTTTCTTGTTAAGTGTAACTCAGCCTTTTGTGTACGCCTGGCCTTCCACTACTGAAGGTTAGGCTTCACTTCTTTGAGGGCTTGTATGAAAGGCCTCTCTCTCCAGTCATCTGATCTCTGGTGCCAGCTGCAGCGTCTGTCCATTCTGTATTATGCATAAACCTTTCTTCCTCGTTCAGTAGAGTGTGGGGCTGTTTTTTTTTTTTTTTTTCCTAAGTGCAGGTTCTGTAGCTTTCTGCTGCTGCTCTGTGGTTTGGTAACCGTTCCCTCTATTCTTACACAGCATTCTGTGTTTATTTGTTTTGTGTGTCACTTTTCCTGTTCAACAAAAGCTGTTTTGCTTTCCAGGACAGAACAATCTTTTACAGTACTGAAAGGGATACAAACTTTGGGTTTGTCCACTTGTTGCTGTAGGCACCATGGCCATTCTCAACTTCTACCAGGTATCAGAGATCTGTTTGATCCTTTGGTACTTTGTTTAGTTCGCTGTAGTACTCCAAGAGGCAGGTATGCCTGTTTCTATTTACTGAGGGAGGTGTAAAGAGGTGATCCGTGTGAGGTGACCCAGTCGGTAGGTGTCTAAGGTGGCTCCCAGCCTGGGTCTCTGTGCATGCACTCAGCTGGTGTCTGGATGCTGACAGCCTGTGAGACACTGTGCGTGTTTCTGTCTGCTTCTCCAGATCATGAGACATTACCTTTGTCTTTCCCTACAAATGCACATTCTAGTCATTGTGGGTAGTTTCCTGTCCCTTGTTGATATCTCATTTGAGTCGGCTACAACACTTGAGGAGTTGGGAGTCTGGCTTGACAGGAAGACACAGTCTAGTAATTCTGTCATAAGCTTCATTAGTAGCTAAAGGGGATGTGATGGTGATGTGTTAGGTGGCCCTTGAGTTACTCTTGGAATCAAGAGGCCCTCCTTGGGCTCAACAGGTACCATTTATGGGGTCTGTAGAGGTGGTCCAGTGGTTAAAAGTATACTGCTCTAGTAAAAAACCCAAGTTTTGCTCTCAGCACCCACATGTGGTGGCTCACAGAGTACCTACAATTCCAGCTTCAGGAGCTCTGACACCATCTTCTGGCCTTCTAGGCACTGTACTTAGGCGCACCACTGACACAATTTAAAAACAAACATTTGATGCTAAGTAAAAACCACTCACACAGAAGCTTGAGGGTGGTGAGAGGAGCTGGAAAGTGGCTTGGGTAGGCTTGGAAGGAAAGAACGTGTGCAAAATTCGAGTGCGGGAACGCTTCCTGCCTTGAAAGCTTACAAAGGGGTGGGTGTGGGCAGCAGGTGGGCTTGGTGCTAGATTGGACACATAGGCAAAGTTAGCTCAAGCTCTTGGTGGCTTATCCTTGCAGATACATCTTTGCCTGCTTTTGATTTCGTTTATTTTTGACTAGGTGTTCCAGTTTTGTGCTGTTACTATGATAAAACACCAAAAGCAACTTGGGAGGAGCTTACACTTCTACATTATATTTGTCATTGAGGGAGCCAGAGCAGGGACTCCAGTGGACTCGGGAGGGCAGAAGCCGCAGGAGAATGCTGTTGCTGCTTCACTCAAGGCACACGCACAGCCAGATTTCTCACACGGCCCAAGACCAAATGCCCACGGTGGTGCTTGCCACAGCAGGCTGGGCCCTCCAACATCAGTTAATAACCGAGGCAGTCTACCACAGGCATGCCCGCAGGCCAGTCCGAGCTAAGCAATTTCTCAACTGAGGCTTCTTCTCTCAGATGAACCCTCCTCCATTGCCGGTGGGAGTGCAAACTTGTACAACCATTTTGGAAATCAATCTGGCGCTTTCTCAGACAATTGGAAATAGTGCTACTTCAAGTCCCAGCTATAATGCATTCCTGGGCATTTACTCAAAAGATGCTCAACCATATAACAAGAACATTTGCTCAACTGTGGTCATAGCAACTTTGTTCATAATAGCCAGACTCTGGAAACACCTAGATGCCCCTCAATGGAAGAATGGATATAGAAATTGTGGCACATTAACACAATGGAAAACTACTTAGCTATTAAAAACAAGGAAATCATGAAATTTGCAGACAAATGGATGGAACTAGAAAAGATCATCCTGGGGGCGGGTAATCCAGAACCAGAAAGACATTCATGGTATATAATCGCTTTTAAGCAGATATTAGCTGTATAATACAGGATAGCCATACTACAATCCACAGACCTAAAGAAGCTAAATAACAAGGAGGACCCTAGGGAAGATACTTAATTCTCATTCAGAAGGGCAAACAGCATACATACTGGTGGTTGCAGAGAGGGAACAGGATGGGAGCCTACCCTCAGTGTCCTCTGAAAGGATCCACCCAGCAGAGGAGGGAAGCAGATGCAGAGATTCACAACTAAACTCTGGGCAGAGCACAGGGAGTTGTAGGAAAGAGTGACTATAGCCTATGTCAAGTTGACAAGTAAGGCTAACTAGCCAGGGCGCTAGGTGAAACAATTATATAACTTGACATGCAAAACTTTCTAATGTGTATAGCAGTGTTGCAAACTTCCTACCTGAGTTTTTTTGCCTTAAGGTCACTATACTTACATTTCTTGTGTGGACGTCAATAGCGGTTTCATACACTGATAGGTACATTCATAGGTATATTATTTTTTCTCATCTTTTAAAAACGCCATAGAAATTATTAAGCAGAGAGTTTTTTCTTCACTTCTTAAACTTAACATTTTGGATACCATTTCATGTCAATATAAAAAAAGATTTATTTCATTCTTTTTTGTTTGTTTGTATTCTTTCAAAACAGGGTTTCTCTGTGTAGCCTTGGCTGTCCTGGACTGCTTTGTAGACGAGGCTGGCCTCGAATTCACAGGGGTCCACCTGCCTCTGCCTCCCTAAATGCTGGGATTACAGGTATGCAGCACCATGGCTGACTTATTTTATTTCTTTTTATGGCTGTATTATATTTTCTTACAAACATGTACTTTATCTAATTTATCTAACTAATTTACTACTATTTACTTAGTTTATCTAATGAATTTATGGGAAGTGGAAATGAGTTGAGGAGGAGGTATAGTGTAGTTACTAGATTCTAGTGGGAGATAACTAATAAGCTATGTCAGTAGTTCAGGTGTTGATAATGGAGGTAGATCCAGAGAGAACAAGCTAGACACAGGTGAAAACAGAATGAGCCAGAGAATGAGAAGGAACCAGAAGATTAGAACATATTGCCAAAGTTAATCTGAGGCCAAGCAGAGCAATTCATTTAGAAGTTGAGAGAAGCCAGTTTGAATCAGTCAGCAGAGAAAGGAGTTTGGGCCAGAATAGCTGATTTGAACTGGCCAGCCAGAGTTCAGAAAGAACTAGAAAGGGTGAGTTTATTCAGCATAGTCCCAGAAGCTGAAAACATTCTAGGCCTAGATTATATTGTACAGAGGCTAGAAGCTTCCAGGACTAGGCCTAGGTTAGATGACAATTGCATCAGGCAAATAAAAGATACAAGGCTACTTTATTAACTCAGTGTTATCTTACACACACACATACT
Source organism: Pachyuromys duprasi (assembly GCA_028658305.1). NCBI lineage: Eukaryota > Metazoa > Chordata > Mammalia > Rodentia > Muridae > Pachyuromys > Pachyuromys duprasi. The sequence continues at coordinate 83,314,634 of CM053764.1, forward strand.
TATAAAAGTGTTTTTAATCCATATTTTTTCAATAACAAACTTTAGACTCATTGTGGTTAAAATATGAGAAACTTCAGGGTGTGGTAACTTATGCCTTTAATACCAGCATTCAGGAAACAGACAGGTGGATCTCTGTGAGTTCGAGGGTAACGTGGTCTACATAGTTGAGTTCCAGGCCAGCCAGGGCTACATAGGTAGTTTTTGTTTAAAAATGAAAAGAAAGAATCTGTGTATGTTTATTAATTAAAATATATCTACTTCACATACATATACATGCAGATCTACACATCTGTGTTTTTGCATATATATACACTTTCAAAGTATGGCTGTACTTCTGTTAGTACTGATTTTTTTATACCACAGAAGAGAAGAGGTGAGAGTAGGTGGGCTCTAGGCATTTAACGCCAAGATGTACGCTCTGCCCCGACATGTGCTAATGGAGGAAAGATGGGCAAAGGAAGCAGAAACCCAGCACCCACCAGGTGCTCTTGAGTGCTCGCAGGGTATCAAGGCAAGTGTATAAAAAAGCAAGTGGCAGATGCAAAGCCTAGTAGATCGATTCCTTCCATTCAGATTTCTAATTTAATGAAGTACTTCCCTTTAACTTCATTAAAACTGAATTCTTTTCCACAATTCAATCTAAAAAAAAAATCATGTAAGTCAGACACAAGATTTGGTTTAATTTTTGACCCAAGGTGATGCACTGATGGAGAGTAAATGCATGATAGGTGTTCAGCATCCATCCTAGTCATTGGACTACTGTAACTCGGGAAAGCACTGTCCTCTGGGAAAAGAACAAAGCTAAACTCTGATGGGGTAATGTGTGCCCTAGATAGGGAGGAACTGGCAGCCCCAACAAGGTGTGACATAGCCGTGTCAGTGGACAGCTTAATACACATTTACCATTCGGGCCAGCATTCCACTCCAGGACTTTCTCTGAGAAAAATTGCAACATACCCTTCACTTACTGGGTAGACAAACAGGCTGACATTCCTACAGCAAAACACTGCTCATAGGAAAAAGGAGCAAATGCCTGATGCATACAACAGTGTGGATGAGTCTCTGTGCATTCTGCTAAGTGTTTCTTAACCTCAGGTCCTTTAAGATATGTCTTCCCATCCTCTATGAAATTGTAACAGAATAGCTACATAACCCTTTGTGTGCAGTGATCTTTCGGAGGACCCATGCTGAGGCAGTATCTGTAATCAGCTCTCCTTCCTGGAAGTAATCTCACATTCCTTCACCTATTGAGGATGCCTGGCTTAAGTGGAAGGCACTTCAGATGACTCCATAGGCTATAACTCAGTATATGGGACAGTCTCTAAGATGGACCAGTATCTGTCACGTGAAAGGATGCAGGGACTTTTTGAGGTTGAAGACCTCCATATCGCAATTGTAATGATTGTACAACAGTGTTCGTCAGCCAGAGTTGATGAGGGAGGGCCCTGGCCATTGTAGGTGGCACCACCCCAGGCACATAGTCTTGGGTTGGGATAAGAAAGGTAGCTGAATGCTGAACTCTGCATCAGCTCCTGCCTCTAGGTTTCCTGCCCTCCGTGATGAACTGTGCCCCATAAGCCAAATAAACTCTCTTCTTTCCAAGTTGTGTTTGGTTTTGGTATTTAACACAGTAACAGAAACCAGACCAGGACAATGAATTTTATGACAGTTATACCCAAATAAGCTGGACTTGCACATAGATAGTTTCTTGAATCTAAAAGAATGGTCGTGAGGACCACAAACCACAGCATGAGGAATATTCAACTTGACTTAAAATCTGCTAATTGAAATGTTGACACATTAGAATTTGATAATATGAAGTCTGCATCTATTATGTACCAACTAGGAAAAGCTTAACATTTGCCCTTGGGCAGGGTAGGAAACTCAAAGAACAATAAGGTGGCATGAATGGGGATTGTTCCGGAAGTTCAGAGGTCCCAACGGCCCCCCCGCTCCCCCGAACAGGCGAATCTTTATCAGTCAAGACTGGAAGTCCTAGTTTTTTCCTTGGGATCGACTAATACTGGTTTGAGACTGAGTCTGTAGAAAGAGGAAGAGCGGTGGAAAGTTGCCTGTTTCTCAGGAGGATCTGAGTTCTTGTGTCATTCTGACTTGCCAACAGAGAAGAACCTTTTTATGCTAAAACTGTCCTTGTGGCTAAGGCTGATCTCAGGCTCTAACTGAAGCATGCTATCTTGTGTGGAGAGTCCAGGTAGTAGAAATACAGGTTCTGCTTCTAGAGCTGCTGTCTCCGGAATTTGAAAAGGTCACTGTAGCCAAGAAGTGGAGTTCCCTCTGTTTCAAGAGTTCTTTTGTGTGGTGACTCTGTGGCGGGTGATTCTGGGCCAGAATGTTACCTTTCTGTTACAGTAGTAACCAATGAACTCCTGTACCTCAGAATCTAAGGAAGACAGCTGACTGCTAACACCAGGGGTCTAGTCAGTCCCAGCATATTGACAGCATGCTTGGGGGGTTGGTTAGCCAGTATTTTTTTTTAGGTACAAAGGAAATACAAATGTCTTCAGTGTATGTGAAACCTTAAGCTAGAGCAGTGTTACATCTTGGCTCCTGTATTTGCCGCCCTAGACACAGTCTGGCCTTGGAGGAGGGCCTTGGAGGAGGGCAGTGTCTGTCAGCTTTCCATATTGAAAACCAACTCTTCCTCTTTCTCTTTCCATACCAGTCTCTGGAAGAAAGCCCCTGTGTATGCTTAAGGACTCTTCTTCCATGTTGGTGGAGTATGGGCACTGAGCCACGACCGCAAACAATGGAACGTAAAAATTATAAGAGCTCCAAAAAATGAAATCCTGAGGAATAAATTTAACTGCTATGCACACAGATGCTGTGCTTTGAAAATGCCATAATGCTGATTAAAAGAGAAAATCAAGTCTCATGTGAACAAGTGTGAAGCGGGGGCTAGCTCTAGGAGTGCAGCGGAGTCAGTAGTCTGCCTGTCCGGCCCGCGCGAAGCTCTGCACTGTGTAAGCCAGGCATGGGACCATACTTGGGCTTCCCCACCTGGGAGGCAGAGGCTGGAGGATCAGCAGTTCAAGACCATCCTCACCTCCATAACACATTTGAGGCCAGAATGGGATACCGGAGGCTTTGCCTCAAGTAGATAGGTGGACAAACAGACACACAGACTGATAGGGAATTTTCATTGTGAACTGCAGTAATAGGCATGTTAAAAATGTCACTTATTAGCTTGTCCCTCATTGGCTTGCTGAAAGCAAGATGGGTCACCAAGAGATCTTCTGGAACCACCCATGGAAACTGGCTAGGGCTCATGCTATGAATTGCTATGGTCTCATCCAGAGCATGGGCTGGACTTGTGCCAGCACTATTTTCCCAGTCACACAAAGGGCACGGACTTCATTAAGTTGGACTGAGCAACTTTTCTTGAATGGATTATTCATGATTATCAACCTAGTGAAAGACATCACACTCTTTGTTCATAGTAATAAAAAAAAGGTAATATCTTCCAAAAATGCCATTTTTCCCCCAAAGTGATTTGCTGCAACTCCAATAAAAATGTCAACACAGTGCTGTGGGTGATGCCTAGTGGAGGGTGCTTTCCAGCTTATGAGAGAGGACTGGGTTTGCTCCAGCATCTTCAAAACCCCAAACCATCTTCTGAACAGTCTCTTGTACATAGGCATACGCTGATTCTAAAATTTATGTGACAAGTCAGCGTCAGTGAGGTGGAAGAGAAAACAGTTTCATAAAGGAAGGATGAAGCTGGCAGGGTGTATGCTCCAGGCATGACTAGTGGTTTTAGAAACTCGAGCAGTCAGGATTGTCTAGAAAAGCAACGAGTACATACAAACGGAAAATGGATATGTACGTTTATGAATTTGGACCACACAGCCGTGGAGTGTGGCCTGTGCAGATCGACAGTTAAACAGTTGGGACAATTCAGCAGAGCCTCCTGAAGGACGTGTTCACATCCTGTACAGAAATCGAAACAAGATGATTCCTAGCTCAGATCACAAAATTACCGAACACTGAGAGGAGGTATCCCATTGGAATACCCTTGTGGCCTTCCATTGTGAAGAGCTCTCAGCTGTGCCACCAAATGCCCAATTCACTCAAAAAACTGAGAGTTCAGCCAACTTAAGCTCTCAGGAGGAGATTCTGTGGGAGTGAGGCTGAGCACAGTCTTGTCTTCAGCCATTTGTTTCCCTCACAGCTCTAGCTAAGTGTTTGCTCATCCCATTATTGGCCAGACTTATTGATTCTTTTTTTTAATTAACATTTTTATTTTATATTAATCACAGGTTATGCACAGCCGTAGCCCCCTCCCGCATGACTTATTGATTCTTAGGAGTTCCTCATACAGTTTAGAAATTTTCCTTGTAGGTTCTTGGTGCTCCAAGTCTCTGTTTAGTTTCTGGCCTTTTTCCGTCTCCCTCTCTCACTTCCTCCCTCCTATGCCTCCCATCTCTATGGAGTCACATTTTGGTTGTTTGATTAATTCTATTTATGTGTATGAGTGTTTTGCTTGCATGTATGTCTGTGTACCTTGTGTGTGCCTGGTGACCACAGAGGTTGGAAGAGGGTGTTGGGTTCCGTCAGAAATAGAGTTATGGAAGGTTTTGATCCACCGTGGAGGTGCTGACAATTGAACCGAGTCCTCTGGAAGAGCAGTGAGTGCTTTAAACCACCGAGCTATCTCTCCAGCCCTGAGGTGTTTTGTTTTGTTTTTAAATGCATACCAGTTCCTGCCATCAGGCTTATCCAACCTCTGATTTATGATTGCTCGTTTTTTTTTTTCTTCCTTGATCAAGAATCTTGTTTTAAATTCTCTTTGCAAGGATTTGAAGATTTATGATTCACATTTGGGTCACTAACAGGATTTGGTTTTGATTTGTGTTCTGAATGGAGTGACTTTGTCTTCCTGCTCTGTGGCTCTTCGCAGTACCAGGGAACTGAAATGCCTTGTGGCTGGACAGAATAACGCTGTTGGACACCAGTTTCCACAGTGTGTTCATCAGCGTGTGCGCATGCTTTCGTTGTTGTTATCATAGTCTTTAGTCTGTTTAATTCAGTCTTTTACTAATGTCACATTTTCTTCAGTGTTTTGGTTTTATTAGAAATCTTGACATTTGGTAGAGAAAATCTCCCAGATTATTTATGTGAAGACATTAATACCATTGATGGATAATGACTCTTTGTTCTTTCATGCTTTCCCTTAATTCCTTTATTTCTTTTCATTGCTGTGCACTTCTAGCTCAGAGCTGGAATACAGGGTTGAAGGGAACTAGTAATAATGGGTCTCTTTGTTTGATCCAAATCGCACAGGGCATGCTGTCAGCCTACACAGGTGTTGTGTGGACATCCATCCTCAGGTCAAGGAAGTCATCTTCTGGATTTGATGAGGATCTACTGTCACATCTGTCCCCCTCTTTATTGGCAGCATTGATTCAGCGGCTCTGGTTCCAGTGTGTGTGTCTGTCCCAAGCCTTCCTCGGTAGAGGCCAGGTGCCCTGCTCCAGCCTCAAACAAGCTCATGACTGCCATTCCCTTCTGCTTGCAGTGCACCATGAGGCATTTTTAAATAAATGGTTGCTGAATTTTATCATGAGTTTTTTAAAATTCTTTTTGATATACTCATAATTGTGTGTGTGTATGAGAGAGAGAAGGCCAAGTAACAGTAAATACACCAGTTCATATTCCAGTGGTAAGCTGGCCTTGCATTCTTTGGAATAACTTGAATTGGTCTTGAATTACCAGTTTTTGTTGTATTTGTTAAGTTTCAGCTCACTAATGCTTTATTTTTCCACGTTTAAAATTTCGTTGATGTGAGGTCTATCCCTATCTCAGGGTTATGTACATACACACACACACACACACACACACATTAAAGTGGCTAATTATAAGGTGCCATGGATTAGTAAGATGGATTCTGGTTTCAGAGCTGTCAATCAGGAGTTTTATTGTTTTGTAGTTTGTATTTATGAACATTTGCTTCTTGTCAGGGTTTGGCATTTATTTATTTATATGTGTGTGTGTGTGTCTTTGGGTTTCTGTGGGTATGCATGCTCTGTGTGGAAATGAGAGGTCAGCCTTGGGACTCATTCTTCAGGAGGCCCCCTCCCAATGTCACTGGGACCAGAGGCACACTAACTAGGCTAGTCTGAATGGCCAGTGTACCCAGGGAACCTGCGTGTCTCTACTCTAGTTCTGGCATTATAGGCACACGCCACTACGCCTGGGTTTTACATAGGTGCTGGGCTTGAACTCAGGTCCTCAAGCTTGCAAGGCCATTAAGACCTTCAGATTCTGGCCTCCAACTCTTTGATCCTCTTGCCTCATCCTCCTGAGGGTTTGGGTTAGAAGTATATCTTACTGTACCTGGCTGTGCTGTTTGTTTTCAATGTGACTTTGTGCATTTTATTTCTTTGAGGTCTGACAAAAAAGGTTCTTTCAGGAGGGATTTCTGGAATCAAATACTGTAGTTGTGGGCTTTTGTCTGAAAATTGTATTGTTTGTATTAATTATTGGGGATTAGTCCCCCAAGTTGGTGCTTAAAGTTGGGATAGTCTATTCCTTGGCAGTCTCCTAAAGGCCTAGGTAGGTTCACTATTGATTTGCTCTTAAATGAGAGTCTGGTTTTTGGCATCCAAACTTAGAAGTAGGGTTTTGCTCTTAGGTTCCTTATCTTGGCCATACGCTGAGTGGAGTCCTAGAGTCATTGGGATACCTGGTGCTTAGTTCAGGGGTTAGCACATTGGTCTGCTGACCAGATTTGACCCAAGGCCTTCATTTCTAAGTGGCATTGTAATGGAACATAGGAGTACCTGTTGTTTTACATACTATCCATGACTGCTTCTAATCTTCAGCTGCAATACTGGGTAGTTGCCATCGCAACCAGCAGGGAAAGCTCAAGGTTCCTGTGTATGTAGTGAAATTTGTTGACTTCTGACTCTCTAATTTGCTGACACCCTGTTTAGGTAAACAACTTGCTTTCAGGCCCCACTTGTCTTTCTACTGTCTCCACTCTTTGAGCTCCTGGCCCAGATCTAGCTCAGAGACAAAGGTTTTCATGTGTTCAGAAATGGCCTCTGTGTATGTATTTTCTAGTGTGGCCACAGGTCATTTATTGACAGGTGCTATAGTAGTGGCCAGTGGCATGAGCGGTACCTCATGTTCCTTGTATTGTGACGTAGAGCAGACATGGGAGTGGGGAGCGTGGCTGCTTCCCGTGGCTGCTTCCCATGGTTGGGGTCCATGTCAGTAGCGTAGGTGTCTGAGTCAGCTCAAGCAGCTGTAGAAGGGCTACATAAACAGATTTAGGAGGAGGGTCATGACTTTTTTGCTGCCTTCCTTTAACAAGATTTATTGTGAGGAGTGGCTCAGAGTTCTAATCCCTCTCTTATTCCCACATGAGCAGGGTGGCGGGTGAGGACAGACTTCCCTGGGTTGTAGTTGCCTGGAGGTTCGCATTTCATCTCTGGCTTAATTGGCTTAATCTCTAGAGTAGTGGTTCTCACCCTCTAATACAGTCCCTCGTATGTGGAGACCCTGAGTCATAACATTATTTTCGTTGCTACTTCATAACTGTAATCTTGCTACTGCTATGAGTCATAATGTAAATATCTGATATGCAGGATATCTGACATGGGACCCCCCAAAGGGATCAAGACCCACAGGTTGAGAACCACTGCTCAAGACTGTAACTCAGGTATAAGAAAATTAAGGTGTGCATCTTGGATCTCACTCAGTGCCTTCATTCACAGAGCAAAGCTTGAATGGGAGTCAGCAGCGACAGTCTGATTATGTGCTGTGCTGCCATTGGAGAGTTGGGTAGCTGCTGCAGAAGCTGGCCGCTTTGATGTTTCATAGCTCTCATCTTTACCCTGTTCAAAGCTGAACTCCTGATCCGTCTCCAATGATCAGCTGTTTATTTTTCCCCTTAGTAAATACCAACTCTATTTCACTAGACCCCAAATCATTTCTACTTCTTTCTTTCTTGTTTCCATCGGCAGAGGCTCCTGAGTGACAGCAAAAACAAGGTTCTGTGTCCAGGTGAGCAAGATGGGAGCTTTGTCAGTGTTAGCCGTTGACATTTTTAAATTTGTTGTCATCTTACACTGATACGTTCTGTCCTAACTGGGAGAGTTTATTGTGACAAGTGTACAGAGAGAGGCAGTCACACATTTGTGGGCCTCCCATGTGGCAGTCTGAGAACATGGCTTACTTCGTGTTTGCTGCGCCCCCGTGCACATAGATGCTCAGCACATTTACACCAGTGGACTGTAGGGGTTGGAGCTGCTCAGGAGTCTATAGCAAGCAGGCCCAACCTGCCTTAGAGTCAGCTAAGGCAGGCTGACTACGAGTGGCCTTTCTGGGCCTTACCTAAGACCCACAAACCGAGATGTCTAGATGCAGGGCTGGGGATCTTCTTTTCAAGCAGTTACTGCAGAGTATTTTCTCTGAGAACTTGAACTGACCCCTTTGGCGAGGGAGTAGCTAAGGGGTGCAGGCTAAGAAAGAAGCACAAGAACAGGTTTCTTTGTTATTTGAGGGAAGACACAGACTTACACAGAAGTCGTTAAGTATTGTGCTAATCTGTCTCTGTTGCTGTATGGAAGCACTCGCGGCTGTGTGAGGGAGAGTGATTCTGTGCTGTTTCTTTTTGTAAGGACCTGGGCTTGCTCAGCTGCGGACTCGTGCTGTGGCCTCCTTTAACCTGGCTTTCCTCTTTAAAAACCTGTTTGTGAACAGAGTCACATTGAGAGTGAGCGCGATTCAGGACGGGACGTCCTGCTGCCCCCTGGACAGCTGTTGCAACAAAGCGTAATAAAGTATGGTAGGTTCTTCAACATCTCGTAGTTAGGTCCATTTCCAATTTTTAAATGTTTATTTGTATACATGTGTATCTGTGCATGTGTGTGTTCCTGTGTGCATCACATCGCACATGTGGATGTCAGAGAACGACCCAAGGGAGTCAGTTCTTTTTGGGCCCTGGTCAAACTCTGTTTGTCAGGCTTGGCGGCATGAGCCTTTACTAGCTGAGCCATTTCACCAGCTCAAAGTCAATGTTTTAAAAAAAATTATTTAATTTTTATTTTATGTGCACTAGTGTGAAGGTGTCAGATCTCTTGGAATTGGCGTTACAGACAGTTGTGAGCTGCCATGTGGGTGCTGGGAACTGAACCCGGGTCCCTTGGAAGAGCAGACAGCGCTCCCAACCACTGAGCCATCTCTCCAGCCCCCAAAGTCAATTTTTTATTTGTAACTTGTCACTAAGAGTTAAGTTCACATTTCTATAGATCTTGTTTAAGGTTCTTGGTACTTCTACATGTGCAGGAGTGCTGCAGAGACCTGTGAGTACATTTTTCTGGGCACTGTGATGTAGGTATCATACAGGGGTACGGTTTTAATATCTTTATGAATTATACATGATGTCTTTATGTTAGACCTTTCTAAATAAATAGGTACCATGTAGCAGCCATTCCTTTACCAGGAATTATTTATCCTACTACACGCCTACATGCCAGGCACTGCTGATAGGCTCAGAGCAAGGCTGGCTTCATAGAATGTGGAGTACAGTAGGGGCATACATACCCAACAGGCAAGCAGAGGCACAGCCCAAGGTGTGCTGGGAAGGGAAATACAAAGAAGGCCAGATGACTGCGTGTAGTCCTCTAGGTGAGGTGGAAGATGCCTGTTTAAAGACGTGGTAAGAAAGTGTGGGTATGAATCAGGGAGATTCTGTGAGGGACTCTGGATAGATGGGATATAACACCAAAGACAGGCCCCCTTCCTGAGAGTGGACCATAGTGTTTACAGTGTAGCCTTTGGAGGTGCTCAATAAATGTTTGGTGTTACTGTTACACAGTTGAGTAAGCAGCACAGATTCGTTTATAATGAACAAAAATTTCTGCCCCAAATATGCTCTTTGTTGTTGGACATCCCTTCCTCAGGCTCTTGTCTAACTCTTTGTCTGTGAATAGATTGATGTATTGCACTGAATTTTCACTAGAGTATCTTATAGTGAGCCCACAAGGCTGGTGTATGGGTGTGTGTTCAAGTACTTTCAGATAAAGAACAAGCTTTTTCTGTCTTCCTACTCTTCTAAATATCCAGTTTTGTCTTCCTTTAAGTACTACGTGTGTGCTTATTTTAATATTGAGATGATGTTTAAGTGGTGGCTTGGGGAGTGTGCTCTGCCTGTTTTGTGGATGAATTCCTTGCCCTTGGCACACTCTCGGCCTGCATCACTCTGAGCAGCCCTGGAATAGAGCCATGTGGTGTGTGTTCTGGCTCAACACTCAGCAGCAGCTAATGTTACCCAGGGGACTAGGGTGTGGGCTGGGTGGTTTTACTGTTCAGTATCCCGTAAGACGAAACACAGAAATGTTCAGTTTTCTTCCATAAATTATATATGAAGTCAAAAACCAAGAAAATGCCATTTTCTTCCCAGAAAGAGCAATATAAAGAGAAGCATAAAAAAAAAACACCTCAGTATCCAGGCCAGAACGAGCAGTGAAATTCATCTTGTCATCATCAGAGGAGAAAAGCCAGTTGGAAAGTCTAGTGATAATCGTTTCTTCGAATCACATTTGTCTTTGGTTTTGGAATTCTTCAGCAGGCTGATTTTTGCCGTAAACCATGTCTTACTGAAATGATACTAACGGCAACTTTGGCAGCCTCTGATTTCCATCAAGACTCCTTTAATAGTGAGTGGGTGACGTGGGCATGGCTTTTAGGGTCAGAAGGGAGCCCCCCCTCCCCCAGCACGTCTGGCAGAATACACTGCAGCGGGTGGCATGGATGCGCAGCCTGTGCACGCTGGTGTGCGAGTGTTGCCCCAGAACCCTGCCCCACGCTTCTCTCTAGGAAGTCATTACTAATTGATTGGGGCTGCCTGGAGATGAAACGCGTTTGGTAACTTCATCCTGCTAAGCAGGGATGAACTTCATTTGGATAATTGAGAACTGTTTATAGAGTAGTGAGTGCTCACATTCTTGGAGGTTTATATATTTTTAATAATATACAAACATTTTTAGGCAAGTGTTATGCCACTTTATTTCTAGATTATTAAATGAAGTACATTTCAAGTTTTTACTAAAACTGAAAGTGGTGTATATTTTGAGTTAAGTGATGATTTTATGTCATTTGGTGTTCCTAGCTTGAACTATTTCTTAACAGCAATACCGAGCAGCCAGGGAATATGTAATCAAGACTGGAGAGATGAAGACGGAAACCCTAGTCATCTCCTCTACACCTCCAGGTGTGGGAACAGGTGGGAGGCCACTGCACGTCCTCAGAACCAGCATCAGAACTTTCTCTGCCCGGATGATCTCAGACCTGAGAAGGAACACTGATACATTTCTTTTCAATAATAGGGAGCTGGTTAGTTGGTATTGTATTAGTCTGAGTCAGTTTCCCCTGCTGTTCATATAGACCCACAAAGGAAGTGGCTGTAGAGAGGATTCGAGGTAGGACTTTGGGGAGAATGTGGCCGTTTGAGTGGAAGAGCTGGAGATCACTTGCCAGCAAGCCTCACTGCCATGTCCAGGGTTACGCTGTGGGATCTCAGTGGCCAACTGAGTACAAAAAGTTACAAAACGGAGAGCATCTTGATGGAGACTGATACTAAGATGTATGTACTGGGGTCAGGAAAACTGCTGGACATTAATTTCAAATCTTGGAGCATTGTTCAGTCATTCGTTTGAAGGTTAAAATTAATATCTGAAAGCAATAATTAAGTCCGTGACTGCCGGGGCTAATTGGAGAGAGAAAATGGATGATCCCAGATGTCATTACTTATTCTTGATATGTCTTACTAATAAGGGGTTCTGTTTCTGTTGTTTTCGTACTAATTGTTGGGAGCAGGATGAGATTTGTTTAATGAAGCTCATTGTGCATGGAACGTTATTCGCTGTAATTAGAAGGTGACACCCAAACAAACGTGATTATCTTCAGCAATCGGAAACCAGAGTTGTCTGAGTAACATCACTTCTGGAGCCGCTGCAATTCCCCTTTCTTTTTCAATACAGGCTAGATTTGGTTTCACTCAAGTGACAAGATCTGCCAAGAGGCAAACCCAAGGACTCATGGCAACAGGTGAGATGCCGTGTCCATACGATTTCTCACAGGTTTAGAGCTCTGCAGGTGGAGAGAAGGGTTAGTCAGTTCAGACACAGTTGAGCACGAGGTAGTGGCTCAGAGCAGGGTTTTAATCTTGGCAGCCCCTCAGCAAGATGCTTGCCTTTTTCTTCCTCAGTTGTATGCTATTTGTCAGACATTTAAAATCACAACTGCCTCATAGTGAGAGAGTGTAAGTGAATTAAAAAAATTCTTACCAATATTGATTTTCAAGCTGTTTGGAAATAAATCAAACGGGCTTTTTTTTCCTGGTAAAGTGAGTGTGAGAGTGCGAGTGCACGTGTTGTAAGTATAGAGGACAGAGAGCACCTTCGGGAGCCAGTTCTTTCCTTCCCCCATGTTAAAGAATGCCCTGTCATGTTGCTGCTGTACTGCGTGTCCCAGGCTAGCTGGCTGGTGAGCGTCTAGGCAGTTCTTCTTTTTTAAATAATATTTTTATTGATTATTTGGAAATTTATAGGCAACTCATATCTTTGTAAATGCATGCCAGATCATGTGGCATTTTCACATGGACTCCAAGCTCAAACTCAGGGTTTTTTGTGTTGTTTTGTTTTTTTGTTTTTAAAGATTTATTTATTTATAATGTATACAATGTTCTGTTTGCATGTCCACCTGCACGCCAGAAGGGAGCACTAGATCTCATTATTGATGGCTGTGAGCCACTATGTGGGTGCTGGGAATTGAACTCAGGACCTCTGGAAGAGAGCAGCCAGTGCTCTTAACCTCTGAGCATCTCTCAAGCCCCAAACTCAGGTCTTTAGGCTTCAGTGGCAAGTGCTTTTTCCTGCTCAGCCATCTTGTAGGTCCCAGAATATATATAAATTTTAATTTGTTATTGAAAATAAGATAAGAAATACTAAAAAATTAAAAATAGTTATATTAAATATTTAAAACATTTGTGTCTACACTCTGATTATAATTTATGCACTTGCATATTTTACATACTTAGAATCATAACATAGATCACATTCACTATGGGCAGCAGAGTATGATTTGTCAGTCCTGGCCGGATCCTGGGTAGGCAGTGGCTTGGGTATAGTGGTCCCAGTCATGGCCATGTGGGAGAAGGGCAATCAGACTTCCCAGGAAAATAGTTGGATGCTAAGTCCTGAAGCAACAGAAAACATCATGGTAGTGAATGCTGGGATTTCTCATGGTGTAAAACATATTTGTTGCATAAGCAGGGGAACTGGTCAGTAGTGCAAAGGTCTGTTCTTTTTCAGGTAGTTGACCTAACTTGGTAGAAATACAAACAAACAAACACAAAACAAAACAGAGTCAAGCTGGAGTGGAAAACGGGAGAACTAACTGTGGACGCAGTGCCAACCTGGCTTCTTTTTCTGAATCCGTGGCTTCCAGACTTTAATGTTGCTAGGAAATCCCTGACAAGGTTACTGACAGTGTCCTGGGGCCGTCCTCAGCGCTCTCACGTACTCCATCGTGTCCCAGCTTGCCGTCTTCCACAGGCCCACAGGTGCTGCTGGTCCTGATGCTGCGGGATTCTACTGTGCCCGATGCTCTTCCTCCCCGTGCTACTTTAACACTGCCGGGAGCAGACGGGAGTGGGAGAGGGGTTCTGTGACCCCAGGAGAGGAGTATGAACACAACCTCAGCTTCTTGTGCGTTGCCACACAGTGCTTCCATGAGGCTGTGGAAGCACATAAGCCAAGCTGCCCAAAACCAAACCTCAGGGGTGTCACAGCTGTTTGTTTGTCTGCTTTTTTGAGGTAATGGAAGATTCAGGGAATGATCCTTACTTCATCTCTCTACAGCAGGGTAAAGCTTTCGGTACTGGAGGGGCCCTTCACACAGTTTAGATAAAACTACTTTATCTTATCTACTATAGACATTAAATTCACCACAACCCAATTATGTGGCAGGTGCCCTGAGTGACCTTCTAGCTTACAGTTGCTAAAAACTTTGTACTTTCTTCTTTCAAGACTGTGAAAGATGCTGGAAACTGTTGAAATAAAGCATGTTTGGGGTCATGGAACATGGGACAGAAGTGTCTGACATGTTTCAGTTAAGATTTTGTCATGAGCGATTTTGAGCATTTTCAGATGTAAAGTCACCGTGAAAGCCCCTCCAGGCACATGGGAGAGTAATCAGGAGAAATGTTTTTCTTAGGTGTAAGGTACGTTTTTGCACTTGATTGTATGTGTCGTTCTCATTGTTCAGTATGAATGGGAATGGCTTTTACAAAACACACAGCGATTGTGCCAAACAGCTCCTGTTGTGAGCTAAACACTAAACACTAAAGTAAGCTATGAGAAAAGTTAGAACTTCAAGAAACCAGCTCTGCAGCAGGCGAGTGTACAGAAACCGCCTTTAACCTCTGATGTGCTCCCTGAGTACGGGCGTGGGGGTACCGTGTGAGACTGTGGCTGTCTCACATACCTTTCTGGGTGCACCTTTCAACTTCATCTAAAAAATACCATTTTTTGGCACTTTTACCAAACAGTGGGATTTTGGAAGATAAAATACTAATGAGCCCTGTTCAAAAGTTATCCAGTCTGGTGGCATATCCCGTTATCCCGTTTCCATATCACCCCTCATGTATCTTGAATTTTAATCAGAGTAGGAAGCATGTTTAATATCTTTATATTAGATCAGATCTTAGGTTTGGATAGCCTCCAATTTAATATTATTTAAGGTATCCTATAGAGTTTTGAGACTTCATCCCTGCTTCTCTTAGTTAACTAGCTTGATGTTCACTGAACTCGATGTGTGTTTCTGCATACGCCGAAGGTGCTTCTTCTTTTTTTCTTTTTTTAAATTTTGAAATAGTTACCCAGCCCTCAGGAGGCTGAGGAGGCAGGCTTAAAAGTTTGAGGCTAGCTTGGCCTACAGAGTGAGTATTAGGGTAATCTGGGCTACATAGTGTGGCTGTATTCGTTTCTTTTTGTTGCTGTGATAAAAGACTCCAACCAGTGGTGACTTAGAGCTTCCCGGAGCTGGACTTACAGGTGCTTGTGAGCTGGCTGATGTGGGTTCTGTGAGCTAAGCTCAGGCCCTGTGGAAGGGCAGCAAGCTCTCCTCACTGGGAGCCGTTTCTCCAGCTCCTGATTCTCTCTCCCTACCATGTGAGCACTTATTACACTCAGGTCATCAGACTTGGCACATGCATTTTAACTCTCTGAGCCACCTCCCTAGCTTTGGAGTCCTATGTTATAAGAGGGAGTTAGGTAAATAATCAGAATAGTTATTCAGTAGCCTTTAAACTGGACTACATCCATCGACTTATGCAGCTAAAATACTGTATTGAGGGTTATTTTTAGAGTTCATAATTTATTTGTCCCTTTAAGGAATATATTTGTTTTGTGTACTGCTTCCCAGTATAGACCGGTGGCAGAGAAAGTGCTGGTTCTGCTCTGTAGCTCCAGCCTGGTCAGCCTTCCTGGGATCAGTTTCTTATACAGAAACACCTCATCCAAAGTCCCATTCAGATTCTCCTATTTGCCTGCTCAAAATACAGTAGTTTACCGTATTTAAGTTCAATGCCATTCTTGGAAATTATGGTTCCTAGGGAATGTCTTGAATTGAAGCCTTTGGATGGAATTAAAGAGGAAGGAAGGACTTGTCACAGCCTCCAGATTTCTCATACAGGATTTGGTGTTCATGGTATGTGTCCTCATTTTTATAATGGCTGCACCTTCCAGAGAGATTCTTCTTTCGTACTGTGGGTCTATCCAATGATCGGTTTTAAATGATTTGTGCTGGATTAGTATGGAGCTTGGCCTTTTCTTTGTGGCGGCACAATCTACTCATCACTTGTCTTTCCCAATCCACCTCTTCTGCTTGTAGAATCAAGGAAGACAATAGATATGTTGTCAATGGCGATATGCCAGACAGCTGTGGGCAGTGTCTCAGAATTGCTCTGGTGACCTGGCCTTTCATGCAGACCACAGACACCAGGCCTCTAAGTGATGGCTTTGCTTTTATAACTTTCCCTAAACGTTTATGCTTTTGCCATCTTTCTCCACAGCTACTATATCCCATTGTATTATAATAGTGTGTGCATTAATAACTGCAAAGCGGAAGTAATAAAACGATTGAAAGGTCAGAGGAAAGTGGAAAATGACTAGAAGGTATATCATATCTGTTTTATGTTATATGTTAATGACACAATAGTTAATGATACTCATAAAGGGAAAAAATTAGGACTTAGTGGAACAGCCATTCTGTTCTCCATCCATCCATCCATCCATCCATCCATCTATCTATCTTAGCTTTTAGCTATCATGGAAAAAGACATAATTGTGCTCTCTCTCCTCTCTCTTCTTTCTTTCTCTGCTTATGCTTTTCTCTCCCCCGACCCATGGTGGCCGAGAGCTGCTTCCAATAAGCCTGCATGCACAGAGAGAGAGAGAGAGAGAGAGAGAGAGAGAGGAACAGGTGTCATGAGTCAGTGGATCCCTAGCTGGGCTTTGGGAATCAATAGGGAAGAGCTAGGGTATCAATGTAGACATGGTTGATAGTTTTAGCAGAAATGAGATTTGAGGACTAGTAGAAGATACTGTATATTGAAGGAAGATGTCTGATCCTCAGTCTTTTTATGTTGCAAACACCTTTTAAATGGTTTTGCTGAAGGGATGGTAGCATGGAAGAAAGATTGCAAGAGGGATTGGTTGGAGGGAGGTAGAGTATCCTGAACAGTCTACACACATGATGGTGTCTGTAGAGTGCAGTTTTTGAGATACAATTATGATTAGGAGTTATTGCAGTATGCTTTCCTCTGGCAGAAGTGTGTGCTTGAAAGTAATAATTTTTTGTTTGAAACAGGGTGGCCTTGGCTATCCTAGAACTTGATCTATATTTCAGGTTAGCCTATAACTCATAGATTCACCTGCCTCCCTAGTGCTGGGATTAAAGGCGTGTGCCACCACCATCCACTTGAAAGTAATAAGATGGACTTTTAAAAATATAATGTAATGTCACCCCTTTGCATGGTGCTTCTTGTGAGTGCTGAAGACCTGTTTGCAGTCATTGGCACAAGCATTGTGAGGGAGCTTTCTTGAGCTGTCTGGCAAAATTGATGAAAATCACAAGTTTTCAACCTATAATTATGGAGCCAAATTCTTTCTATGTTTGTTTCCCCTGTCTGAGTTCACATTTAAAATGGTTCAGTAATGTTATTTATGAGTGTACAATTCTCCTTGTCATTTGTTACCTTGATTCTCTTGAAGTCTTAAACTGACAAATACAATTTCATTAATCCAGCTGGTAATCCAAGAAGTTATTACAGCTTTTAAAGCTTCTTGTCCCGTGACCTTTCAGACAGGTGATTGAGAGTGTTCATTTCAGTGTCTGAACTTGGGGAAGAAATACATTATTTATATATCAGAAAATACTCAAGCCTCCTAGTGGGAAGTAACTATGGGGTATGTACACAGTGTGGGAGAAAGTTTAACCATGCTATTCAAGTAACATTGCTAGACGGGAACTGAACGTCTCCAGAATTATAGACAAAATATCTGCCTCTAGGAGAGTTACATCATCAGTGCTCCAGATGCAAAGCCATGGGAACTTACAGACAGGCTCAGAGCACAGACCACATCCGTTCCTTTAAACAGACTTCTTGGACCTCATTCATTCTTGGAAGCTCCAGGATGACTCTGTACACACCCAGGCCAGACTTACAGGGAGTGTTGTGATTTGCCAGGAGTGGGTTTGGTGGGGAATGAGGTCGGTAAGGGATGCTATCACCCTCAAGCTTACAACAGGAAGGAAACAAACCTTCCTCCACTTGTTCCTCATACTTTTTTAAAAAAAGAAATAAACACTACTTCTCAATGCTTCTAATGTTTTAAACTGCAGTGTGCTTGCCGGCTTTTCACTTCCTTAATACACTTAGAGAGAGTTTTGAATGCTTTGCTGAGGATTCCCTAGGGTCACTGAACAGTTTTAGCATTCTCTCATTGATTATTAGGATAACTTCGCACAGCCTTGGCTTGCACATTTATCGAGCAGTTGCCATTGGTAAGTGCCGTCGATGTCCCTCAGCGGTCACTGCAGCTCTGTTGCCTCTTTGTGTCTCTATCCCTGGGCTTCCAGTGCTGGGGACCGCAGCCGACACCCATACAGCCAGGGTGTCCCGCGCACGCGCCGTCTCTGAGCTGTCTTCCAGCCTCTCCCGCTGGATTCTTAACAGCATCTGCTAACAGTTGTATGCAGTTCCTAAACTCCCGGGATTTAGCACCTTCCCAAGATCCCCCTTCTCTGGCATTGCCTCTGTTTCTCCAGATGTGGCTCCAAGTTGCAGTCCTGACAGTTGGCTTAATTTATAGCAATTTAAGTTGTCAGAATCTAACCCAGTGCCCCGATTCCACACAGCCTCTACTCTTCCTTGGTAAACAAGTATCATAAACTGTCTGCACCTAGCTAATATAGGTCAGTGTTTAGTTTCTGGGGTGTGAGCATGGTATCTCTTCTGCCAGTCCAGGGTCTGAGTAAGGCCTTTCCCTTTTCAAATGTATTCACCTGTGTCTTGTATTCCAAGAAACCCTTAGTATCTCCTGTGTTGTGTTTTGTTGTTGTTGTTCTTTTCTAGCATGCTTTGGTGAGTTGGGATAACCGTAAAGGAGTGAGCTCTTATTTTTGCCTGTTTCACAGTAATAATCCTTAGATAGCATGGTGGTTTGTATAGAGACAAAAGGAGGGGGGAGTGAAACTGGAGGCTGCTCCCTTGGTGGCTCCTTCCAGGAGAACATCCCTGGGCGCATGAGGAAGTGGACAAGAGTGAGCAGCAGAGTGGGCAGATCCATGGACAGGCCAGAAGATCAGTAAATGGTGCCTACTGTGAGCAGAGGTGCTGGTGACTAGTGAGGGCCAGACGCCCCTTCGCCCCCTTGGCTTGCCCCTGCCCCAAGCTGCAAGGCTCTCCATTCTCCAGCACCTGGGATCCCGGGGGGGGGGGGAATGGGGGAAGAGTGTTTCAGCCTGCAGGAGAGGCCTGGAGCCAACAGCTACAGGGACTACTTGTGGCATAGCCCTTGTGTTGTAAAGCCAAAACAAACCAAGGAAAACCCATTGTGATAGGAGGGACGTAGGACTTTATTTAGGTAAACTGAGGTTCAGTCATCTCTGTAGCTTGGCCTGGGGCCGATCAAATGAAGAAACGGAGTGCTAAGTTAGTGGTTTTGGAGCATAGTCGTGCCAGGTAAGATATGTCTGCTCTCCTGTTATTGTTTTTCATTTTGATTGTATGACTTGACCAAAGAGCAGGGTCACTGCTACATGACTTTGAAAGTACCCTTGGCTTACGTTGTTCAGTGTAGATGGTACTCAAGTTATTAAATCAATCTAGATATTTTCCATTTTATGAAGAGATGGTGTTTTCTAGGTCATAATATAAAAGTGATTTGTGATCTCAATTTTGGGTGCCTTATAATTTTATAGCTTAATTATAAATAGAATTGAATCATCAAATAAGGTGGCAGGTGGGAGTGGCTTGCTTTAATGTTCCAGAATGTATTAATTTTAGATAAAATGAAATTAGTATTCCTATGGACAATTGAACGAGGTTTCTGAATTACTCTATTCAGTTGGGATTGACTCAATTTAACAAAATAGTACTCTTAGAGTTTTTGCAGCTAATGAGGAAATGGAGCTGAAATTAAAATTCTTTCACAGTGTGGGCAAAATAAGTTTGTGAGCAGAAATTAAGAAGGTCCGTGGAAGAGTCACATGGTGCTCTAATTTCACTTTGTCAGACTGCATCATTTTAAGCTTTCTCTTGATTTTGGGGATACATAACTTTGTACAAGTCAGTCTACATTACATGATTTTGTACTTTTTTTATTTTTGTTTGTTTTTTAAGTGATTAGTACAGTTAGAAATCTCAAAAAGAAAGCTAGAACAAATTCAGTGATTCTTCCTTTTTTTTTTTTTTAATTGAGACTATCTTAAAACTTTTAGCCAGGCGATGTGGCGCACGCTGGTGATCCCATGATCCCAGCATTCAGGGAGGCAGAGGAAGGTGGATCTCTGAGTTTGAGGCCAGCTTGGTCTACAAAGTGAGTTCAGGACAACCAAGGCTACAAAAACAACCTTGTCTCTTAAAAAAACAAAACCAAACCCCAACCCATTCCCTACCCAAAAAGCAAGTGTACACTAGGAGGGAAATCTTGTAATACGCCTGTCTTTGTAACCAGCAGAGACGTAAGCTCTTTTGGTGGGTAAGGGTCCCAGAATAGGCCAGCTTGACTCACTATTATGAAAGCACTCTTTGGTGAAACCAAGACGTTCCTGAACATAGATTGGTTTCTGCAGGCATGGGCACGTGTTTTCAGGTGGAGAAGCCAATTTCTGCTGGCTGTGTGACAGCCTGCAGTGTGATGGACCACAGCACAATCACATAGTCATTTTTCACGGCCATAGGATCTATAGAAGAGGCATACTTGGGGCATTTCATGAAGAAACACACCGATAGCAGTCCCCTGGGGCTGGCGCGCCGCTGCCTTGAACACTGCACTGCCTTCATTGCTAGCATACTTCAGGCCTTCCCGGGCCCGCACACTGCACATTCGGCTCCTTTCAGCCTTATATCAATGGGGGGGAGGGGCGGGGGTGTGCCTGTGGGGACTCAAACCATGGCTGGGCAAAGTGGATTTAGGACTAGGTCAGGGAGTGGGGACTGGGGTGCTGGTGGAGAGGGGTGAAAGGGCCTCTTTTGACTTGAGTGTTCTCTCACGTTCGTGTCAGATGGTGGAAGGGCCTCTTGATCAGGGTTTGCTATGCCAAGTTGGTAAGCTTTCTTCTTTACCTCCTAAATTCCACCCTGATAACACCAGAAAAGCATATTTGACCTGCATGGCGTTAACATATTTGAGCAGTAAGGGTCAGGTGCTGGCTCTGAGAAGCTGCCTAAGCCATAGTGCATCTGGTGGTGTGGTGTCTAAACAACCCGAGGAGCAGCTACACTGTTTTTTGTTAGTAACTAAAGCTTAATGTTTTGAAGAACACAGCAGGCCTTTTGAAAGCAGTTTAAGGAATGGGTGTGGAGGGGGGTGTGGGGGAAGGAAATCTCCACAGAATGCTTTTAGATATTTCCTGTTGTATAAATGCTACATACTTCTCATGCCTGCGGACTCATAGCAAAAGGGACTGGAGCCCACTGAGGCTTAAATTTAATCACTGTTACAAAGAATGCAGAAACTTACAGGTAGTAAAGGAACTTTTAAAACTGGCACAAAATGTAAGTTTTAACTTTTTACCCAAATCCTACATGTTTGTAGTTGAATATAGTATAGTTAAGTACACTTGGGCCCAAAATAAGTATTTAATTTTTTTAAACTGCTTTTGTTTAGTTCACAACTTGTAGTCAAAAGCCGTGTATGTTGGACACATTCCAGACGACAACATGCCTTTTTAAGAGTGTCTCCAAAATACCTTGATCATTGCAGCATTTCAGTGTGTGCTTATAAGGAAGAGTCACAGGGACCAGGCAGCTCTTCGAATCCATGTTTAATCTAGCAAGCTGGATTTTGGGTTAGAGATGGAAACTTAGAAACTAAAGCTTTCTGCTTCTGACTTTCCAGTGCCCCGATTTGTGCTGCTCTCGCCAGCATAGTCAGCTTACCCTTCCAGTGCCTGGAAAAGACAGCTATGGAAGGCTCCTATTTTAAATTCCCTCACTTTCTATGAAGTAATAGAATCTGGAAAGACGTTTAGAACATTTATTGGAAATATATTTTCTTCTTTGTTTTTTTGAGCTGGTTTTTCACGGTACCCCTGGAACTCACAGAGGTCTGCTTGCCTCTACCTCCTGAGCACTGGGATTAAAGGCATGAGCCATTTGAATGTTTGAATGTGTGTGTGTTTACATAAATACTACACGCCGGTTCAGCTCATAGCTGTATCGCTGGGTGGATGAAGATTGTGGGGTTGGTGGGCAGAATGAACAGCTTGCTCTAGAGAGTGCTCTTTCTTTCTGTGGACTGTAGGGTTTTGTAAAGTGGAAACTCATTAGCTGTACCGTACATGGCTTTGCATATTGAGGAGTTGGAGTAAATGAATGAAATGGGGCTGAGTTGATATTTATTTGAAGCATGCCTTAGCATGACCAGAGAAATTCTCATTTCAGGCAAGGCATAAGCTCACATCATTGACTTAGAGCTTTCAAAATTAATTCTGTGAATATTCATCAAACATTTCTGTGTGTTCTGGAGGATATAAAGGTCAATGCGGGAAGATCTGGATCCCCAAGTGTTGTCTCCAGTACATAACGAAAAGTGGCCAATAGCTTATAAAGAATACAAATGAAATACCTTGGGATCCAGGGTAGTCAAAACTGCGTTGGAGAATAAATCATCCCCAGCCTTCTGTCCCGAGAGCTAATGTTTTGTGAAGCTCTCCTAAGATAGAGCAACATACCTCTCGGAAGCCCAGAGTTCAGTTTATCTTGTATCAGAACTTAAGTGTACTGTCATCATGGCTCCAAGGGGTTGGGAGATATGGATTGTGTCCCAACTTAATATCATGAGTGAATTTGTTGGGGGCAAACCATCATGGTGAACACAGGACATCACTAAAGGAGACAGGTCTTTGATGTGGCCAAGGAATATGATTCCTTCTTTTTTTTCTTTTCCTGTATCCGTGTGTGTGTGTGTGTGTGTGTGTGTGAGCACATGCGTGCACTATGTGTGTACACACATGTGGGCAAGTGTGTGTGTGAGCACACGCATGTACTATGTGTGTACACACATGTGGGCATGTGTGTGTGAGCACACGCGTGCACTGTGTGTGTATACACATGTGGGCATGTGTGTGTGTGAGCACACGCGTGCACTATGTGTGTACACACATGTGGGCAAGTGTGTGTGTGAGCACACGCATATACTATGTGTGTATACACATGTGGGCAAGTGTGCGTGTGAGCACACGCATATACTATGTGTGTACACACATGTGGGCATGTGTGTGTGTGAGCACACGCGTGCACTATGTGTGTACACACATGTGGGCATGTGTGTGTGAAGGTGCCAATGGAGGCCGCAGGTGATCCTCAGTGCGTCCTCCACCTTATCCGCTGAGGCAGGATCAGTCAGTCAAACCCTGAGCCAGCTGTCTAGTTTCCATAACCTGCTTGCTCTGGGGATCTTGGGCTGTAATTGCACGTGGGCTGCCACACTCACCTGGTGAGAGCATGGGTTCTAGGGAGCAGGACCCGAGAGTTGGCGCTTTAGCCACTGAACCGTTTCTGCTTTGTTCTAAGAAACCATCCAACCTGCTATATAGGAAGCACTGAGAGGAGTGTAATGTTGAAGCATGTCATGGTTCAGACTAGGTTAGGCAGTAAAGGCTGTACATATAACACAGATATGCGGCAGAGATAATAAGTGAAGTGAAATTTAAATGTATAGAAAGTCAGCTGAAAGAGTTGTTTTTTGTTGTTTTTATTTTTCTTTTCTATGAATTTGATGGGTTTCTGTAGAGTGGTTACATTCCCACTCTACTCGGGCACCCTGTTTTATTCTTGGTGTCTCATCCCATAGACATTCTCTCACAGGGTCAGAACTGCCCCAGTTTGGATGATAAATTATGTGGACTCCTAAGACTTAGTAGGAATGTGTGAAGGAGTCAACTAATGGTAGGTACCATGAATGAAACACACAGGCACCGGGCAGCTTCGGGGTCTCTGGAAAAACATCTTCAGTTAATACTGTGGCTTTGGGGACAGCAAAGGAGTCACTGGAGATGGAAATTGGAAGGTGAGGTGAGGTCAGAGCACTAGTGTGTTGAAAGCCAGACCAGATACCTCACATTTTATCTACTTGGTCATGAGTGATATATATGTATTTTTAAAAATTATTTTAAAAGACCCATGTATTTCCTGCCAGATAATACTAAAGGCTTCTTTTGGGTCACTGAGGTTTAAAATGAAATTGGTAGCACCTAAGAGTTATTTAGATTTCTGTTTAAGTCGTTGAGAACATACAACATGAGTTACTGCAGCCAGAAGTAAACCTAAGAAATCATCAAGTTTTCGAGCCTGAATTAACCTTGGGCATTTGAATCCAGTTCTATTGTTTCAGAGATGAAAAAGCTGACAGCCACAATCTCACATTTTTAAATGGCAGCGCTCCAGGAGACTGCAGGGAGGTGGCGTTGGACCCTGCTCTGACCTCACTGCACAGCTAGATTTTGGGACATGCAGGGTTCACTTTGGGCCTGGCCAGGTCAGGGTCTCTGCGTCTTGGCTTTGCTGTGATGAAGGTTGTCTGTTCTACTTGAAGGGTGATGAAGCTTTGAAATTCTGAGGACAGCAGACATGAAGGGAGTCTGTGATGCAAGACTCCTCCTGTATGCCCTTGAGTGCCCCAGAGCATGCTGGGAGATAGAAGTCATTAAGTAGAATAAAGGAGAACAAAGGCAGCACATATTGCACTGACACATTGGAAAAGATTTTACATTTTGGCAGGTGTTAAAAATATTTGAGATAAGGGCCTGGAGAGATGGCTCAGAGGTTAAGAGCACTGCCTGCTCTTTCAAAGGTCCTGAATTCAATTCCCAGCAACCACATGGTGGTTCACAACCATCTAGAATGAGCCCTCTTCTGGCGTACAGAGACAAATGCAGACAGAGCACTGTATAAATAATAAATAAACAAATCTTATAAAAAACATTTGAGATAAAAAGCATCTGTATATATGAAATCATATTTTATGGCATAAAAGAGAAAGTCTATATATGAAGATGGAAATAATGCATGTAACTAAATGATCAATTATGTGCAAGCTCATAGATTAGCATGTAAGGAATTTACTTTGGCTATACTTATTGAAATATATATTTCTATAAAAGTTTTAATGTTTGAGGAAGACTCTGCAAATACAGTTTATGTGTTTTCATGCTTTTGTGGCAGTACTTTATTTGTTAGGGGCCATTGGAGAGACACAGGTTACAATGACCATGGGATGCTATTGATGGGATGAACACTTTATACACTTTTTACACGACACAGTGTTTATGCTAAAGAAAGCAGGTAATTTTGGGGATTCAAGTCAGTATGAAGAAGAGCCACACAAACCTTAAACCAGCAATTACTGTCTTTAACAATTGTATTATATTAAAAAAAAGTTTAGAAATTTTGTTCTGTCCCAGCAACGTTTTTTAAAGCCTAATTCCATGTTACTTTATGTGACAGAGAGGGAGACATTTGCCTAAGTTAACAAGTTCCTCTAAAACCAAAACTTTTTCTTGGACACTAATTTGCTCTTTATAATTAAAGAATGATTGTTTTCTTTGAAAAGCAGTCTCAAATTATTTAGAGAATAGTAGGTTTGTTGGCCCAGTTGAACATAAAGCTGCAGCAGAAATATTGCCAAGAGGCAAATGATCATTAACCTCAAAAGACAAACAGTTGCTGTGCCCTCGGTCAGGTTCCTTCCAGAAATGACCCATCATCTGTCATCTGGCTCTAAGACAGCTTTAGGATGAAGCTGCATAAGGACTAAATGGGGGACCAGCGCCCAGGCCAGGCCAGGCTAAGAAGCAAGGCTCAGAGGAGAGAGAGTGTTCGGTGTCCTACCTGCCTGGGAAGCACAGGGCTGGAAAGGAGAACAGGTTTGGGGATTTGTGGTAAGGTCTGATGGAGGGAGGGCGCTAAAGGTGAGACCAAGACCACGGCTTCACTAGAGGACCACACTCTTACTCTTCTGTCGCTGCTTCTGCTGTTTACTGAGAGAGTGGGTAACTAGACAGACAAGTGCCCATCACAGACCACCATAGAATAGCATCTTGAAGGAGTGATTTGCTCAGATTAGTATGTTTTGCTGCTTTGTAAGATCAGGAAAAGAGACTAGTGAGAGTTTACTGGGCCAGCCATTTCGAATGTAGGCACAGGGACATTTTCCCCACCAGTCACTGCCATTCTCCGCTGTCTTCAAAGTTCCTAGCACCAACTGCCTGCGTTAGAAGCAGTGTTGACATGCTCTATCTTCTCAGTGGACTGTACCCTCCTAGAGGATGGAGTTCATGGGTCTTTGATAGGATGTTGAATGTGAAAAGGCATGTAAATAAAACATTGAACAGCCAAGGCAGTCATGCACGCCTGCCGTCCTAGCTTGTTGGAGGCTAAGGCAGAAGGGAGCCTGATGCATTTGAAGCCAGACTGGAGTGAGAGAGACCCTGTTGCAAAACCAAAGCAGGGCTGGGGAAAGGGCACAGTGAGTAGGCGCGCCTGAGGATCTGTGTTCCAGTCCCCGCACTCATGTAAAGTTGGGTGTGGTCACATAACATCTGTAATCCTAGACAGACAGATCACTGAGGATTGTTGGCCACCGGATGTGGAAAAAGTCACATGCTCCAGGCTCAGTGAGAGACCCTGTCTCAAGGAAATGAGGCAGAGTGACTGTAAAAGCGAGACAGTAACTCAGTGAGAGAGACCTGTGTTCCCTTTCACACCCACCCACATGCCTGCAGCATACAAAGACACACAGAAGAGCGGAAGAAGAGCAGGGGCACCATGTAAATGAACAAATGACCTAAAGCTCTCTAGAACATGGTTCATATCCAAAGGCTGCTGTGTTGCTAATATCCTTATAGTTCATGTTTTTGTATTATTTTTAGAGTACTAAAAACTATATTTATATCTAGGAAAATTTTAATTTTAAAACTTTACATGTGATATCTCTAGGGATGAATTTGCAACCAATAAATAAAGACAACAGGAAGTTTTACAACTTTAAAGATGAAAACTGGGGGACTATTTTTAAAGAAAGATTTTACAAGTTCCTGTTAATCAGTTGTAGTTGTACATGATGCATGAACGCACAGAAGGTTCCCACAAAGTTCCTACTCTATGATTACTCCTTAGGCTCTTTCTCCACAGGGTGAACCACATAACATACGTGACAGTTTCTTTTAGCGTTGACCTTTGTTTAAAAATATCTATGGTTTAATTTCCCAGTGTTAGGGTTTTAAAAAACCCCATGTGTGTGTGTAGGAATGCATGGGTATATGTGGCGGTCAGAGATTGATATCTGGTGTTTCCCTTTTTTGCTCTTTATAGGATTTTTTTTTCAACAGGTTGCTTTGACTTGAGTCTTTTGTGCTTGAGATTACATTGAGTCTGTAGATCACTGTCAGTAATATGTCCATTTCACAGTATTAATTCTGGCCATCCATGAACATGGGATGCCTTTTCATGTTCTAGTTCCCTCACTTTCTTTCTGCAGTGTTTTGTAATTGTTATTGGTGGTGTCTTTTCCTTCTTGGTTAGGCCTAGGTGGTTGTAGTTGTTGAGGCTGTGAATGGAATAATGTTCTTTCTAATTTCACTCTCATGCAGTTCATTATGAGACTGTATAATAGCTACTGATTTTGAATCCTTCTACTTGGATAAATTTGTGTATTGGTTCCAAGAGCCTTTTAGTGGAGGCTTTGAGGTCTTAGTATATAATATAGTTTGAAAAGGGGCTAATCTCAACCATTCTGGTCCCTTTTTTCTGGTCAGATCTGTAGATTAACCTCCCTTTTTCCTGGAATTTACTTTGGCCAGTGGATTGAGCACAAGTGACTTATGTGTTCCCTTCTCTCCCCATATCTCTTTCCCCATATCTCATGCTTGTCCTGGGTCAGAGGTATGACACATCGAGCATGCAGTCAGGGACACTGAGCCCCCCTGTGGAGGCTGGCTGCCTAGAGAGGCAACTAGGACAATGCTGGGCTTGGCATGAGGGAGAAGGAAATGAGATTTGATGTTTTTCACTGCAGCATTACCTAACCCTTCATGATACATACTGCCGTTAGTCATATTGAAGAAGCAGACAGGGAGAACCTCGTGGAAGCTTGGCCTCTCAAGTATGTAGCAGTGATCAGGCCCAGCCTTTGTATTGCTGGGCACTCCCAGCAGCCTGCCTTTCCTCTTGGCCTAGTTAGCATTCCATGGTGCGACTCAACCAGTCACCAGCCAGACAAATGTTAGCCCAGTTCCCCGGGTTCCCTGCAATTGATGGAAAGGAACTGGCGAACTTGCTGCTCAGTGAGTTCATCTTCCCTTCAGTTTTGTTTTGATAAGGTACCTTTTCTTTAAGTGGCACCAGATGCTTGCCTGCAAGTCTACAGCGCCTCTGATTGAGCTCTGCAGAGAATGGATTCTTCAGTTTCTGCCAGGCTCTGGTTTGGCTGTTTCCTAACAGGTTTTGCCTCTTGACAGGCACAGCCTTCTGTGAAGTCTTTGATGCTCGAATCCCATTTCAGGCTGCTGCAGTACAAGTTGACTTGTTTCTGGGCTTTCTCTCTGGTGACTTGGGAGCCTCACTTTTCTGGTCTGCCAAGTCACCTCTGCCATTGCTTTCTCCCACCCCTAGTTAAGATGCCCTTGTCTGCTGCCTCCCTTTATCCTTTTGTATTTATATTTTAATTTTTTTAAGATTTTACTTTTATTTTATGCATGAGTGTTTGCCTAACTACGCCAGTGTATCATGTGTGCGCAGTGCCCTCAGTAGAAGAGGTCAGATGGGGCTAGAGCTAGTGACGGATGTGAGCCCCATGTGGGTACTGGGAACTGAATTCAGGCTCTTTGGAAGAACTGCTAAATTATCTTCCTAGGCCCTTCTGTTCTGTTTTTAAGACAGAGTCTTGCTATATGGCCCAGACTGATCTTGTTTTTATGACCTTCAGCCTCTGGCTCATAAGTGTTGGGATCACCGTGCTTAACTATGCTTGCCTCTTTAGACAAAAACCCAACCCCTCTCTGCTGTTTTCTAGAGGGAGCGTAATACATGCAAATGCAGCGCTGAGTCACAGCTGTTACTGGAGGTTCCTTAATAGTATTGGGTTTTAGGTTATTTTTTATTTATTTTTATGTGTTTGTGGGGGGGGTGAGTGAGCCCAAGTGTATGTGTGCTGCATCACTTGGGTGGCGGTCAGAGGACGGCCCTCAGAATTGGTTTCCTCCTTCCACCATGGGGTTCAGGGGTCAAACTTGGGTCATCAGGCTTGTGCAGCAAAAACTCTTCCCCAGTGAGCCATCTTGCCAGTCCCGTGCATTTCTTGAGAGAAGCGTGAAGACGGTAGCGTGAAGACCTCAGTGTATAAACGCATGTGTGTGTGCAGTCGGCGACAGACTGCCCTAGTTATCTCTTGTGTGTGTGAGATACTCTCCAATGCATGTGCCTTTCTGTGAAGGGTGCATTTCCGTTTGCTTGCCTTTGCTGTAACATTTGAAGACAGATTACAGACATCACGTCACTCCTAGAAAGTTTGGCATGTATTTCCCAAGAACAGACGTGTTCTTTGAAAACCATACCATTAGTCTACAGCAGAACATTTTAAAAAGGGCTCTGTAATACAAGCTGACACCTGTGCGTAAACCTTGATTGTTAAAAACTTGTACTGATTGCCATTTTTGTTTCCTTTAAGAAGTTTATTTTCCTTTATAGTTCAATTAAGCCAGGTATGGTGGCGAATACCTTTAATCCTAGCACTTAGGAGATAGAGCCAGTACTTAGGAGGCAGATCTCTGGCGGATCTCTGTGAGGTCGAGGCAGCCTGGTCTACAATATGAGTTCCAGGACAGCCAAGGCTACACAGAGACACCCTGCCTCAAAAAAAAAGAAAAAGTTTAGTTGAGATAAACAACTGAACCTCAGTTGACATTTCATTTTTGAATAGAGCAAATCCTTAAACCATTTGTTTCATGTTTTCTTTTTTGTTCTGTTTAATCTTGAACATTACTTGCACGCATAGATTGGCTTTAGAGTTACTAAAGATGTGGCCCTGATAGGGAAGAACTGGTGAAAGCATATGGGGACAGAACACATTTTAGTGTGCAGTGATTATAATGATTGCTTTTCTAACTCCTGCACTAATAATCTAAAACTCAACGAAGCTCTGCTCTGTCTGGTCCATTAGCTTTTAGAATAAAGAAGCAGTATTTATGTTTGCAGTAATGGGGAATTATATTTAGACTCTCCCAGCCCAGCCCACGTCACCTCGTCCCCTTTGCCAGCATTCAGCCTCATGACTTTTCTTTCCCTCAAATTGAATTTGAGGCTAAGCTCAAAGGGCATGCATTTTTGTTTATGACTAAGGGCTGATCTCCGAAGTTATCAGACATTCCTCACATTCCATACGTCTAATTTTTAGTGCTTGGCGGAGCTGGTGCTATGCCAGAAGAAAACAGAGGCCAGAGAGGAGGAGGAAACACCACCAATGAAAGCCTCCACAGAAGTAGAAAAACCCAGCCACATGTTTCACTAGCAAAGCAAACGTGCTATGGAATTGATTTGTAGCGTGTTCATGCCATTCCTGAGGCTGCTTAGGAGCAGCGCTCAGTTTTCTCATATCTGAGTCTTGAAATTCCAATCTAGGGGCTTTAGCAAATCTGTGATTCTTTCCATCTGTATGCATGTTGTGCTCAGGGCCAGCACACGGGTTTTAGTAAAATAAATACTTGCAGAAGCTAGTAAGTATTGTGGGAGTGACTTAGTGCGGCCCGGGGAGCGTCAGGACACACGTGTCAACAGAGTCTGATGCGCAGAATGTGTTGAAAGGGTACCAGCGTTGTTTTTGTCTTCCCAGCACTGTGGGAGTTACGGGGGTGTGCAGTGAGAAAGATCATATCAAGAAGGCAGTAAGGGTTCTGTGACAGCACACTCGCATTGGTCAGCACTGTTAAGGAAATAAGCAGCTTGTAAATTCTAGTGACCGCTTGCTCATACAGCAAGTCAGCTGAAATTGAAATAAGGAAGTACGCATGTAAAACATCACTAGTCTCTTAAATGTGGGTTAAAAAACTCAAATCTGTCTGGGTCAAATATTACACCCACTACTAAGATGTCAAATTAGATTCTAATATCGATAACTTAAATACAGATTTTTCGAGTTTAAAAGGAAGTAATTTAAGACACAGACATTGTAGGATCCCAGTCAGAAGCTATAAATGTCTGCTATCTCTTGGTGTGCTTCAGGATTTAGGAAAATGTAAATAAGAATGTTCCCTCATCTTAAATAAGGCATCCTATTTAAAATATGTACAGACATTCTGTGGAATCTGATTAATTGAGTTATATCTAAATTAAAAAAAAAACTCTATCCAGTGTTCCTAAGAAAACCAGTAACATTTCTGGATGCAGACATCCATTTTCTGCATGTCTGCGATCTTTGAGCATACTTTCTGGATATGCTTTTTGTCCAGCGTGCACAGCTGCAGGTGTACGACGTTGTCCATCTCGTTTACCTTCTCAAAGCTTTCTTTGGAAGAGTCAGGCTGGATTTAATTGTCTAGGAATGTAGTCTGATGCCTTCGTGGCCTTCGGTGTTGGAGTGCCTGTATGTAGTGAGAGGTCTCAGCAGCAGGATGCAGGAAGATCACGGAATGCCAGACGCTAGACAGTTTCACAGAGATCAGTTGGGTAGAATGCTGGCAGTGAAAGAGCTCTGCTAGCTAGGTAGGCCTCTGTGATGTAGCCGAGCTCTCCTTTCAGAAAGAGAGACTGCAGGGCTGCAGCAACCCCAAACTTCCCAAGTCCAGCACCTTACTCCTGTCACTGGCCCAAATACCTGTGCGTGTGTGGAGCTGAGTGACAGGCGCCACCCTTCTTAGGTCACTTTTATAAACACACATCAGACAAAATACTAGTGAGTGTCTAAGCTAGAGCTTATCCACGATATTGTGTTGTTGGAGGACACTTAAAATCCAGTCCTTACCACATTGTACGGCAAAGACCAAACTGACAGTGGTCCCGACAGTGAAGGGAATACGTCAGCTTAGCGACGTGAAAAATCCAAGGTGTGTATATATATTTATATCTCATTAGGTGAAAAGGAAACTGCAGTGCATTGCTTATGTGAAAAAGCATTCCATGTATTTTCCTGGCTCCATGTAAAATCTAGAAAGACAGGTAGAAGGTTCTCTTCAAAAAGAGAAGAATGTGGGAACTTGAGCATTTATTATATTACCACAGGGTTTTACAAAGAAGGTGCATTCTTCTAATTTTCTACTAGCATTTTCGGGTTTTTTGTTTTGTTTGTTTTTTGAGACCGGGTCTCACTATGTAGCCCTGGCTGTTCTGGAACTCAGCATGTGGACCATGCTGACCTCAAACCCACAGAGATCTGCCGGTTTCTGCCTCCCAAGTACAGGGTGTAAAGGTGTGCCCCACTGTGCCTGGTTCCTACTGATATTTTGCATAACAAGATTTTAAAAACTGCTTTTAAAATCCTTTAGAGCTGCTATATGGGGAAGTGAGTGCAGAGGGGTATGTTCTGGAGGGTAAGCCTGTAGGACTTTGATGGACACAATGAAGGGATGTTGGGGAAGGAGGCATCCTGGGTGTGATTTGAGCATCTGGGTTAGTGTTGCTACCATCTTCTAAGATCTGATTTCTGGGGAGAGAGATAATATTGAGGGATGCAATTTTGGTGGGGAAATCAAGTATTGTACTCTATATGAGTTATTTGCTGTGGTATTAGACAGTCCCAAGGAATTGTCAGGTAGAAACAGCTGACTTACACACTCATTGTTTTTCCTTAGGGTATGTCTGTCAAGCACCTCATACTTTGCTAGGTGCTTGGCATACAAAGATGAAAAACCAGTAGGACTTCCGTGGACTGAACAAACTGAGAAATGCAAACATTGAACCATCTGAACTGGAAAAATATTTTCCAAGCTTAAAAAATGTCGGTAATTAGTGTCATCCCAGAGATGAGGATGGCTTCTTCAGCAAGGCGTTTAAATTAAATTTCAGTGGATTGAATTTAAAGGACAAGCATGATGAGAAAGAGAATCAGGTAGAAGGTGGGAACGTGGAAGGAGGAAAGACGCACTGCATGGAGCCTCTCTTAGGCCTTAAGTTAGCTGGGCTTTCTGGGACACTTCAGGCTCATTACTGGTAGACTCTTTAGGAGTTGGTGTCAGAGGGTGCTGCACTGCGATGACCTGCTCCTGAGCTGAGAAGCAATGGAGCGTTCCATTCTTTGTCATCTTAGGGTGTTCTGCTGGTAATGAAGCTATCTTGTTGGAACTAGAGCATTTTCCTTCTTTCCCAATGTTGGGTGTGTGTAGAACACCCTGTCAGTAATTTTTGTCAACCATATTAAGAGCAAACTTAGAATTCATAAATTGTAACATGTCTGAGAATGAACCAGACCAGGAAGCTTTCTTGTAGGCAAGGTGGACTTTGTGTCTAGAAGGTGCCTATGAGTGTGGACTGAGGCAGGTAGATCTCCTGTCCTCTGAAGACTGCCTACCCCCTTTCAGCAAATATGGGATCTTCAGATAGTCAGAAGAAAAACCTGTGGTTTGTTTTTTAAAATACTGTTCTGTTTCAAAGGAGGGCAGAGTTGTAGTGCACTGTCTGGGAGTTTCAGCACATGGCTGGCTGGCTGTTGGGATTTGGATGGTGGTGATGCAGGAATACCCTGGTCTGGGCTCACTTTATAGCGAGCAGTCGGGAAGCAGAGAGAAGGCAAAATGTTTGGCTTGTTTAGAATTCTAACACTGTGCCGCTGTTAGGAGGAATATTTTGTGTTAACTGAATTACTCACCTACTCTCACTTTCCTCATAGCTACCTCATTGAATAATTTTCTGATAGTGTGATAAGGTACAACAAAACAATATGTTTCCAAAGTAAGCATGTAGGTGCCACTGTGGAAGCACCGCCCATAACCACCAGAGGGCGCCAATGTACAAACTGCCAGAGGGTAGAACCGAATTCTATACCTTAGATCATGGTGTCACGGCAGAGGGAGCTTGCTTTCTACTTCTCTCGTGGAGTAGCTCTCCTCTTGCAGCTTCACCGCAGAAGGACCTCAGGACTACATGAGGTTAATGAGAAAGAGCTGATATGCTGGCTTTCTGGGAGAGGAACTAGAGATATTATATCGCCAAAAAGTTGCAGCAGCTATAGCTGCTGGCCTGGGTTTTACTGAGTGCTTTTAGACTCAGGTTCCTCAGTTAACTGCTGCTGGCTTCTGCCATTCCCTGATACAGTCCAAAAAAAGAAAGAGGGGGAGAGGGAAAGAAGGAAGGAAGGAAAGAAGAAAGGAAAGAAAGAAAATTAAATGTTTGTTTTAGGCCAAGTAAGTTTTAAGTTTTATTTAACCTCATAGCCATCTGTAAGTTCCGGGCGGCATTTATTTATTTATTTATTTATTTATTCATTTACTTATTTATTTATTTATTTATTTATTTATTTATTGTGTGTCTTAAAATTTATGTGGGGTGTGTGTGTGTGTGTGTGTGTGTGTGTGTGTGTGTAGGTTGGGGAGCAGCTTGTAGGAGTCAGTTCTGTCCTTCTGCTATGTGGGTCCTGAGACTTGAACTTAGGTCATAGGGCATGGTGACCCAAAAAGCCTTTATCATCTGAGTCACCCCACCAGTCTTCTATTGGTCTAAGAAAAGAAATGTGGGGAAAAGTACATAAATATAAAATAAAGTTATAAATATGTTTATATTTATATAAATTTCCCTCATTTCTTTTTTCTGTATCCCTTTTGATAAGCTAAGAAGCAAATGTGTTCAGCTCACAAATCTTTACTACCTTTCCAATACTTACTGATTACCCAGTTGGCAGCAGCAGACAGCAGTGCTGTAAGCTCAGGCCCTGATCGTCCCCTGGTTTGCTTTCCTGGGCTGTACTTTCAGCAGCACGTGCTGTTAAAGGGTGACATGGGAACACCAAGGTAAGGAATGGAGCCCAGAATCTTTCAAGGGCTCTTACCCAAACTCTCTCCTAGTAGGTTTGCATGCTTGTCCTCCCCTCATCCAGTCAGTTTAATTTTTTCACGTGAAACTTGACGTAATTAGCTAACTAACTGATTAAATAGCTCTGGTGTGAGGAGGAGCTAGGAGTCAGCTCTCATCCTCACCCGCTGGCCGCAGCCATCCCTTCTCTCACCAACAGAGCTAGGAGGTAAGCAGCATCTTCAGGAAATACTCACAACTTCAAGAGATTAATATCCAAAATGTGTAAAAATCTGTTGTAGATCAACAAGGCCATATGATAGATACAACCTTTACGATGAAGCAAAATAAGCATTTAAGTTTCCTTCACTACAGGAGGCTCATGCCTAGCTCAAATCTGAACCCTAAAATGCTGCCAAATCTAAGCCCTGGGACATAGCACCACAAGTGAAAACTTCCACACCATGAAATCTCATTTCCTGCACAAAGGATTAAAATTAGTGGATAACATTACTCAGGCTGTGTGTGTGAGTCATATATGAAGCATAAATGAAGTTCATGTTTAGACTCGGCTCCCATTTCTAGAATATCTCATAATAATACTGGCAATATTTTTTTTAAAAAGTGCAGATCTGGTCTTACTGGCATCCTCTGTGAGTAATAATTAGATTACTCCAGTCCTGGCTGGTCTCCATGCTGGTGGAACTCAGGGACACAGAAATTCTCTTCTGTTGTGGTAGACTGTAGATGTGCAGGAGAACATCTGTGAGAGTTACATGGGTTTTTTGTTTGTTTGTTTGTTTGTTTGGTGTGCGTGTCTGTATGT
The DNA here is from genome assembly GCA_028658305.1 of Pachyuromys duprasi. Classification (NCBI taxonomy): domain Eukaryota; kingdom Metazoa; phylum Chordata; class Mammalia; order Rodentia; family Muridae; genus Pachyuromys; species Pachyuromys duprasi. The sequence goes on from CM053764.1 coordinate 83,350,210, forward strand.
GGGTGAGTGTTCATTCCTGTGTCATGTATAGGTGCACATATACTTGTGTGTGCACGCATGTGTAGTCCAGGGGGTACCGTCAGGTGTCATGCTCAAGAATGTCGGCCAGTTCCTTTGAGATGAGTGTGTTGTTGGCCTGGAGCCTACCAGATAGGATAGACTGGCTGAGTGAGCCTTGGAAGCCTCATTCTCCAGCTCCCCAATGCTGGGGTAAGTGCATACCACCTACCATTCCCAGCTGCTGCCTTTTTATTTTTATTTTTATTTTAAGGTAGGTTCTGGGAATTGAACTCAGGTCCTCAGGCTTACAAGACAAGTCTCAGTACCAATATATCTTTCAAAGCAGATCTAATACACATTGATGTTTTGCCACTTAAAAGAAATTGACATTTTGTGACATTAAAAGGTGCATATTCTTTGTTCAATTACTTGGAGTTTACTAGTAAATTTATGAACTGAGAAAGTACCAAGCTCTTGCAGTAAGTACCACTTTGGGAATTGGAGTGTCCAGTGTTGGTTTGTGTATTCCTTATCCTGACATTTTGTGGTGGTTTGAATAAATATGGCCCCCATAGGCCCAGTGACAGTATTAGGAGGTGTGGCCTTGTTGGAGTAGGTGTGGTGTTGTTGGAGGAGATGTGTCCCTGTGGGGGTGACTCACTCAAGCCAGGTGCAGTGTGACAGTCTCTTCCTCCTGCCTTTGGATCTGGACATAGAACTCTCAGCTTTTCCATCACCATGCCACCATGACGAAGATGTTTCCTGTCACCATGCTTCCCACCATGATGAAAAGATGGACTGAACCTCTCAACTGTCAGCAGCCCCAGTGAAGTGTTCCCCTTTATAAGAGTTGCTGCGGTCATGGTGTCTCTCCATAGCAATAGAAACCCTATCTGTGAGCGTAAAGGAGGCATCATTTGTAAATTTCTTTTGTGCCTGTGGGTATTTTACTTCCATGTGTGTCTGTGTACCTTGTGCAAGCCTGGTGCCCTCAGAGGCCGGTAGACATTGTCTGATCCCCTGGAACTGGATTTAAATACAGTTGTGAATCATCATATGAGTGTTGGAAATTAAACCTGGGTCGTCTGGAAGAACCACCAGTGTTCTTAGCCATGTAGCCATCTCTCTAGCACTAACGGATGCATTTTAAAACTCAAGATTCAAAACTGGTGTATGTATAGTTTATTTAGTATGAACTCAACTTTGTAAAATGTAATATTTTTATTATTTGTACACATGTATCTGATTAGGTAATGAACACAGCCTGAGGAAACATCCTATTGTTCCCTGAAATTACTCCTCTATAATAAGGATAAAGGGATTTTAAAAAATTCTCCTAGCTCTGCAGGTTTGATAAAAGCCATAAGGTCTGTCTCGGCCATTTCTCAGCCTCTTTATAAAGGAGGCATAACAGGGCTGTCTGCAGAGAGACAGGCGGTTTGTGTTGTCCTGCTGCGTGAGTGCTCAAGCCTGTCCACTCTCCTCTCTACAGTTGTTGCCTCAATGGGATCCATGCTGTGCAGGCTGGGGAAGGCAGCCATCTTGGTGGACTTTTGTTTGGACAATAATTCTTTAAGAAATCCTCTTCCTTCCTCTTGCAGGCATTCCTACCTTCTTGGCTGGCATGACCACTTAGATTCTCAAACCACTTTTCAAAACCAAGTAGTCTTACAAGCAAATACTTCTTGGCTCTGGCAGAGAGAAGAGCTGGGCTTCCAGTGTGTGCTTGGCTGGTCTGTTTTCCTCCATGGAGTAAAAGCACTAAAACAAGAAGAGAGGAACTTGCTAAAGTACTGGAACATCCAAGCCACTTTCTGATTCATAATGCAACTATAATAAGTGAAAACAAATCACAAGCTCATGTAGTACTGAAAGATTTCCTCTCTTCTGTTCCCGCTGTCAGGCAGTGTATCAGGGGCCATCACTCTAACACCAGCGTTCCCACAGTTCTTTGCTCAAGTGTACGCAGATGTGCACAGATGGACCTTTTTACAATAACAAAACAACAGGGTCTTACTATGTAGGTCTGGCTGGCCTGGAACTGCAGATCAGGCTGCCCTCAAACTCACAGAGCCCTGGCTGCCTCTTTCTCGGATTCCTTCCCAGTGCTGGGATTAAAGGTGTGTGCCACCACACCCAGCCATAAGTGGAAATTTTTAAAAAGAATCATTTAGAACCCCCCAGCCTTCCCTCCTAATTGTCATCTCTGTAAATTAAACAGCATTTATTATATCCTGACTGTGCTGTGAGGCGGGCTCTGTGCTCAGAGCCAGCAGGCAGGGGCAGGGCTGAGGAAGACCAGGAGCACAGGCCGCGCTGTGGTGACGGCTCCCTCTGTCCAGGTGAGCCGTTAGCAGAGGACTCCTGGGCTGCAGACCAGGACGGCCGGGTGACACTAACCCAACACTTCGAAAAAATATATTCTTTATTGTTTGTTGGGAGGGAGAATGAATACACGTGCCTGCCAGAGAGCTCATGGGGAGATATGGAGGACAGAGACAGCCTATGGGAGTCGGTTCTTTCCTTCCAACATGGCTTCAGGAATTGAAAAGAAGAGGCATCGTGGACCCGCTGGACTACCGTGCTGGCCCAGTTCTTTTATTTTCATTCATCTATTTCTTTTAATACTGCCAAGTTGTTTCCTAAAAACATTGCATGTGAGTGAAAGTAACTGATTTTTCCATCTCACCAGAACTGAGTTTCCTCACTCAGACAAAGCAGGCCCAAGCGGAACCTTGAGAGCTTACTGGGCTTAAAGCACAGCCTCAGTGCTGTTGTACTTGGCATTTCTTTTTATTATTAGGGGTGCTGAACGTTTCCTCCTCAGTTTTAATTATTTATTGTCTCTTGTGAAAGGGCTCTATTCACTTGGAGTCTTGGCTTTCTTATATGCTTGTTACTACCTTTTAAAACAACTATTGAGGCAATGTTTCTGTAACGTGGATTAACAATTATTATGTGAGCAATTACAATGGCATTTAATACAGCCACAACACTGTGTGAGCTCAGACCTGTATTCCATTTGAAGGAGTCCCTTTTCTTATGGAGCCCAAAGGAGTGTCTGTTGTACACTCTCCCATTCTTCTGGCAACCAACCAGTTATCTGTTTTCCAGTCTTATGGATTGATAGATTGGGTATTATTTTATGTGATGGAATCATGTGGTGTTACTTAGTTTCTTTTCTTTCACTTAGCCACTTAGCCTAGTGGGCTTTTAAAATTATTATTATTATTATTATTATTACAATTACCATATGCAAAAATTTGTGCTTTTTTTTGGACATAGATTATTTTAAGTACTGAAGCATTTGTCAGTAGTGTATCTGGTGGTCCCCCAAACAACAGCATAAGTGATGTGCTGTTTCAAAGGCCAGCCACTTGCAAGCATTGCTTTCATAGAGTGTGCTGCTGAGTTAAACACAAAACTGGGTGTTAGGTGCAGAAGGGAGACTGAACCCTTCAGGTCAATATTTCCAGGCTAGAGGAAGCAAGTGGTTTAGGGAGTCACTGTCTGAAATAGGACTGGAAGGTTTGGGAGGAGACTCTGTTAAGAGGGGTTGGGTGTGTTTCTAGGCCAAAAGGAAAAGCTAAACCAGCCCACCACGGTAACTTCCAGTATCAGAACAGCAGTAGAGCTGTCTGCCTGGGCATGGTATTATAATCTGATGGTTCAAGCTTTAAACTTTGACATCTGTATGTGTGGATAGAGTTCAGCGAAAATTATGCTCTATAGATGCAGAAAATAAAGCGTGAAATTTCCCTTTGAAGTAACACCGTAAAGAAGACTTTGTATTAACTTTTTCATGAATGAGAACTTCTGAAGGACTGATTCTCTGAATTCACTGTCAAATTTATACCTCCAAATGTTCTGCTCTCACAACAGTGACAGTTAAATAGAGCTCATTGATGAGTTGGGGGGGGAGAATTATTTGTAAGTGTAATGACATCACAAGTATGCTTGTGACCACAGTACACTTCCTGAAGATTTTACAATTTTTCCCTGTAATGAATATATTCATGTCACATTCAGGCTTATAGGTGTTGATTTGGTACCAGGTAGAAGATCTTTCTCTTGTCACTTAAGCTTGCCTTTCCATCCCCTCCATCCTCACTTCTTCAGGCCATTTGACAGCCTCCATCTGAAGCTAACAAGAGTTCTCAAATCATGTTGGCCAACACTCCACAGTTGCTTCTGGGCAGAGAGCTGTAAGGAGGTCAGAGAGGAGTTGTTTGGTTTGTGGACATAGACAAGGTCACTTTCTTTGGCATGAAATCTTTTGATATGGTATTCCTTTATCAAAAGAAAAATATTATTTTTCTGGGCAGCTCATGGTATAAGGTAGATTTTGAATACAATTCTAAAACCACATTACTGTTTTTTTTAACTCAAATTGTGTTTAGACTTACTTCACAATTTAACAATTAATTACACAAATAAACTTGACAAATTGTTATATATTACAGTTTATTCACTTTGTATCCCTTTGCAGCTCCCTCCCTCCTAACACATTGCTTTTAACATTTTTAAGATTCATTTAACTCATCCAACACATTTAAAGTTTACTATTCACCATGCCCTATGCTGTCTATTTTAGTTAGGGTTCTATTTCGGTAATTAAACACGATGAGCAAACCACTTGAAGAGAAAGGGTTTATTTCAGCTTCTGTTTCCTGAACACAGTCCCTCCTGAAGGGAAGTAAAGGCCAGGAACCTAGAGGCTGTGGAGGGGTGCTGCGTACTGACTGGCTTGCTCCTTGTGGTTGGCTCACACTGCTTTCTTACAGAACCCAGAACCACCAGCCCAGAATCAGACTGGGCCCACCTACATCAATCATCAATAAGAGAAGAAAACATACCACAGGTTTGCCCACAAACCACTCTGTCAGGGATACTTTCTCAGTTCAGGTTCTCTCTTCCCACATGACTCCAGCTTGTGACATGTAGCATAAAACAACTTGTGCAGTGACCCTCATTTAAATTTTACTCTTCCCCTCTCCCTACTGTCTTTTTTTTTGGGTGGGGGAAACCAAACCAAAACACAAAACCATCTCAGGGACCGGGGCTCTTGCAGGACTACCTTGCTCCAAGTGGTATAGTGAGTGTGTTGCAGAACAAGGATTTGAACCCAGATCTCTCTGGGACCTCTATGTTAGCAGCTCCTAAATCTTAGCGTGTGGTAGAACTACCTGGAGAGCATGTTGTTTGAAAACTCCCATAAAGTCCAAGATGTGTGTTTCTGTTGATACTGCCAGTTCTGGGGGCACAGTTCAATAGCATGACCATTTGGAACATACCTCAGTGCACTTAAGAATAAACGGGACCTGACCTTACAAGGCCTTTGTGCATGGAGCCGCCTCTGGAGCCTCTGGCTGCATGTTTTCTGTCACAGAGGGCTGACATCATTTGAACGGCAGTGTTTGAATCCTGGGGTGGCTTTTGTTTGTGGTGGGATCTCTGCATTGGTTCAGTGTTCCAGCTTGGTCCCAGCTCTCCTCATTCTCTCAGTTTTAGGAATGATCTGTAATATTTTTGGATATTCACTTCTGTTATTTTGTCCTTGTTAAAAAAAGAGAGAGAGAGACAGCTCAGAGGCTAAAAGCATTTGTTGCTTGTGCAGAGAACCAGAGTTCAGTTCTCAGCCCCCATGTCATTTATTTGGTTCATATTTGCCTCTCATTCTAGCTCCAGGGCACTGGACCTCCATTCTCACTCAGTGTACATGCACACACACAAATAAAATTTAAAATAAATTTCAGGTACAATAATGCGAATTCTAGGAACAATCAAGAACTAAAAGAAAATGCTTAGATGCTTAACGCATGGCTATGATACTGACTTGACATGTCTGGTTTGATGGAGAAATCACAGTGTATTTCTCCTGGTTTCTTGCAGGTTGACGAAGCCCCTGTCCTTTGCTGACTGTGTCGGGGATGAGCTGCCTTGGGGATGGGAAGCGGGCTTCGACCCTCAGATTGGTGCCTACTACATTGATCACATCAACAGTAAGTTATCTTTTGGTGAAATAAAGTACATTAGAAAACAAATCTCCAAAAATCTGTAGCCTGGTCGTGCAAAAGGATGTACATTTTACAAAGTAAATTGCCTTATTTTAAACTTTGGTTTTCTTAATGACTAGCTTAGGTACTTGGGGCATGCATGAGGAACTATTCCTATGGAGACAGAAGAGAGGATGTCTGGGCCGTCTGTTGGGCCAGCAGTGAGTGTAATCCAATATATGTCAACTAGGCTGTGCTCAGTAATAATATATAAATCATTTGGTGTGCAACAGGTGTGATACAAAGAGGTTTATTTAAGGGCAGAGTGGCAAAGAGACAGAAAGAGACAGTGGGAGAAGAGGGAAAGCATAGGAGAGAGAGAGAAAAGGGGATGGGTGGGCACCCCAGGAGAGAAAGTCAGAGAGAGAGAGTGACAGACAGGAGGATCCTTTATATCTGGAGTGCACCTGGCTTGCACCTGGGGTGTGTGTGTGATGACGTCAGAGGTTGCTAGGCATCTAGCCTAACACTGCTACTCCTGATTGGAGTTCTTTTATGCTTGTCTAGAAAAGAATAGAGCACCATATGGTATGTTCTGGGTGCCTGAGGAGGGGTGGATGCTCTCCAGTGGTTCTGTAGTCAGCATAGCTGTGTGGAAGTGCTGAACCCCTTTCTTCCTGCATGCTTATTTGCTTTTGGCTTTTTGGGAGGACCTCTTGCTTTCAGAGCGTTCAGACCTGCCTGGGTATGGCAAGGCAGGGTACTGACATGGCCATGAACTTGGTATATAAAGAGCTTTTAGACATTTTAGTAATGTGCCTGTGTGAGTGCGTGTGCTGTGGAATTCAGAAGAGGTCTTCAGATCCCCGGGAACCAAACTTTGAGCTTTTAGCCACTGAACCTTCTCTCTAGCCTCCAGCCATACAGTGCTTATTCTTGTTTTTGTTTTGTTTTCGAGACGGTTTCTCTTTGTACTCCTGGCTTCCTGGAGCTCACTTTGTAGTCCAAGCTGGCCTCAAACTCAGAGATTTGCTTCCCTCTGCTTCCCGAGCGCTGTGATTACACGCATGCACCACGCTGCCTGCTCATACACTTTTAAAAACATATACTTGGAGTATTTTTTAATTTGTTTGTGTATATGTGAATGCATGTTAACATGAATATTTACTGAGCCCTTTAAACTTTTATTCAAATTGTACTATACAGAAAACACGTTGACTCATTTTTTTTCACTTAAAATTATGTTATAGATTTGAGGGAGTCTTGTCTTGTTTTTCTTAGATCTGTTCTTATATCAGAACTGTCTTACAGACAGTGCTCTCAGGTATCTTTAGGAGTTATCTCACTTAATACCTAACAGTGATAGTTTGTCTTGCCCTATGGAGGTATGTAGTACGGTCTTTAAAATACATAATTAAAAATAAAATAAAATACATAATTTACCTTATTTTATGTGTGTGAATGCTTTGCCTGTACCGTATGTGTACTGGTGGCCACAGTGGTCAGAAGAAGGCACCCAGTTCTCTGGAAATGAAGCTATAGTTGGTTGTGAATCACCATGTGGGTCCGAGAATCACACCCAGGATGTCTGCAAGTGCTTCTGACTGCTAAGCGTCACTTCAGCCTGCACAATACAGTGCTTGAGAGGCCCCAAACAGCCCATATTAAAAGGGAGGTGAGATTCAGGAGCAGAAGGAACAGACACCCTAAGATCCCACCTCAGAGTTCTAAAGAGCATGAGGCAGAGCACCCCTCTCGTGTGCGCGTGTGTGTGTGTGTGTGTGTGTGCGCGCGCGTGCGTGCGCGCGTGCGTGTGTGCACGCACAAGTGTGAGCGCACATTTGGTACTGAGATCCCAGCACCAGTGCATGCTGAAAGTTTGTGCCTGGTTAGAATTGTATTTAATTTTATGGGATTTTAAAGTTTTATGTATTTTTATCTTATTTATTTATTTATAAATGAATTTTATGTGGTACATATCTTGAGTGCCTGGAGCCCAGGGAGGCCAGAAGAGAGCACCGGAGCCTCTGGAACTGGAGTCACAGATGGTCGGAAGCTGCCCTGTGGGTGCTAGAACTCAGACCTGGGTTCTTCAGAGAAGCAGCCAGTGCTCATAACCACTGAGTCATCTCTCCAGCCCAACTTTGTGATTTTTAAATAAGATTTTCTTGATAGAGTAGTATTATATATTAATAATAATATCCCCTGTCTGCCAATCTAATATACAGTTATGGTTATTCAGTGATGAACCACCAAAAGCTGTACTCTTTAAGAGTGGCACTTCATTTTAAACAGCATATTCTGTCCTTGGAAATACACAATTCACTGGAATATCTGAAATAGCTATTTAACTTTGGAATACTTACTTTAGGTGGATAAACTTAGCTGTCTTTCTATCAAGTAATATCTGGGACTCCAAAAGCCAACCAGTTGTCCAGTTCAACAAAAATAAGCTGCCGTGGTAACCAAGTGGGAACTTGACCTGCCCCAGCTTCAAAGAGTGCGTGCGTCAATGTGTGTGTGCATGTGTGCTTGTACATGCGTTTGTGTTTTGAGACAGTCTTATGCAGCCCTGGCTGGCCTGGAACTTGCTGTTTAGATCAGGCTGGCCTCAAAAGTCATAGATGTATGCCTACCTCTTTACCCCGAGTGCTAGGATCAAAAGCATTGGCTACTATAGCCAGCCCTTGTGTGCTTATTTCATATTTTTCTGTCTTAATAAACACTGGAAACTCTCAAAATGAATCTAAACCAAAACTGCTAAAGAAGAAATAAATAATAAATATCTCCCTGCCTCCTCAAAACTGTCCCTCGCAGGTGTGTGAAACCTCAACGTGCCCACATGCACTCTAGCATAGCTATGACTGAGGCCCAGCCCAACATCATTACTTACTTAAACACTGAGTTTCTGTGTGTGCGGCTTGTTTTGTTGTCTATTGAGTGTAAATCCTGTAGATATAATGTGTATCAGGATGTCAAAGGATTTGGCCTGCATGCATCCTTTACCAGATACAGTCCCCTTTAAGGGGAGACTCCCTGAAAAGCATGGCCTGTATGAACTTCACTTTCTCCACTGCTTTCCATTTGCTCACAGTGTCCGCTTTTGCTCAGGTCATTGGAGGCACAAGATGATGACTGCCAGGCACCGCTGTGATCTTGACTTCTTTGATTTGTCACCATGGATCATTCCTTCTTCCTGGCTTCTCTGGATTATGTAGGGTCTTTCTCGTGGAGATCCTTTCTGTACCTGATTGTTTCCTTCCAGCATTTCTCCCGTTTGACCCTTCTTGTAGGATTTCTGGAAGATTCTTCTGCTGTTTTCATCCTTTGGATCTTCATGGGTAATAACTTCAGTTTCTTCTTTTAGGTTGTTGGCTGCTAAAATTTGTCCCTTAAGCCTTCCAGAATTCTGGATGTATATCTTTGACTTCTTTCTAGAACATTGCTTCTCTGTTTTGCCCATCCTGTTTTCATCCTCTGCCCTGTGCTAATCCTCCATGGAAGGTTGTGCCGTAGTGTCATGTGCCTCCTTGGCTGGCTTCTGTTCTGTGTGTGCTGGTCGAAACTCTAGCCCCGAACTCTGAGCACTCCCTAGGCATTCCCTTATGTCCACTGACCGTGTCCTTCTAGAACTGGTCTGCTCAGATGCCTCTGCTCCTGAGGCTGCACTATCCACTGTACATCCACCTTCCCATGGACTAGGTGCCTAGTCCATACAGTTCTGCAATCCTTGGCACATGAGAGATCTTTTAAAGCATTGTCATCTTGCACTTGCATTTGTCTGCACTTCATGAATCTTCACCAGTTGTGAGCCTCTTGGGGGCAATGACCACATTTTTGTATTTATCCTTGAATGCCTGGTCTAAATTCCTGAAGGAAGAACTGTGTTATATAACTCATAGGATAAAAGTAGATTTTTTTTCTAAATAAAGGATTTATAGTGCATTTCAAGCACATGTTATACTTCAGAAAGAAACATTCTGAATATGTAAAACCTTGATAAATCAGAACATGAATTTTTAAGCCTATACTTTGCTTTATTGTATAATTTGTAGTCTAGTGGCCCGATAGATACACTATTCCCTGAGGGACCTGAGTTACCTGAAGCAAGTAGTTTCCTTACTGAGAAGGAGCTGTTGTAATCTCATTAATCTTCAAGACATTCCTGCAAAGTAGTTTATCAGGAGCAAATGGTATTATTCTTTATAACAGCTGGTCCACACATATGTTGTGTTTTGACATTGTATAGTTTCAGCATTATTTCCTCTTTATTTAGATAAAAAATGAAACAATGAATGTTTGGTTGCTTAATAGTATTGCTGCAAACACTCGTAAATATTAGCAATAAGGGTTTGACCTTGACAGTGAAGTAACTTCAGGCATGTCTCACATTTGCCTTCTGCCTTCTTAGCAGGTGTGTGTATGGCACATAGATAGCAGGGACAGGATGTTTGCGTGACCTAGAAAGTAAGGATGCTGTTTATAAAGGTTTGGTAGTATTACTACAACATAGGAAAATAATCGTTAGAAGATTTATTTATGTGTATGTACAGGTGTAAGCCTGCACGAGCTTTTGTGCGCTATATGTGTACAGGAGCCAGGGAGTCAAGAAGTGGGCACAGGGTCCCTTGGGACTAGAGTTACAGGAGGTTTGAGCTGCAATGTGGGTGCTCGGGATCAAACCTGGGTCCTCTCCAAGCACAGGAGTTATCATTAATCCCTGGGCCAACCCTTTAGCTCTAGGAGAAAAACCTTTGATAGCTCAGCACTACCACACACACACACACACACACACACACACACACAAACACACAAAACCAACCAAACCAACCAGAAACCTGTGCTAATTAGGTCTGGGAGGATGGCTCAACACATAAGACTACTTGCTATTCTTTTAGGGAACCAGATTCTGTTCCAAGCAGCCACATGGGGTGGTTCACATCCTCTTCCAGTCTCGTTCATAAACGTAGTGAGCATGCGTAGTCTTGGGCACATATACTTCAAGTTAAAGAAGTCTTTAAAAATAAACCGCCCTAATGAGTTGAACAATGGCACTGTGGAATGTATTTTATATATACATTTGACAAGGAACTCATATTCAAATCATGTGAAGAGTTTGGCAAAAGTCAATGTTAATGAGAAAAACTAATTTCAAAATAAACAACAAACCTAGATACTTCATGGACACAGCCGTGGCTCCTTTATATGCATCTATGATGTCAATGTATTATAATAGATGTATTTTTATTGCTTATGAGTAGTCTATCTAAAACTCTATTCTGAAATTGAAATTGTTCCTAGTTGGGGCTATTATGAAAAAGGCTGCTGTGAGCATTATTATAGAACATTGGGTTTTGTTTGTTTTTCCCTGCTTTTTGTCTTTACACTGTACAGTCTTTACGGGTATGAGCAAGTGCATATGCATGCTTTCAGTGCTGTGTATTGAATCCAGGCCTGTGTAGTCCGGAGCTACAGCCTCAGTTCATTAACTGCCTCTTAGCTTACAGAATGCTGGTGTTAACTCAGTGTAAACGGCTGTGATGCAACAGATTTGTAGAAGACTAAACTTGTGGACAGTTGGATAGTGTTTCTGCCCCTGTTTGCTGCTCATGGCAGCTGTCATTCTTTCTGACTTAAGTAAGAGTTTCACTCCTTTAGATATATCATCTATTTTTTTGAAGTAAAAATTGTGATTAAAGTTCCCCTGTGCCACATGTAGCGCAGGGCAGAATGCCCTTATTTTATAAGCCTAGTGACCGGCTAGGGTAGGTTTACATGGCATTTGTGTTGCTCTCGTATCAGTGGATAGGCATTTAGGTTGCTTCCAACTTTTAGTTACTGTGCGAAATGCTGCAAGGAACATGGGTGTGAAAATTTTCTCTGAGAGCCTGTTTTTGATTGTTTTGGAGAAATACCCAGAAGTAGGATGCCTAGATCACAGCTCTGGTTTTAACTGAGGAATTTCAACTGCTTTTCATGCCCAGCTCCCAGCACAAGGAGTCCTGTTCCCAGCATCCTCTTAACTAAACACTTACTTCCTGGTAACATACTGAGAGTGACCATCCAAAGGGGGCTTGAGAGATATACTACTGTGGTTTTCATTTGCACTTCTTTGAGAATTAGTGATGTTAAACATCCTTTCCTATGTTTATTGGCCACTTGAATATCTTCTTTGAGAAAATGTCTAGTTGAGGCCATGACCTATTTTTTAACTGGGATGTTTGGAGTGGTAGGAATTCTTATATGTGTATTCTGTACATGAGTTCTTTATTATATATGCTTTACCAGTACCTGTTTTCAAGTGTTGGATGTACTTACCTTGAGAAGCAGAGTTTTTATTCCTTTTTAAATGTTAAAAATTCATCTGTTTATTTTCATGTTTTGAAGAAAATCTAATCATGTATCCAGACTGGCCTTGGGTTCCTGGCTATCTCTATGCCTTAGTTTCCTGAGTCTGGGTATAGGCTTGGGCCATCAGCACTCATATTGGGTAGCTCACAACTGTGTGTAGCTCTGGCTCCAAGGGCATGTGACACTTCTGGCTTCTGCAGATACCCATGCACACATACAAAGGCATATGTCATATACGTAGTTTAGTAATAACAAAAAGTCTTTTTTTTTCTTTTTTGATGAAGCTCATTATAGCACCCTTTTTTTCTCCTTTATGGTTGGTAGGTTTTGTTTGTGTTCTAGCTGAGAAATTTCCATAGGTGGAAAAGGTCTCCCGTGGTTGCTTCTAGGTTTAAGTTTATGGTTCAGTATTTGTGTGTGATTTTTCTTACTCTTCTATGTATGTGAGGCTGTTCCAGAGCTATTGACGTTTTTATTTTGCACACCGAACTGGTCTAGAGCCTAGACTGGAAGTAGTTTGACTGTGCGGCTCTGCCTCATTCCACGTAATGTGTGTTTCCTCGTGCTCCTTAGCTGCCTTCCCTCCAAGTACTGTGAGTGTTTGAGCCATGAGGTGAGACGCCTCCGGCCCGCGTCCATTTTCCAATGTATGTTGGAGATTTTATGTCAGGTGCATAGTTACATTTACTGGAGAATCAATTTGTTAGCTTCTTCAAAAGAGCCTGTTGGAAGTGTGAGAACTGTATTTATAAGCAATTTGGGAAGGGTGAAGTATGCTGATGACCCCGTGAACATGATATAATTTGCCATTTATTTAAAGATTTTAGTTTCTTGGGGTTTTCAGAATGGAGGCTTTTGTTTGCTGCTGTTGTTATTGTTTCCATTGAATTTATGTAGATGTTTTTATTCTAAATACAATTACAGTAATATTATAAAAATCAACTTTTACGTACATAATTTGCATACGCGATGTATGCATTTTAAGTATGCTGCCTCTTCAGTCAAGACAAAGAAATTTTCAGTCCTAGGGGATTTTGTCTTTGCCTTTGGCAATTAGCCTTTCTTCAATACCATGGGAACTGACCTTTGCCACTGAAGATTAGTTTTGCCTTTTTTCTAAAAATGCCAGGAATGATATTTTGGATCCATATGTATAGATGTATAGATGTTGTGTGGCTCTTCTTGTTCCCTGGTAGTATATGGCTCTGGGGATAGATCTGGGAATGGATGTCTGGGGTTGTCTGTTGTGAGTGAATCTACCGTGAGCTGCCCTTTGTGAGCGGACACCACCATATACAGTGTAAAGTCCCGAGACATGTGTGAGGCATGCCAAACACAGGGTGACTCTTAGATGAAATAGCCGAATAGTCCTACAAATGCCTGTACCTTGTAACGTTGTGACTCTTAGTCTTGAAGAGTGCTGTCTGTTCTTGTTCTGTTGCCATTCTAAAGGTTAGTTGGCTCAGGTGTGTGTAAAGTAGACCCTATGTAGTTTTGATTTGCCACTGATGGTGAACACCTCTAAACGTATTCATTACCATTGCTGTGTGCACACATCTCTCTGTATGTGAAGAATTTGTTTATGTATTTTGCCCATGTTTTTGTCACTTATCCTGTTAATGAATTGCTAGAACTTTGTGTTTGCATTAGACTCTTATGAATCTTTCTCTTCTCCCCTGTGGCTTCTCTTTTCAGTTTCCGTCAGCAGATTTGAAGAGCTGAAGATTTTAAAAGTCCAATTAACTTTTATAAATGCCGCCTACCTTTTGAGCTCTAAGAAGTCTTTTTTCCTTTGAGAAGGCGTGAAATGTTCTGCTTTTTATTGTAGACATTTCATGAAGCTTTTACAGTTTAGATTGCTGCTCCACACCAAATTATTTTCTGAGTTTTTTGTGAAGTAAAATTGGGGTCTCTTCTTTCTAAGTAGATATTGTATCATTCCAGACCATCTCTTTCTTTAGTGCACGTAGTGCACGTGTTGGTTGCGTATATCTGTGAGCATGTGCTGTCACCCATGCATGCATGTTAGAGCCAGAGCTTGATCTCAGGTGTCTTCCTTCATTGCTGCTCATACTATCTTTTAAATCCTACTGTTTGAACCTGGAGTTTATGGATTTGGCTTGTACAGCGAGCCCCTGGGATCTGCCTCACTCCCAAGCACTGGGCTTGTAGAAACAACCTATTCCTGATTTTGTGTGTTGTGTTGAGGATCTGATGCTCACACAGCAAACATTTTACACACTAGGGCATTGTCCCAGCACCCCCAGAACCATTTCTTGTGTGGCTCGTCTCTTCCTACATAAGTGATTGGTTACCTTTACTTAAAATATGTTGGTGTTTGTCCCAGTTACTGTTCTAGTGCTGTGAAGAGTCACCGTGTCCGAGGCAACCAATAAAAGGAAGCATTTAATTGGAGACTTGCTTATAGTTTCAGAGAGTTAGTCCACAGTCATCATGACAGGGGACATGGTGGCAGGCAGGCAGGCTTGACCCTGGAGCAGTTACTGAGCCATGGCATCTTATCAACAACAAGATGGGGGCAGAGAAGGAGGCAGACGGAACTGGAGTGGCTTTGAAACCAAAGCCCATCCCCAGTGACAGAACTCCTCCAAGATCACACCGTCTAATCCTTTATGAACAGTCCACCAACTGGGAACCAGGCACTCATGTAAATGAAGAGAGGGCATTCTCTTCCAAACCACCACAATGTGCATCTGTCTGTTTCTGAGTTTCTGTTCTGTTCAGTTGTCTTATGCTGATAGCATGTAACCGTAATTAGAAGGCTTTTATGTCTTGGAACATGTTGATGTTTGTTCTTTAACTTGGCTCTTCATGAAAATTATTTTTCAAGAATCACAAATTTTTATATTTCTATGTAGACTGTAGAACCATCTTAATTTATATTTTAAAATCCATGATAGAATTCTGAGTTTGTTAAATTAGTGGACAACCTGAAGAACTGAACACTGTTAAGTCTTCCAAGGATGCAGTGTCTCTATAATCGACTCCTGAATTCCCAGGATGGGGCATCTCTGTGTTCGCCTCCTGTATCTGCTCAGCTTTCATATAGCATTTGCCCTGAGAAGGGTGCTTCACCTTCGCTGGTTTTTCCACTGCTTTATATTTGGGTGCTATGGTAGATAATAAGCTGTAAACCTTCATTTTACAACTCCTTTATCAGTGGATAACATTTTGTGTAGAAATTCCTACACCTTCAAATAGGAAAAGCCTTTCTTTACTTTGCTTTTAATTTCTGCACCATTTTAGAATCTTCAGTGATTTGAAAATGGTAAAACAGACATTTGTACTTTCTAGCCTTTCAGGACTCACAATGCTAGCTGTCACTTTTGTTCTGTACTTTTGTAGATGTCCTTTATGAGACAGAGTATTCTTCAGTCACAGTCCCTGGGACTATATATGTAGTGTTCTCATTATGAATGAGTGCAGAATTAGTAATCAGATTATTTGTTACAGTGACTCTTTCTTTTATTAATGGAATTATTATGCTTGTTTTAAACATTAAACCAAATAGACTGTTCTTGATTAAATATATACATGTTTTCAGTGTCTGCTGGGATTCAGCTAAAGGGCCCTATGTAAATGCCCAATTCCCAAGCACACACCTATGCAAGGCAGGGATGGGGGAGATGGAGGGAGAAAGGGACAGAGAGACAGAGGAATAGAGAGACAGAGATTGACTATGTAGCCCTGGCTAGTTTAGAACTCACTAGGTAGATCTGGTTAGGCTCAAACTCAGAAATTTGCCTGTCTCTGCCTCCCCAGTGCTGGGATTAAGGGTGTGTACTTCTACACCTGGCCTCAAACCCCTTTATAAAGTGGCCCAGTATCAGCATGTACCTACACATCTTCCTGCGTGCTTCAGGTCACCCTATGTTACTTAAAATGCTAATGCAATGTAAATAATTGTTCTGCTATCTTGTTTAGACAATCAGGACAAGATAGAAAGGCCATATATGTTATTAAAGGTGCATCTGTCATTGGTGCAGCTACAGTATGTGCTCTATAATTGCTTGGATTGGTGAATGTAGAACCCTTGGATATGGAGGGTTGTCTTATTTATATACTTCACAATTCAATTTGCTTATATTTAGACAAAATTTGTGTCTGTTTATAAGGAATATTGAGCTTCTGTTTTCCTCCCTAGTGGTAATTCATTCTCTGTGTCTCTGTATCTGTTTCTCACGCATTCTCTCTGTCTCTCTCTGTCTCTGTCTCTGTCTCTCTCTGTCTCTCTCTGTCTCTCTCTCTGTCTCTGTCTCTGTCTCTCTCTCTGTCTCTGTCTCTCTCTGTCTCTCTCTCTCTCTCTCTCTCTCTCTCTGTCTCTCTCTCTCTCTCTCTGTGTGTGTGTGTGTGTGTGTTTCTGCCTCTCTCTCCCAGCCCTGAAATAGATCAACCTTGGTAAAAGCTCAATGAATATTTTAAAATATTGTTAATTTTACAATTATTGAGTCAATTTTCCCCCAATGAAAATTTAAGTTGTGATCTTATTTTTCTTTCATATGATTGCTACTTATTTCCTCATTTTTGTCGTCTTCAGATATTTTCCTAGGGCTGTAACCCCTGCATATGACTGTATATGCTTTCATAGATGTGCCTCATGGTCTCTGCTTCTGTTCCTGATGGAGTATGACCTTAACTTAAATAAATCCTTTCTGTCTCCAAGTTGCTTTAAGTTCTGTGGTTCTCAGCCTGTAGGTCACAACTCTTGTGGGAGTCAAATGATCCTTTTATAAGGATTCCTAAGACCACCAGAAAACACAGATATTTATATTATGACTCATAACAGTAGCAGAATTACAGTTATAAAGTAGCAACACAAATAATCTTATGGTTGGGGGTCACCACAGCATAAGGAACTGTATTAAAGGGTCACAGCATTAGGAACATTGAAGACCATTTTAGTCAATGTTTTATCATGGCAAGAGAAATCAGGCTTTTTGCTTTTTTTCTAGGATGGCCCCTAGGAGACTTAGAGTATTGTCTGGCCACATCAGACCCTTCCCCACATTTTTTGACAAAAAGTGGACTTTTGTTTTGGAGCTTTTTTTTTTCTCTTGATTCCATTTGTAATCTCATGCGATCCAGGAAATAACAAGAAATATTACAGACATAAAACAACAAAAACAGGAGTTACTGTCACGGTGTCTTCTTTTCTTACCAGTCCTTTTAGTTTTAGTCTTCCTTTGATTGGTTTCTGGATTCTGTGCTCTGACTTCAGTTGTAATCCCTGGGAGTGATGGATGGTGTGTGCTTACTCCATGCTGCTCTGAAACAGCTTCCTAGGTAATGTGTTTTGCTGGGATTTGAAGAAGAGTTTTGATGTATCTATGATGGTTTATATAGCATTGTTGTCTCTCAATGGAGAACATTAATCTCAAGCCTTTCTGTTGTTTTACTGCCCGCATCCTCTAAGCCCCCTAGGTAGACAAACTGTTATTTAGAAGGAAGAAAATGGGTAGATAGTTACATTTCCTGGTACTTAACATGATTAAGTAAAGCCTAATATTTATAAATGAGATGTGTGTATTGGAATCCCCCTCTGCTGGGAAACTGAGGTAATGACCCAGAAGTGCTAGAGCCCTGTTAAAGTTGTTAAAGCACTATAACGCTAATGATAGACCTATATTGTAGGCACTCTTTTGGTGGTTAAGATTCCTCTAAGCTGGGGGCCCTAAGATAATTTGACTGTCTAACTGACATAGTTAAACCCTTCCCTGATGTGCTAACTGCTTTAGTGGAGGACCGCCAGCTAAACAGCTGGCCAGGCTGCTTTTCTGGCAGCCCTGACACTTTGAATTTCAAAATGGCCTCGAGGAAGTTACGCTGTAACTACACCTGCTTGCTGTTGTTTGAAACAGATGTGATAGATTTCTCTCTCTCTTTCTCTCTCTCTCTTTCTATCACAAGCCTCAGTGAACTTCATCAAGTATTTTTACCCAGGCCAGCCAGAAAGCAATTCCCAGGGTGGTCCAGCAAAGAAAATATAATTGGTGTCAATATTTTCTTTCATTTGCATAAAGGACCGCTCTTGTTGGTGCAAACACAGCCCTTTGTTTTTACAAAGGTACTATGCCTAGTGTAAATTCCCCCCACTCCCCTTGGTATAGGAGGCTGTTCAGCTCATTTTTCTAGCTAGCCTACAATCATGTCCTGTTTGGTCTTTTGTCAGCTTGACCAAGCTAGAGTTATCTGGGAAGTGGAAATTCAATGGAGAAAATGTCTCTCTCAGATTACCTGTAGGGAAGGCTGTGAGGCATTGTCTTTCTTAATGATTGGTGAGGGAAGGCCCAGGTCACTGTGAGTGCTGATACTCCTGGGAGGGTGGCAGGAAGTGCTGGGTTGTACAAGAAAGCAGCCTGAGTAAGCTGTGAAGAGCAAGCTGGTAAGCATCATTGGTCCGTGGCTTCTGCCTCAGCTCCTGCACCAAGATTGAAAGCAGCTTCTGTTCTGAGGAAGCTCAGGACAGAACTCAGGGCAGGAGCCTCGAGGCAGGAGCTGATTGGTAGCATGGTAGGAAATGTTAAGTTGAAAATGTGATAACATATTTTGCATATTTGTCAAATTTGGGACCTTTTCATTTTTCTTCCACCTTGATGTAGATTTTATATAAGTTCTTCAGCCTTCTTTCAGATTTTCCTTGTTTTATGATTTTATTCTTTCTCTCATTTGTTTGATTTATATTCCATTTGAAGTTCCATGAATTTGTTATTCTCAAAGCTGTGACCTCTCCTTTCCCTTCAGTGTGTGCCCCTTTTTCTGTCATATGCTTTTTGTTGCAATTACTGTCATGTCTCTCTAGTCTGTTTCCAAGTCAGTGTCTTCATTGTGGTCAAACTTTGCCTATGAGAAACTTCTAATTGTTTGTGTTCAAACCCTTAAAAAAAGATTTTTTAAAACCTTTTTATATTATCTCACATATTTTGGTCTTTATGGATACTAAATGGAAAATAATTTAGAATCACCTCATTTTGATGCTTTTTCTCATTCACACCTTTGCTTTCTTCTGTTTTCCCAACTTAGCCATCATAGCCTTACACATTTCATAAAAGTAGTAGTGCCGAAAATAGGAAATGGGGATAAAAATTGCATGTTCACAAGACCTAGAGCTAACTAATTTTCTGAGTCTTGGATGTACATCTTTTCAGTTCTTTTCCTATTGAGGCACAAATATACTCACAATTGGAATTTTATATCCAAGTACAATTATAGTGTTTTATAAACTGTTTTCCTTTCACTTCATATTTAACTTTCGCCACAAAGGCTTCCATGCTGTCATATCAACCCTTTGGCAGTGGAACCTCACACTTCTGTCAGGTGATCTTCTAAAGTATAGTTAGGGTCCTTGCATGTGTTTGTGTGCACGCTGTTGCTTACAAAGTGAGTTTCCACCGTACACAAGGAAAATTGATTACCATTGCACTCATAGTGCAGGAACAGGCGGAGGCCCCTCCCTTCTGAGGTGTAGCTGTGCTGTCTGCAGAAAGTGCTAGCTGACCCCCAACGGTTGGCTGAGTTAACAGGAGAAAGGGAGCGTGTGACAGCTTTAGGGGCTGGGGAGGAAGAAGACCATAGCTAGAGCCAAAGGCTTCAGCAAGCTAGAGAATGCAGGGCTTGGTAAAATAAAAAGGAAACTCAATGTGTTAGTCTCTGTGAGTTTTGACTGGAGAAGTGCAAGGGGCTAGGTCCGCTTGCCTGGGAGTTTTTCCTGTCCTGTTTAATTACGGTTAGACTCACTGACGTCATGCATTTTCAATCAGAAGAAACCTGCACTCTCTAAGTTACTCTGTACTTAGCCATCTTTCTCTGAAGACAATCAGCTCATTCTGGTATAAATTTGTAGGATATTTTTGTTTACTCTGCATAATGATTTCTTCCAACATCTCATTTTATTCATTTTATTGCATCTAATAGGAGCTTAATAATCGTTTATGGAAGAAATGAGTAACAAGTAAATTTTGCAGCTACTTTATAAAAATGAAGATAAGAAAAGTTGTTCATATTTATTTCATTCATTCTTTTGAGCACAGCAGGAGAAATCAAAGACTGCATTATAGACAGAAACACTATTCTCTGAAGTGTACTGTTGTCTTCCATGATAAGCTTTTGTGTTTCCTATCTGTAAAGTCCCATGTCTATGGAACTGATGGGCTGTGAATTCTCTTGAGATACACAGTGTTTTAAAGCATGTAGTATATTACTTCTTTAATATAGCAGACAGCATGCAAATTATATTGCATTATGATGTAGTAATCTCCCAAGGCCAGGAGGTCTTAAAAAAGATACCACATTTTGTAAAACACACTCTTCTTGTGTGTTTACTTTTAATAAATATTCCTTTTAAATCTGTTCAGCAAATATAACAGATGGAGATGAAGCCTAGTCTTGCTTTATGAAACCTTCGAAGACGCCTTTGGGAGTCCTCTTTCGAAGTTCATATTTGAACTGTGCAATATTTCAGAAATATAAATGTTTCCTGCCTCTGTTGTAACAAATTCAAACCAGTATACTCAAGTGTTCTTTTCAGACCCATCCAAAACACATTATTATCACACGAAATACTAATTGTTTGCTGTCCTCTTTAGTGTTGTTTTAATTCATTAATTTGAGTGTCAGTGTTGGAGCGATGTCTCTGGCCTTTCCACCGCTGATAAATACTCATTTGAGTACCAGTTTTCAAACGTGGGGACAAATATGACCATCAGATTCTGAGAGTTGCCTGCTTACTGTTCTGATTACAAACATTCAAACCTTTGCAACTCTTCACCTGATTGGTTTAATAGTTGCATGTCTCCCTGTGACAAATTACTAATATTTTTTCATCTTGCAGTCACTGTGGGCTATGAGTCAGGTAAGGCTGAGCTGCTCTGGCTACAGTTTTCACAAGCCTGTAACTCGGGCGCCGGGCTGCAGTCCTCCGTACCCTGCAGTCCTCCTTGGGCTCCTCTGGAGAAGGCTCTGCTCTAAATCCAGGCTGTGGTCTTGTTAGTATTCCCTTCCGCTGTCGGCCAGAGGCTTCCTCATGCCTTTCTAAGTGAGCTTCTCCACCAGGCACCTCACGCCATGGTACCTGGCTTCCCCGTGATGGTAGGGTTGGGGGTAGAGAAAGAAAGAAAAGGAACAGAGTGCTGTCCCTCTGAAGCCCAAAAAAAGGACCATAAATTCCTATTTGTTATGCTATGGGCTCCGTGCTTTGATACATACATGCTCTGTATGTATCTGCATGTAGTCGTGTGAACTAAGTAGTAGCTGCTACACAGTTGAGCACTTTAGGCTCTTATTGGGTGATCTCTGCCTACCTTCCACTGTCCGCAGATGGCTGCTCCATGTTGTTTTGTCCTTGAAGATTCTTGTCCAGAGAGTCTGCACATTCAGGGAAGAGACAGTGGATGGAGCATTTATACCCAATAATTACATGGGATGTACATCTTCTGTGTATTTAAATATTTATATTTCTAAAATGAGTATTCAAAATTGTGCTTTAGAGAAAGCTCAGCTTTTATTAGCCAGTGAATATGAAGCAAGAGACGGTCTGATTCACCATTTTATGAATCACCCGGGCCCTCTCTAAGCCCCAAGAGCCTTCCCTATCTGCACTGCTTCAGCTTAATATACCTTATACTTGGGGACCGAGTTACACATTTCCAGGACCGCCTGGCCCCTGAAGAGTCAGTCCTGTGGGCCAACGAAGACCTCCTCAGTTCTCTCATCTGTTTTAGTTTATATGTCTGAGTGTTTGTCTGTGTGTATGTGTGTGCATGTGCTGAGTGTGTGTGCCTGGTGCCCAGATCAAAGGAGGGTGTCATGTTTCCCAGAAGTGTAGTTACAGATGGTTGTGAGCTACCTTGTGGGTTCTGGGAACTGAAGCCAGGTCCTCTGCAAGTGCAACAAGTATTTTAAACCGCTGAGCCATTTTTCTAGCCCCACATGTCTTTAACATGGCCGGCACTCTTCTGAGTCTTTAAAGTGTATGCAATTACCCTAAAATTTTTATCTATTAAAACTAGCTTTTTCTTTTGCATCATTAGGGGAGGAAGGTGTGTGTGTGTGTGTGTGTGTGTGTGTGTGTGTGTGTGTGTGTGTGTGTGTTTATATGTGGTAGGCAAGCTCTCTACCAGTGAGCTTCATTCTGAGCCCCCTCAGTCAGCTTTGTTAAGGTATAGCATACAGTGAGCTGCATCTGTTTTCAGTACACAGTTCATGCATTTTAATGTACCACATAACCTTTGTAACAACCAAGAGATGGAACGTTCTCGTCCCCTGAAAAAGGACATTTGCTCTCTGCTATTGGGCCTGCTTCCCAGGTAGCCATTGATCACTTTTCTGTCATTGAGGTTGATTTGCCTTTTGTCAGATTTTATAGAAATGCTATAGAGGAAGTGTTATTTGGGGTCTGAGAATCATATGTATTGTTTGTATTTTTTTCTTTTTATTGCTGAGAAGTATTTATTGTACGGTTATACCAAAATTTAAATACTACAGTTGGTGACCTTTGTTTATTGTGAATAAAGCTGCTAATGAATATTTTTATTCAGGTATTTCAACTAGTACATAGTCTCATATTTCTTGAGTAAATAAGTTGCCAAATCTTAGGAGATATGACGGTAACCTAAATGTTTTCTAAAGCAGCTCCTCTGGCGGACGTTCCCAGCCACTATGAATGAGGGCTGTGGCTGCCTCACCTGGCCTCTAATGCTTGTCCTGGCAGTTTTAAATTTTGTTTTAATCTTTACTGTTTTGCCTGCATGTGTCTGCCGTGTGAGTACAGTGCCCACAGAGGACAGAACAGGGTCTGCAACTGGAACTGGAGTTGCAGATGGTTGTGAGCCACCATATAGATGCTGGGAATTGAACCCAGAGGCTCTGTAAGAGCAGCCAGTGCTCTTAACCATTGAGCCATCTCTCCAGCTCCATATATTTTGATCACTTAGAATATGTGGTAGTGTTTCTTAATAGTTTAACATATACCTCACTGGTAATATGGGCCTTTTCACCTTCTCTCTGGCCAAAAGCATATATTCTTTTGTGGCTTGTCATTACAGACATTTGAGGTGACCGGTCTCTTAGCCTAACTACTGGCCTCCTTGTGGACTCACAAACGCCGCACTTTGTCTTTTAAGCCCCATTTACCCCAAAGCCCGACACCAGCACACAGCAATACATACCTTTATTATAAGGTAAACGCTTAGGGGGACCCTTCCAGGGTCCAAGTTCCATTGGCAGTGGTTAGTACTGGTGCAGAGCGTTTGACAGTAACGAAAGGACTTTCTCCTCAGAGCAAGAGCAGGGTGGCTTTAGTTTTTAATAGTTTTAAATTTTCTAGTCTACCACAGAGTGACTGATATTTTTGGTAAGATTCAATAAAAATGAGTTCATACTAAAGTAAAATGCCCACAAAGAAATGCAAGTCCCAGTATTTATAGATTCAACAGATATACAATAACTGAATAAAATTGCTATTCAGACAGTTGTCTTGATTTTTATATTGCTGTGAACATAAAAGTGAAGTTGAGAACCAGTGATGGTCTGCGGACATGGCCGGGAGCAATGCTGATGTAGTCGGTAAGAGGGCAGGAGTCCTGTGTTAGGCCCTGCAGAAGTCCATTTGCCTCAGAGTCTCCACGGCTGTGGATGCTGGTGATGACTGAGCTCTTGTTTTCTGGGCATTGGGGAGCCAGAGAATCCGCAAAAGGATGATCCAATGGGTGACATCTATGTGAAGGGCTTATAGTTAGAGCACGTGATTGTCAAGGACTGTAAATGAACTTCAAGAACTATAAATGAACATCAGGAGGTGGTATTGGAGTAAACAAAAGGAAACAATCCCTATATCCAAATTTTAGACAAGTCAGTCCATAAAAGTTTCCAGCAGATGCTTTAGAGGATACAAGAATTTAAACTAGCTAGCCCCTCCATGAATAATCCCACAAACACGATTAAATGCCAACAAACTCTCACCTACTGTTTTACAGAAACCACGCAGATTGAAGATCCGAGAAAACAGTGGCGGGGCGAGCAGGAGAAGATGCTCAAGGACTATCTCTCTGTGGCCCAGGACGCACTCAGGACGCAGAAAGAGCTGTACCATGTGAAGGAGCAGAGGCTGGCGCTGGCTCTTGATGAATACGTACGCTTAAATGATGCCTACAAGGAGAAGTCAAGCTCCCGCACAAGCCGTGAGTACTGTGTGGCTGCCTTCAGTGCAGAGTTGAAGACAGGATAGAGGGGGGAAGGCCACTCACACTCCTGTGGAGTTCACTTTGAGCCCTCTCCCTCCCAGGCAAGAACCTCCCAGCCATGAGGGATGGGGATACCTACAGGTGCCACCCCCACTCAGGCATCTGACAAACCTCCTCTTTCTCCTGATGCTTCTGTCTGGTTGCCTTTCGTTTATGAATAAACTTGTCTGTCAGAACAAGCAATGGAGACCAGGCGCATCTGATCCCTAGAGCTGGAGTAACAGATAGCTATAAGCGGCCCAACATGGGTGGTGCTCAGAACTGAACTCAGGTCCTCTGGAAGAGCAGCAAGCACTCATTGCAGCCCAAATTTGAGCCTTTTAAAGGTGGCTCTTGCTTACTGTTGAATGATGGAGCCCTGTCCCTCCCTATTTACTGCCAGGTGTTGGTCATCTGGAGCTGGCCTTATTTAAAGAAGCAGCAAGGATGCACCCTGGGGTGTTAAGTTGCTGCACAGCATGGAGTTCTTTAAGGACCCACTATTTTATTTTATTTTACATTTTATTTTAATCCTGAGGTTTGGTTTGGTTTTTAGTATGATAAAGGCTTGAAGAGCCCGGCCCAGAGGCTCATGCCAGTGATCCGTGCACTTGGAGAGCTGAGGCAGGGGAACCACCGCAGCTTTGAGGCTAGCCTGGGCTACAGAGTAAGAGCCTGTTTCAAAAAATAAAATAAGTTTGAAATAAACATGAGATCCTATCTCCTAAAAGGAAAAAGAAAAGCATACTCAAAAAGGAACATAAGTCTTGGCTCTGTGTGTTTGAAGGGCCCCATGCATGCTAAGCATGTGCTGCACCACTGAGCTTTATCTCCACGACTTTTACTTTGTAGTTTGAGACAAGGCCTCACTAGTTGTTTAAGCTGCCCTTGAACTTGCCTGTTAGCCCAGTCTCTCTCCTCCAGCCTCCCATCTAACTGGGGCGACAGGCCCATCCTGGAATGCCAGGTCTAGTCCGCAAGCCTTACTTGTAAACTCAGGAAATTCTAAGCTTACAATTATTGCAATTTATAAGTAATATTTTTCTCTCTCAATAGTCTTCTCAGGGTCTTCATCTAGCACTAAATATGATCCTGATATTTTAAAAGCTGAGATCTCCACCACGAGATTAAGGGTAAGATTGCTTTTGCTGTGGTTCTTGATTGAACAAATGCGTAGAAGCGTCAAGCCATGGAGGAAGCATGAGTGGTCGTCTCCGTCTGTCTCTGAAGGAAACTTCTCCACTCTGCCCTGTTGGGTAGCCTTTCTCCTTTACCTGACATTTGATAATCAGTATTACTTTTATCTCCTTCCAAGTACTAACCAGGCCTGACCCTGTTTAGCTTCAGAGACCAAATGAGATAGAATGGCCATAGGCTGGGATCACCTTTGTTGCCATTGCTGGCTTTTCTTATGAGCAGTTATATGCAAGGGAAATCTGCATCCTGATAATTTACTTTGCTCTTTCATCTGGTGTCCTGGTATTTAAAAAGATGCCTGCAAGTTCCACTACCTTGTCTGTCTGTCATTCCTTCTCAGAAAGGATTATTTCCTGATCATTGCTCTAATTATTTTGATCATGCTGCTAAATACCAATCATTTGTTCTTGATTGGGGGGATCATATGGGCTGCTCATGAGCAAATGACCAAATATTTAATAAATACCAAGGTCATGAAGTAGATTATCATAAGCACAGATGCCTGCATTGAGCCTTCTCACAGTATCCCCCATTGCCATTCTCCTTTAGAATTCTGCGAGCTGGCGCAGGGTCGTTAACATTTGTAAAGCTGAAATGCTTCCCATGTGTCTGGCTCTATGCACTGTTCTTCCCCCCCCAGTGTTATTTCAGGATTCATCCACACCCACCAGCTAAACAGCTACTGCTTTTGGTACGCATGTGCACTTCTTTTTGTTGTTTTTGTTTGTTTTGTTTTTAAGACAGGGTTTCTCTGTGTAGCCCTGGTGTCCCGGACTCATTTTGTACACCTGGCTGTCTTCAATTTCAGAGAAATCGATGTGCATCTGCCTCCCGAGTGCTGGGATTAAAGGTGTGCACCAGCACCAACTGGCTACGTGTACACATTTTTTACATTAGTGGAATTGGTATGTCAGAATGAGCGCGTCTTTTAGTAGGGCTAGCTTAATTGGCTGAGTGCCTGGCTAGCAAGTGCCTCAATCACACAGACGAGCAAACAGACCCACCCTCTGTTACTTGGTGGGTAGTGCCAAAGACTTGAACCACTCTTACTCTAAATCACTTAATGCATATGACTTTTACTTACATCCCATAGATTTTTAGTTTTGAATTTTTACTATTATGTGCTTCGAAATCTTTTCCTTCCTTTCTGAGAAATCATAGCATAGTATATTTCAAACACCTGTAGATTTTTAAAAAATCATTATTACTTATTTCAGCCGAATTCTACTTATGTTATGTTTGTTTTTAAATGGCTTTATTTGTTTATTTTGGTTTCTAGTTCCTTGGTCCACACTCTGCACATTAAGATGTATCTTTTTGGCCAAAATAGCCATAGTACTTTATATTTCCATGCCTTGGTTAATCGATTTCCTGTCTTGGGGCCCTTGGGCCTAGGCTGTATTTCTGTTGGAGTTTGGTCAGTTCTTGATCCTTATAGGTGCTTGCTTTTAAGTATAGTGCGTGTGCAGAAGGACAGAGATAACCCGAAGCTTTGGAAGGTCCTACATTTTTCAGAACATTTAGCTTTGCTTCTTGTAGGCATTTGGGTCAGGGGCAGATGACTTAAATCCAGTCAGAACTGGAAATGACTGAAACCCAGTCCAGTCCCTTTCTTAGGGGGTTCTGTCTCCTGTTTACCCCACCGCTTAGGCAAAGCTCTCAAAGCTACCCATGAGCCCATGGAATACCCCTGCCTATCCCATCAGCTTCCTGGACACTGAGCTCCCAACCTCTCGCTGAGCGTGTGGCCCTGACTGCCCTTCACTGTGTGGAGCGCAGTCTCCTGGATTCTTCAGCTGCTAACAGCAAGCAGAGTCCTCAACCCCAGCACATGCCAGTCATGCTGCTCTCCCTTCCCATTCAGCTCTTTAACATAGTTCCTGTGGCCCAGCGATTCTCCAGTATCTTAGGATGGATGGTTTGGTTTCGTTTTCCTTACAATTTATGTACTTTTGTTGTCAGAAAACAAAAAACCCAACATGAAAACAGCTCACTTGTGGGTTCATGTGTGGGCTGAGGGCGTAGCCAAGGCCCTAAGTTTAGGCCCCAGGACAAAACAGAACAAAACCCCCATTCCATGTGTGGGAAGTCTGGATTAACCTCACCAACTTTTAAACTCAGGCGTAGCAGTGATCTTTGTCACCTTATAGTAAATGCTCGTTGGCGCATCGTGGACCCTCTAGCCTGTCAGTCATCTACAGTTCTCTATCCATTGCTCAAGCCTACCATGCAGCGGGCTCCAAAGCTTGGTGTTGTGTCTGTGTGCCCTGTCTGTATGTTGCTGTGATTGATCTGGGCTGGATAATGTATTTTTAGAACAGGCAGATGAAGGCAGTTTTGTTAAGACTCACGCATACCAAACTCTATAACTGATTGGTTGTGACTCCATAACTGATTGGTTGTGACTTCAGGAAATTATTGTCCTTGGAAATGTAAACCATTTTTCATAATTCATATTTATAATACAATAAATGACTACTGTGTCATAACCACAGTAGTCTAGGTTTAAGGGTGGAAAAAAAAATCAAACTTTGGGAAGGGTGTTTTAAAACAAAAACTAAGGTCCCCCATACAAACAACCACTAAAAGGGTCCTGTCAATCAGGAATCCCAGGGTCCCCACGGGGTCACATCCCCAGATCTGTCTCCTAGTGAGTCTTCACAAGTCGTGTGTTGGCCGGGGTTTCAGGCCTTCATTGGGGGCATTATACATTATACCTGTTTTGTCACCTTGGAACTGCAAGATGGTCAGAAAGGCCCTTCGTGAGAAGGTGCTTCTGAGAAGAAGACAGCGTGAGGCGCTCGCCCACCCTCCCTTACCTCTGTCGCCAGAGCTGAGGACAGTTAAAGAGGCTTTTTGGAAGAAGCCAGTCCCCTGACTGCTGTGCTGCCCCCATGCTGGAGCATGTTTGGGCACTTGGCTGGCTCTGCTAACTCCTCGAATTTCAGCTGTCTATTCCTTGGAGAGGGGATGGGTATCACTGTAGAGTCTCTGGGGTTGATGGCCTGGCCCACCAGTGAGAATCTCTGTGCACACAAGCTGCTTTCATAAATTGATGTTGCAAGGTGGTAATTGATGAAGGAACTAACTACACTGCTCTCTGTACCTACCTACCTTTTAAATAATACTGATAGGTTTTGTGTTTTGTTTCGTTTTTGGTTTGTTTGTTTTTGGTTTTTCAAAACAGAGTTTCTTTGAGTAGCCTTAGCTGTCCAGGAACTTGCTCTGTAGACCAGACTGGCCTCAACCTCATAGAGATCCACCTGCCTCTGCCTTCCAAGTACTGGGATTAAAGGCGTGAGCCCCCACAGCTCACACTGACAGCTTTTAGGGGTAAACAGGCTCTAGTTTCATACTTTGTTGTTTTGATGTAGCAATATTAGCAAGTTACTGTGTTGCTTTTCCTGGGGAGGTGTAGAAATGCCTATTCACCCCAGAAGGGACATCAACAGGCCAAAGAAACAACTTGATTGGTCCTTCTTGGCACTCTAGGAAGGTCGCTTAGTAGAAACATGGGTGAAGGGTTACTGACCCAAGCATGGGTGACCTATGGAGTATAGAGTATAGACTCTAGATGTGTCACCAAAGAGCCCAGAGCAGCAGGAGTGGAGCTGCGTTCTGGGGTCACCCTGCAGTCAGGTGTAAGGTGTGGTTTGTAATAGTGAATAGAGTTGAAATCATTAATACGAAACATTTCACTTTAAGCAGTGTTCTAAAGTAATACAATCACAGCAATGTACTTAAAATAAAGCTATGCTATATAATATAAATCACAAATAAGGATTGACTTTTGATTACACGTGGAAGACCTTTATATTTGTGTTTTATATAGACCTCAGCTTAATGTGAGGGTTGTGGTACATGCCTATTATCCCAGCACTTAGAAGGCTGAGGCAGGAGAGTTGCAAGTTCCAGCCTGTTTAGGCTCCATAGGCAGCCTGGGGAATCTGATTAGATCATCACATAAATACACCTGTGCACACAAATGCACACACACACACACACACACACACACACACACACACTTTTCCTGAGTTCCAGATGTCACTCATCTTATTTGGGATGAATCAATGACCAGTGCTAATTTGTAAACCCAGTGTTTGCATTAGATGTTTTATTCTTAGGATGTTTAGATCAGTTTATTTATTAATAGTTGGTGTTTGGCTAAGGAGTACAGTACAACTTACTTAGTAGTTTTGAATGAAATGAAGAATTATATGACTAAGAAAAAGAGGAAACTGAAAGAGAAGCTGAGAGAAGACTGTCCCGTATAAGAGCTATTTTCTTGCCCCACGTATGACTTCAAGGTAATTTCATGGCACATTTGTTGCTCAAAAATAAATAAATAAATAAAATCAGTGTTAGACCTTGAAAAGATGCAACAATCATCTCATGGATTTAATGATATTTTATTTCTCTTTTTCTCTAATGACTTTGACCTCTTTGCCTAATTTTTAAGGGCAGTGTACTGTAGGCTAAATAATATATGCAAATGAATTCCTTTGTTGGCAGTGTGCTGTTGAGAGATTCTTAGACTCTTCTAACTTGTGTAAGCCACCAGCCTCTCCATCCTGACTCTCTGACACCCTTACTTTTACCATGCTTGGAGCATTTTACAAAATTAAATGCAGTTGACTTTTCTGGGAAAGTATTGGCAGGTGGACAAACTCATTTGTAAGTGATCAATTTAGATGGTTTTATAAAGCCTGAACAAACAACCAGGCAGAACAGGAAAAAATATATAACTTAAAGTAGACTAAAGGGAATTATTTTAGATTAAAACACTTTATTGGGACTAGAGAGTGAATGTGCTTGGAAAACATTGTATGCTTGTATGAAATTCTCAAAGGATGAATAAAAGCATATTTTAAAACTTTTTTTTTCTTTTTTGAAACAGAGTCTCACTGTGTAGCACTGGCTGGCCTGGAACTCAGTATGTAGACCAGGCTGGCCTTGAGTTCACAGCGATCCACCTGCTTCTGCCCCCTAATCCTAGGTTTAAAGGCATGTGCCTAGATTAAAAATTTTTTAAGGAAAGATTAAGCACCTTTTATGAATAGGGAGAGTAGCCTAATTATCTATTATATTTCTATCACAGGCCACAGCATTTTTATGTTTTCATTTTAATTAAATATCACTATTTTTAATTAGCAAAGCATTAAATTCTATTATAACGCTTCGAAACATAATTTGTTTCTGTTGCGCCTCTCCCTCCTCCTTTCTCCCGCATATTCTTATCGCTGCCCCGTGCGCTTTGGTCCTTAGTAGCCGTTTGTCTGGTTTCTATCATCTGTAGCCTGTCTCTCTCCCTCCCATAGACCCCTTTCCAGTTCCAGGACAGATAGTCTTCCATCTCCGCACACATTAAGGTCAGGTCTGTGTGGAGGAGAGAGCACATAGCGCCTGTCTGTATGAATAGGGCTTGACTCAGTCTGCTGCTTCCAGATCTATCCATTTTTCAGCACATTTCCTTTCTCTTTACGACTGAATACAATTCCATTCTGTATATGTACTATATTTTAATTGCACATCTGTTGATAGACATCTAGGCTGGTTCCATTTCCTTGCTTATTGTGAATACTTTTAGTGAACTGACAGGTGTCAGGATTGACTCAAGAGTGAGAAAGAGTCAAAAAGAAAAGCACAAACTTTTTTCACAAATTAAAAGAGATAAAACTGATGCTTCCAACATTACAAATATCATAAGAAACTTATACTATTACATTTAAAATCTAAGATGAAATGAGAAATAATTTTTAAAATGATTGATCATAACTGACTCAAACTGGGTGAGTTGGTGCTTGCTGTTAGTCCCAGTCTGAGGAGGTAGAGGCAGGTGAATCTCTGTGAGTTTGAGGCCAGCCTTGTGTCTGTAATAAGTTGCAAGCCAGCCAGAGATGTATAGTGAAACTCAGTCTTAAAAACAAAATGAAGCAAAACAAAAAGCTGATTCAAAACAAAACAAACAAACAAATGCTTTGTTCTAAACATTGAAATTCCAGAGAAACAAGATTAAAAAAAAATATATATATATATATGATGCAATGGCCCTAACCTGTGATCCCAGCACTTGGGGAGGCAGAAGCAGGTGAATGTCTGTGAGTTCAAGGCTAGCCTATTTACAAAGCAAGTCTAGGACAGCCAAGGCTACATAGAGAAACCCTGTCCCAAACAACAACAAAATGTTTACAGCAAATTGTATATGTGGATTGGATGGGGATTGTAAAAAGTATATAAGGATTTTTAAAGTATTTGAGTAGTTTAAAAAGTATATGTCACATATATAAGTCTAGATGCAAACTTCTAAAGTAGTTACAGCAACATTTTAAAAATAACATATCTTAACCAAGTTGTGCTTCCTCCTAGGAACGTGCAGCTTAGCATTCAAAAATGAATTACTTAAAATATTAACACAGTGATGGGAAATAATGATTCCAATAGCTAAATTGAGCTTCTCCTGTTTTTAAAATTGAATGTGTGTGCACGTGAGCATGTGTACACTTATGTCTTGGGGTACACGTGGAGGTCAAAGGACCTTGTGGAGTCGTTCTGTGCCACCTGGATGTGGGTTCCAGGAGGTGTCTGGCTAGCCCATCAAGCACTTTTACCTTTTTGCAGCCAGGCCTGTACTCCACCTTAAGTGATCCAACCAAGTAGGAGTGAGTACTACTGAATGTAGTATGAGCAACGAAAGAGGCCTCCTCTCAGTTTTAAGCCCGGTACTATAGCTGTGTGCCATTGGAAGGTGACATTTACCAAAGGTTGGCAGGGGTGATGGAGAAGCTAGTCTGGTGGGGAGGGGTTCGTGTAAGGTTGATATGGTGAGCGCACTGAGTGTTTAAAGAACACCATGATGTCAGCCCAGGGGGGTATCTCTGGGAGTATGCATGATGCAGAGCTGGTTTAGGGGCCAGCAGAGTGTTCAAGTAGTGAAGGAAAGACAGCACACACGCCCTGCAGAACACTGTGAAGATCTTGGAGTTTAATCTCAAATGAGGTATTGTCCAAGTATTTACCACTTGAATTTATTTTTGGCTACTTTAATTGTTTGTTTTTGTTTTTGTTTTTATTTTTTAGTTTTTAAATATTAGTTACAGTTTATTAACTTTGTATCCTAGCTGTAGCCTGCTCCCTCATTCCCTCCCAATCACACCCACCCTCCCTCATCTCCTCCCTGCCCCTTTTCAAGTCCACAGATAGGGAGGTCCTCCTTCCCCTTCCATCTGACCCTAGCTTATCAGGTTTCATCAGGACTGACTGCAAAGTCCTCTTCTGTGGCCTAGCTAGGCTGCTCCTCCCTGAGGCATGGGAGGATCAAAGAGCCCGCCACTGGGTTCATGTCAGAAACAGTCCCTGTTCCCTTTAATTGGTTTGTAATGGTACTATGGTTTTGAGTTTTCTCTATGTTGGGATGTGATTAATTTATTTAGCTATATTTCATCTTTTTAATTTTCTTTGTTGGTGTATTTTTTTAATTTAACAACTTTATTTAGTAACATTTCATGTATCTATAGAGTTCATCATTTAAAGTACACATACTGAAAATTTAGTGAAGCCACTGAGTGGGCAGGTGAGTGGGCTTCAGACTGCGCAGACCCTCACTATCACAATCGAATTGCTCAGTACTTTGAGCCTCCTGAAAGAGAAACTGACTCCGTTAACAGTGACTGCTCATTCCACACAGCTCTCTTCAGCCACCCAAGTCCCAGCCTTCCGCCACTGTCTTACTCTGCCTCCCTAGACTTGTGTGGTGTCTGTGTCGCACAATGTCAGTGTGGCGGCTTTGGTAGGAATGGCCGCATAGACTCATATTTGAATGCTTAGTCTCCACGGAGTGGCGCTATGGAGAAGGATTAAGAGAGGCGCCCTTAGCAGAACAGGCATGGCGGTACTGGAGGAAGTGTGTGTGTGTGTGTGTGGAGGGGTGCTTTGAGTTTTCAAAAGCCCGTGCAAAGCCCCATTCTCTCTCTCTCTCTCCCTCCCTCCCTCCCTCCCTCCCCCCTCCCTCTCTCTCCCTCCCTCTCTCTCTCTCTCTTTCTCGCCTACAGATCAGGATATAGCTCTAAGTCATATCCAGCTCCACCCTTGCCTCTGTGCCACCATGCTTCCTGCCCTTCTGATAATGGCCCAAGCCTCTGAAACTGTTAGTGAGCTGATGGTTTAAACTCTTTGTTTCGTAGGAGTTGCTGTGGTCATGGTGTCTCTTCATAGCTCGAGGTTGTCTGTGGCATTCTGTCTTCTCTCTTGGCTTCTCTGTTCTGTATTGTCTCAGAGGCCCCTCCATGTGGCAGCATATATCAATGCAGCAGTCCTTTCTAGGATTGAGGAACATACTCCATGCATCCTTCCATCAGGTAGTGCCTGTTTGAGTTGTAGTTGTTCCGCGTCTGTGAGGCTGTGAACAGACATGTACACATGTGCGTGAAGATTCATTTTCATTTCTCCGGATATTTGCTTGGAGTGGAATTGTTGAATTATATGATAATTTGCTGGTTGATTTTTTTTTATGTATTTGTAGAGAACTTTTACATTATTCTCTATTATCTATCTTCAGACAGTATATTTCATAGATGTTCATATAATTCTTTTTCTCATTGGCTTTATAAAAATTTTAATTGAACTTTAAAAAATATAACCATCTTGTACCGTAAGACAAAAATGCATTCGTTAGTAACCATAAGTGGTTCTAGCAGCATTTAAGTTCTGTTCTCCACCCCCCACCCCCTTTTTTTTAAGTTTCAAAATGGTGTTCCTGGTCCACTGACTCTCGGTTGATTAGATGTGTGGTGCAGATCTGGAGCAGGCAGGAGTAGAAGTCTTTCCGGAGGAACAGGTTGACAGTTGCCCTTCATTGTCGTACAGAGGAGCTCCCTGCAAGACAACGGAGTGACTGTGAAAAGTGAAGGAGCTCATTAGTAAAATACCACCTTGCTCATTATAGCTTTGACGCGGCCAGGTTCACCCCAGGGGCCAGCCTGGGGAACCTGCCTGTCCCCTGCTCTTTCAGAGGCCTACAGGTTTTGGATTTACTTTTCCTCCTTGTCATCATCTTCGTTCTCCTGCTTTTGAAATAAGCAGGACTGTGTGAAGTGGGAAGAGGTGCTGCGGTTTCAGGTCACACATTTGATCACAGTGTCTTCCTAGTTTTCAGAAATAACTTTGAAATCAATTTAAAATGTCAGTTACTTTAGCTTAGTCAGTAGAGAAAGCAGGAAATGGGCAAAAGTCAAGGGTCCCTTGCCTCTAACTCCGAGCTCCAGGTTGTGAGATTTGATTCTGAGGAAACTATTGTATAAAATTACATGGTGGTTACCGCTGCTGGAAGTCAGGCATTCGAGAAAGCCCTGGCTCTGGGCTTGTGGAGCTGTCTATGTCTTCAGTTCTGGTCCAAGGAATATCATTGCTTCTAAGCTGGAGGAATGGGTCACAGACTTCACTTAGGACACTTTGCTGTAATTCTCCCTGTAGCTTTAAAACTTCTGGGTTCCATCCTGGTCACTGCTAGGTCTCCCACTATTTCCTCTTCAAGTCCCACACTCCTCACCTATACAATATGCTTTAGAAATGTGTTGCTATCATACATAATTCTGAGACTTGAAGATGGGCGTAATTAGCATAATGCCTGGAATAATAGAACTGCTAGTCATTGCCTCTGTGGAGAGTGTGTGCTAGGCGTGCAGACCAGTGCTGGACCAGTCCTCCAGCTGTGCACCAAACTCGTGGTTTTTACACTTTGTGCCCATTTGAGGGTGGCTGGGAGCAGAGCACAAAAGCAAAAAACATAGTGTTCCAATAGCTAGTGAGGAAAGGTGAGTGACTTATTACTAAAGTCCATAATCACAAAACCAAAGAACAATTAGAAAGAATGTCTGGTTGGAAACCAGATCTATTCTCATTTGCCAGTATAATGGGAGAGAATTGTTTCATAATTAAGAAATAAAATCCATTAGATTTTAAAATTGATTATTTGGGAAATAAGAATCAGGCAGTTCAGGTTAGTGTTCTATGTCAGTGCTGTCCATTACACGATCAAATCCAGAGGTCAGGTTTGTCAGAATTTGTGTTTAGGTTTTATAAATAGCAGTTTTTATTGTATGTGATAAGGACATTTAACATTGGTTCTACCAGATGCTGAGTGTGCAATGCCGACTTGCTCACTGTAGGTTACCTGTTGCACAGTGGAAGTGTTATCTTGTATAAATGAAAATTTATTACTCACTGAACAGCGGCTCCTTGTGCCCTTCCTCCAGCCCCTGTGAGCTATTCTCCCTCCCATGAGCCTGACTAATTTGAGCACTTCATTTAAGTAGAACTGCTCACTATTTATTCTTCTGTGAGTGGCTTCTTTTATTTAACGTAATGTCCTCTAGGCTCATCTGTGTTGACACATACTGCAGGATCCTCTGACTTTTCAAGAACCCAAGTTCTGTTTCACCGTGGGTATGTAGCATATTTCCCCTGTTCATTTGCTAATGGACATTTAGTATTTTCACCTCTTGGTTGTTACTCTGGTGAATATGAGGAGTGCTAGTATCTCAGAAATAAGTGCAACACCACTTTTTGTCACTGTGCGATGTTGATTGGCTTAATTCTGCAGTTCTACATGGTCTCAATAACAGCTTCTATCAACCCTCTTTTTCAAGGTAAAGGTGGGTTTTAGCCCACTTCCTTGAGTTGCTGTTGACTTCTGGATATGCTTTTGTTTTGTTTAAAACGGAAGGGTTATTGTCTTTTTAACAAAAAGTACAAAGAATCTGTCAAATATTCAGGTACACAGGGAATGAGCTATTGATTACTTGTAGCTTGTTTGAATGACATGCGAGTGGCTAATGTCTTTCCGATGTCCTGTGATTGCCCAGTCACTCCTCAAAGCCACTTCCATTCTAGAGCAGTTTCCATCAGGAAGCCCCACCCAAGTCATCTCTTTCTTCCCTGGATTCTCACAGCATTGGCCTTACTTCTCTTTGTAGTTACAAGCTGAGGCTTGAAATATAATTATTTTCCCTGTATCATTTTCCCCGATAAAATACGAGTGGACACAAAATGAAGCGCCCGATTGAACTCTAGTGTGTAAATATACTGAGTATTTACTTGAATCAAAGAACTGTGTTTTTACATCCACAGACATGGCTTACACAGCTCCTGCCTTTTCCTCTGGCCTCTCTCTCACATTCACAATGTCCTCTCCCCTCCTGCTTTTCCCTCCACTCTGTTTCTTTTGTCTTTTCTATGAGATTTCTCAATAATGAAGGCGTTTGGGGCTTTCCTGTCTAGGAGATCTCATCCATTCTCATACTTGTGTCATCTGCGTGTCTCTGAGCCTGTTTCTTTATCAAGACACTTTTATGAACATCAGATCTGTATGTTCCACCTGATTCTATGTCTCCCCACATTTAATCCTGCTCTTTGGGAAGGTAATTTCATCCTCTGGGGGTAACAAGCCTGGTATTTGAAGGGGATCATTGCTACCTCTTCTCTCTCACCCAACACACTAAGCCTGTCACTAAGGCCCATGCTTTCCTGCTTCTTCTGAGCGCTGCTCTCTGAAGCAGTTGCCTACATCCTAGTCCACAGGGCACGCACCACAGGTCCCACTGGTCCAACCGGTACAGTAATCATAATGATCCTTTAATATCATAAAGCAGATATTGCTGTAAAATCCCTTCCTGATTCTTGTGTTAGTGAGCTTTCTAGAAAGCACAGTGGTAAATCGTAACCAAAGGCAAGAAGAAGAGGGGAAGATAAGGGTTTATTTGCCTTTCCATCGCTGAGGGAAGTCATGGCAGGAACTGAGGCAGAAGCCATAGAGGAAAACGTCTCGCTGGCCTGCTTTCTCCCCTCATCCTGCTTTCTTCTACCACCCAGGACCCCCTTCTCAGGGTGGCACTGCCCATCCCACATCAGTCATTCATCAAGAAGCACTCTACAGATTTGCCTATTGGCAATCTAAATTTCCTCAGTTAGGATTCTTCTTCTTCCAGATAGCTTGTGTCAAGTGGACAAAATCTAACCAGGATTGTTCTCATTGCTCTTTAGCATAGGTATTAATCTTCAATATGGCTTCAAGACTACATCTCTGACCTTCCTTTGTAGCCCCAGGCTTCCTATTCCTTTGTGACCCAGCAACGGGAGCATTGTTTAAGGTCCCAAGGGTTAAGTCCTCTCTGGCTTTAAGAAAGGTCACTTGTCCTACCCCGAGAGCCTTCCCTTCCTACCAAGTGGGTACCCACTAGTTCTCTTTCTCCACCCCAATGCCATTTCCTCAGATGCCCTCTGTCCAGTCCCTCACTCTAACTTGGGTCCCAAACCCTAATGTATCTCATCACATACTAAACTTTTCCTGCAGAGAATGTCCAGTGTTTGGAAAGCATGATGTCACTGGTGACAGTATTTCTACAGAACCTGGCTCTTTCGTGGTTAGGATGAGTAAGAGGTCATGTCTGTCAGTAGATACTTTCAGAATGAGTAAAATAAATAGAAAATAAA
This sequence comes from Pachyuromys duprasi, assembly GCA_028658305.1. Taxonomy (NCBI): domain Eukaryota; kingdom Metazoa; phylum Chordata; class Mammalia; order Rodentia; family Muridae; genus Pachyuromys; species Pachyuromys duprasi. The sequence continues at coordinate 83,388,476 of CM053764.1, forward strand.
AACTCAGGAACACATTAAAATATGTGTTTAACAGAGAATTTAACTCTTAAAGCTATAATTTTATATGTTCGAGTAAGTACCTGCTGCTTATTGAAGATCTTCTTGAGATAGTGACTAAACACCAGGCATATGTTATTTTGTAATCTATCGAATTGTCATCTTATTACTACCAAGGAGTATAATAAATAACAGGAAAGTAGTTCTGTCAGTATGATAACAAGTATTTATGAATCCCTTGGTTTGCTTGGTATTCTTGTACGTTTGGGATGTCTGTGGTTTCATGCAGCTTCCGGTCCCTGTGTAGCCATGGCAGACAGCGCACCGACACAGCTTACTGTCCCCATGGCAGACAGCTTACTAATTCAGAGATACATAAGAGGAGTCAACCCTGGGAAGCTTGGGCAGAGCCTTAGGCAGAATATGATAGCATGTGTAAAGTCCCTGAGGCATGTGTCAGTGGACATATGTGAGAAATCAGGCATGGATGGCCTGGAAGCCCAGGAAGAGAAGGGAAGAAGTCAAAGGTATGGAGATAGAGATGCATGGTTACATGTTCTCATGGGACCCCAGCTGGCTGCTTAGCTGAAAGCCAAGGCCAGGATAGGATGCTCCAGCCCTCCACAGTGTTGCTAAGTGAGTGACGGTGATGTGCGGCACTGACAGTTTAAATATGCCTCATAGACTTCCCCTAGAATTTAGGTGATAGAGAAGTAAGTAAAATGTTTATTAGTTCGCTAACTTCTTATCTTCTGAAATAATGTGCTACTAATTATTCATAAATATTTTAATGGTCACACTGATTTCTTGCAAGGTTAAAAAGCTGAAGAGAGAACTCTCCCAGATGAAGCAAGAACTTCTCTATAAACAGCAAGGCTTTGAAACACTGCAACAGTGAGTATTAAAATACTAAAATTGACTTTACAGCAATTCAAAGCTCTCTAATAAAAAAAAATAGATATACCAATTACATAAGCGACTTCTCAAAGAAACATAGCAAGTAAAAGGCTTAAAGCTCCGTGCCAGAAGTCCAAAAGCAATCAACTTAAAAAATACTTGGAAAAAAAATCTATACACTTTGAAAAGGTCTGAACTTTTTCTTAATCATTGAAGATGAGCCAAAGAAACCAAAGTGAAGAATTTAACTTTGTGTTTTGGACCACTGCCAGCCTTCACACAGATTGTGGTATAGGTCTGCCTTGATGGCTGGCCTGGGCGGGCTGCATGTGGGAGGCTCTGAGCTATCCCAGGGCTTCTACCCACCTGTCTGTCAAACCTAGAGGCTGTATAGAGTCCAGCCTGACCCACTCAAGGGAGCCAGGACAAGTTAGGCTCTGCAAAGGAGCCTGCTGTTCCGCATTGGTCATATTCCCTCTGTTTTTGTGGGAGTTTTGTTTGTTTTGTTTTTATTCTGAATGGTGGTGAGCCAGTGGGCTAGCTTTGAGATGGGCCAGGAAACAAAGGTGGCCAGTTCTGGAAGAACCCATGTCATTCCTAGCCTGTAGAAGTCCCTGTTTTCACTACTGATGGTGCTCACACTAGCCACGCCATGGCAGGCTCAGCTGAGACACTGTCTCCTCTGGCAGCCACCAGCCCACAGATACCTCGTGGAAGGGAAGAAGCCTATGATTTTCATAGCCTTTTGACCACAGAGGCAGCAAGGTGTCCTCTAAGGACATCCAGCTGCTTTGTGTGTCCTTCTACCTGGGCAGGGCTGGCTGCCATCAGTTTCGGGACTTTTCCTGGACAGTTTCCTGTTCAGATAAGTTTTGTGTTCTTCCCAGCAGCTTCCTCAGCACTGTCTTAGCAATGCCAGGTTAACACAGGAGCCAGCTCTCTGGACAGTACCCAGCTCCATTCCTTTTGCCAATGAATTGCTAGTCTGCCTTCTGCTCTTAGGAAATCTGGTGCCAGCCAAGGCATCGTTGTCATTAAGGCTCGTATCGCTGGCCTGACATGAGCCGATTGTTCTGCATGCTGAATGGCTACTTGTATCTGGTGATGCCCACTCACTACTCTTGACCAGCAGTCAGACACATGACTGTAAATCTCAGACATTTGTTGTGGCTCAGCCTTCTTGCCTCATAGAATCAGGCCACTGACATTCCAGGTAAGTCACCCTAGTGGTGTGGTGAAATAGTTGTTTTCTCTGTACCTAAGAGCAACAGAAGCAGTCTCTGCTCTTAGATACTGTATCTTTCTGTTCTTGGTTCATTCTAAGAAAAGCCTGGATCTCCACACAATGTCTATTGTATTCTCACAGAATGTTGTCTGTCTGTCTGTCCGTCCGTCCATCCATCCATCCATCCATCCATCCATCCATCCATCTATCTATCTATCGCCATAACAGGGAAAATTAAGTAGAATGCCATTGCAGGTTTATCTAACATTTTTAGGTAAACATTGCACTTCTTCACCACAGAATGGGTTCTTTTGTTGAATCCTGAATTTATGTGATTTATCCTTGAGATTTCATTTTATGTGGCACAACAGTTTTATGCGGGGTTGAACAAATCTCTGTCTGTGTTAGAATAAGGAAGTCTCAAGTTTCCTGCTGCAGGTCTCCATGCCAGCTGTATCTGACGGTCTCTGAGTATGTCTCCTGTTGACGTGGAGCTGCTTCAGCTGATCTAGCTGTGTTATTTAGTACTTGTGAATGGACATAAAGCAGGCCTTCTGCATGTAGACAGGGCAAGGGTAAAGAAACCTAAAAAGAGTGCCTCAAAATATTTAGCCACACATTAGACATTTCAGGACACATGAAATTATAAGTCACGTCACCACCTAGGGCTAAAGATTAGCCAAACTTTGCTGTTTTTGTTGTGTTGATCTGGCAACACTCTATTGTTCAAAGCACTCTGCTTGCAAACACTTTTCGTAGGAATCTAAGGCATTTTTAAGACCCTGTCAGTAACATTCCATGAGAAAACAATAGACATTGTGTGGAGATCCAGGCTTCTCTTAGAATGAACCAAGAACAGAAAGATACAGTATCTAAGAGCAGAGACTGCTCCTGTTGCTCTTAGGTACAGACAAAACAGCTTTTTCCTTCAGCTCTCATCACCACTAAAGCATGGACCATAACTGGTGGGACCAGAGAGAAGACTTTTAAAAAGCCAACCAACCAAACACCAAAAACCCCTCACCACTAATTTTATGAATGAATCTATCTTGTGCTGTGACAGGGAAAATTAGGTACAATGCCATTGCAGGTTTATCTAACATTTCTGTTGACTCTTGAATTTATGTGATTTCTCCTTGAGATTTCATTTTAGGTTGCACAGCAGTTTTATGCGGAGTTGAACGAATGTCTGTCTGTGTGACTTGGTTTATGCCCTCCGATCTGCCTAAGAGCAGTGTGGCTTGTACTCAGATGGATGCCAGGAACTCCCCATATGCCGCCTCCCTCCTTGGGAAATGATAGCAGCACTTAGCAGATCAAAAGCACATGTGGCCCCCATGAAGATTTGGCTCCGAGGCACATTTTCCAAAGAAAGCATGCAAGTGAAAATTGCGTTCAGATACAGTAAACGTTTTAAAGTTTCTTTAAAAAAAAAAGGTTAGGAAAAAATAAAGCTTCTTTTCATTCAAACACAGAAAATTAAAGCATGACACTTCGTTTTAAAAGCAGAAGGTAGTAATGGCTCTACAACTAGAGCCACAATAAAAATTAATATGCTGTCAAAATGTGTTCATATTTTTATAGTCAGGTCAGAAGAGGGAGGAAGGTGGGAAGGAAAAGGTAGAGAAAAGGGAAAAGTTTAGAACTGAAAATGGAGATGAACATTTGGAGTAAAAAGATTAGGGAGGTTGAGGGAGGGCTTTGAATAGAGTAAGATAGCCGAGAGAAATTGCCATCAAAATGTAAAACCCTCGGAAATTTAAACTAGCGGTCTGGCCTAACTCTGCTTTTTCTTTTTAAATGGTGAAGTGTGTTTCTGAGTTAAGAGCGTGTTTTACCGTTGCATTGTGGGGGTTTTCACAGGTAGGAAGAGATCACTCTGGCTTTGGGTGTGGTTTCTGTTTCATGTTAGCTTTTTCATGAAACCCCAGTTTTTCTACAGTTTTCATTTGCTTTCTTTTAACTTTAAAAGTACCTTGCTTGAAAGTGCCAAAACCCATTTGGAAACAGCATTTCTTTGGTTAGTGAGCCTTTACCTGCATTAAGCTGGTGGATGTAATTCTTCAAGGAGCCAAATATACTTTGATAAATCCCTTCCCAAATAAGTGTTTCTGAGGTTTCTCAGCCAAGGTCCAAGTGGTCACCCTATTGCATGTTCTATGTGACTTAAGAGTTAAATTTTCGTAAGCTTTCTGGCCTCAGTTATTGGTTTGGAAAAAGTTAGAGTGGAGTCCCCCCCCCCCCCCGCCTTCCTACCATAAATGTGTGTGTGCACGAGTGTGTGTGTGTGTTTAATTCTCTGACTTTATTGCCTGTACTTCATTATCAAATGACCTTATAATCTTTGGGGGGGGGTGCGGTTAGGCTTTTAAAGCTTAATTGCTTGTTCAGTAGCATAAAACATTTGCATCAGTATTACCTGGGGAAATCATTAATCTACAGACTGTACTGGTTTGAGTTAATTTTGTTTGGCAAAGTGATTAAGATGGCATGTGCTTTGGTCAGATGGCACCTTTCACATGGAAAGTATACATGTTAGTCATGAAGTGGCTTAAACCAGATAAGCTCACAGTCCATTTCTTCTGATTTAGTGTTTGCAGCTTCTCTGGAGGATCTGTTGATAAGTCCTAGGGCATATCTGAGAAGCTATGTAGAGCTGAAGGCTGGTGGGCCAGAGGCATTGTCTATACGGTATATGGTCAGTATGGTCGGGACTGTAACTAGAGAGAACAGGATACTGATTATGAATAGAACACCCAACAGCTTCTTAAGAAGCAGAAAATGTGATCGAGCCCTTCAATAATAGTGATGTACAGTAAGGACATCTGTGGGGACATGGAACAGAGTAACTAACTCACTGAGGAGCTGTTTGCTCAATACACATTGGCAAAGAAGCACATCTGCCCATCTGTCTTGTACCTAAGTTCTGACTCGGTCAGCCCGGCAAGATATTCCATCTCCATTCATAGCTTTAGTAAATACTTTTTATATATTTGACAGAAATAAGAAGCAGAAATATTTAGATCTCTGACAATCTAAATATTGTCAGAGATTCGCTAGTACAAATAAACATTTGTCAGGCGCTTAAAGGGCTTGCCGCTCGGCCAGCACCCTGCCCGGTGTTGCTCAGGCGTGGCTGTGAGCGTCAGCGGCTGTTGTACTTCTGTTGCACTTCTGTTGCTACAGTGCTGTCCCTGTCAGTTTTTTTCCTTGGCTTGAAGAAAGGCTGAGTATGGTAAAGACTGGGTTCAGCCAGTATCAGGAGCACCCCAAAATGTGTTTGTGCTTGAAAGTGGTTAGAAAGGGACACGATATGACATAGAGGATGGAGAAGTCGAGCCCGGGGCAAGGGAGAAGCACTGTCTGTGTAGTGTCCGGGGAGAGTGTGCAAAGCCATCCACTGAGGAAGGCACCCCAAACCAGCGGCTCCTCTACACTTACCTTTTTATTTCTTTTCTCTCGTCTCCTTCTTTTAATAGAATTGATGAAAAGATGTCTGGAGGCCAGAGTGGGTATGAACTTAGTGAAGCCAAAGCCATCCTGACGGAACTGAAATCTATCAGAAAAGCAATCAGCTCAGGAGAAAAAGAAAAGCAAGATCTAATGCAGGTATGCCATGGGGTATCTTTGTCTCCACGCCGATCGTGCCCACCCTGAACAGGCTCTGAGGAACACACGGGGAAGCAATTGATCCCCATTTTCCAGTGTCCTTTGTGAAGGCTCATGTGTCCTTTCACACTGAGTAGAGTGGGGACGGAGAGCCTGGAGCCTCTATGAAGAGCGTGCTATCTAGGCACGCCCTGAACACACTGGGAACTTCATGTTCAGTCTAAGTTGTCAGGGCCAACAATGGCCCCCACCCAGGGTGCGTGGGAGTGTGGAGTGTGTCACTATCATCAGTAGGTGATAGAACGTTTCCTGGGGTACGGGATGCTGCCCCAGGCAGGGCTCGGGCACAGTTACCACCAGGAAAGCCGCTAGCTGATCCCTTGGTTCTGCCTGTACAGTTTTCGGCCTACGGGTCTTACTCCTCAGATCCATCCTCATGCAGAGGAAAAACACAGCAGCTGTGGGGCGATGAGCATTCTAGACATCTGTACCTAGATACCATGACAATCATGGCCTTGTCCTAAGGACATCTCTCTTTTCTCCCTTTCCCTCTTCCTCATAATTATGAACAGCATAAAGCAGTTAGGAGCATATCATCGTCTAGTCAGGTTTAGCCCGAAGCTTTGACTAGTGAGTGAGCTAGGAATGGTGCTTGTGTTCTTAACAGAAACTCTCCATTCGAATGTGACGTTCAGCTTCTGCATGTTGCTTTCTAGAGGTTAGCTGAGTAAGATAAATATTCTTAGACCCATGTGATTTTTTTTGTTTTTGGCATTTCAAAATAACTTGCAAGAAGTGATCTGCCCTTGGAAGTGTGGCTTGGTGCCAGGTCCTCTCCTGAGCGCTTTCCTTAATCCTTGCAGATGATGAGGTGGTGTGGTCCTCTTTTTAGAGTCCACAAACTATATAGGATAGGAAATCCAGTACCTTACTCAAGATCACAGAGCCAGGAAGTAATGAGATGGAGTTGCAAGCCCAGCTAGCCTTTATACGTATTGTTTTTAAACACATATGTAACGACCTTAAACACATATTAACACATGAAGACTGTTACTCAACTTTTCATTGTGGCTTCACAGTGGTCCTATTGACTGAGTTGGTAGTTTCTGAAATGCACATAGTAGTCTGTCATTGGAAGAGGGCACGTTACGCTGGCGCCTGGCGTTGATCACCTTTGCCTCCTCTGTAAACTTTGACCTGCCAGTCAGCTTGAGTTCTTTTAGCTCCTAAAGTACGTAGAGTAATTAATCAGTAGTTCCTGAGATCAACAATAGAGCTAGAAGGGAAATCAGAGATTGGCTATGACTTCAAACTATTTGAGCCTAGTAACAAATATTTTACATAAAAATCCAGTAGTACAATTATGTACACCTAAAGATAAACACACAGCCACTCAAAACCAAATCCACAGTAATATTCTTTCTCTTCATATTGGTAATATGCTCTGAGTTTATTTTCCACTATCTTTTATTTCTTTGAAACATATTAGTCACACGCTACCAAATTGATTAACTATGTCATCATCACAGCTAAGAAAAAACAATTACTGATCTTTTCCACTTCAAGAGAAACAGAAAAGACTTTCCCACATTCACTGAAATGTTTCTTCGTTCTTTTCTATCATACGTAACTTGATGTGTCTATGTAAGTTTTATTATATGCACATAGTATGTAATCTGTTCTTATGAAAGGTGAATGTTAAATATTGGATCTCTAGCATTTTCCTCCCTCCCTCCTTCTCGTTCTCCCTCCATTCTTCTCTCCCTCCTTTCTTCCTTCAACATGATGTCTTCCTGTAGCCCAAGCTGAGCTAAACCCCCTATCCTCCTTGCCATGGCTGAGACTGCAAATGCACACGTCAGTTTTATATCTCTTATTGTAGCGTGGAAATCCTGAACATCAGGTTACATATGGCCCTTTGGTTAGCAGTAATGTGTTGTTGTTTGTTCTTTACTTCGTGCTACTAGAGGGCTTTTTACAAAGCAAATTGGATTAGATTTTCTTTCTAGTACATTGACTTGCACATAGCCTTCGTCTAGAATTAACCTAGTGTGTTCTACCTGGGCAGCCATGGAAGGCACAGTGACTTTGGATTACTCACTTTACTATCAGCTGTCATCATCACCAGAAGCTAGTTACTTTATTTAAAAAAAAAAAAAAAAAGGCTTGTTTAGCTTATAGTTTCAGAGGCCGAAAGCCCAAGATTGTTTGGCGCCATTGTCTTTCCCAGTCTTTTGTAAAGTCCTCATGTGGTTGGTGTCACATGGCAAGACTGAACCTTAAACAGATTGACAGCAAGACAGAAAGCCAGAGCAGTTCAGAGACCAACCTGCGCTTTTTATAACCATGTGCTGTCTTGGGAATGAACTAGGGTCTTCAGAACTATGCTGATGTTGTACTTCCCCTCCTCTTACAGGCTCTGTCTTTTTTTTTTTTTTTGAAGATTTATTTTTTTATTTATACAACATTCTGCCTAAACGTCAGATCTTACTATAGATGGTTATGAGCCACCATAGTTGCTGGGAATTGAGCTCAGTACGTTTGGAAGAATAGTAAGTGTTCTTAACCTCCGAGCTCTCTCTCCAGCCCTGGCTCTGTCACTTTTTAAGCTTCAACACATTGAGAATCTTCTACATGGACTTTTAGGGAATACATACAAACCATATTCAAACTGTAGCAGATCCCTATTGGCTTAATAAAGTGTTTAAAAATAAGAATTGCGCACACAATATTGGAGGCCATAGACCGGAGAGAGGGCTCCGTGTTCCTGCTGCTCTTGCCAAGGACTTGAGTTCCTCCATTCCCAGCACCTATCAGGTGGCTGTCAAACTGCCTGTCATTCCCGTTCCAGATCAGACGTCCTCCTCTCGCCTCCGTGGGCACCTGCACACATGTTGCTCTCACACAGACACACACAGTACACATATACTAAATAAACACAAAGCTAGATTGTAGTGTCCACAGAGGAAGGGAGGCTACCTGCTGAATATGCCATCACATACTTCCAAAATCACGCGCTTGTACAAAGTGTACAGGTAATGTCCCTGCCTTCATCAGCATGCCTCCTTCCAGTTAGTGGCATTGTGGAAAGGGGCTGCCCTCCTGCCCTGTAGACTGAGGACGCTTGTGTGCTTCTTGACAGAGTCTTGCTAAGCTGCAGGAGCGCTTTCACTTGGATCAGAACATGGGCAGTTCCGAGCCAGATCTGAGATCCAGTCCTGTGAATTCTCATCTCTCTCTGTCCAGACAGACCCTTGATGCTGGGTCGCAGACAAGCATTTCTGGAGATGTAAGTGGCCAGGGGGCATCAGCTGTGCCAGTTCCGTCCTTCGTGCCCTGAAGACAGGTTGGGGGTGGGGAGAGGCAGTTGGTGGTGACGGGATGGGGCATGGGGATGGGGTTGGTGGTGACAGAGGATGAGGTGTGGGGATGGGGTTGGTGGTGACGGGATGGGGTGTGGGGACGGGGTTGGTGGTGACGGGATGGGGTGTGGGGATGGGGTTGGTGGTGACAGGGCATGTGGACAGAGGACTAGGACAGGAGCTAGAGTGTTGCCTTCAGTACTTCATCCTCCAGGTTCATTTTAAAAGTTGCAGCCTCATCTTTTCTGTCGAAGTGCCAAGTGCACAGTTGGAACTTCCTCTGGCTGCATTACTTTACAGATGCTACTGAAAAGCTAGAAATACATCCAAGTTTAACTTCTCCCCAACTCGGTTCACAGCACTGTGAATTAGATCCCTTCACAAGAACAGTAAGGGGAATGAGAAACAGAAAGGGTACTTTCTGAAGCTACCAAGAAGGGCCTGGGAGGTAGCTCAGCCTTTAAGAGTGCATCTCGCTCTGCCAGAGGCTCCCAGCACCCATGTTAGGCAGCTCACAACCAACTTCTATTCTGGGGGACCTAACACCCTGATCTGGCCTCCACAGACACCCGCACATGGGATACACACTCACAGACACACACACACATCTATACGCATGTTTTGTTTTGTTTTCAAGAAATAGTTTTTATAAATTTGAAGTTGAGTAAGTATTTGTGAATTACAGCTGATATTTGAGAACATTTACTGTGATCTGAATATTATTATTTTCCCTTCTCCCTCGTGAAAAGCCATTTCCAAAGCATTTTGTCTTTGTTCGGTTCCCACTTATATTTATGCCATGTAAATGCATGGGCTGTGAAAGACGAAGCGGGTGCGACAGGACTTACCTGTTTGAAAATCAGTTCCTGAGGTTATTTAGTTTATATTTTATGTAGTTATGAGTTAAATGATGGAATCTTGGCAAAGAAATCAGTTCCATTTTGTTAATTTCACTGACCTATACACCCTTCATAAACTCTCAGATACCAGACACATTTACCTAATCCTTTTGTCTTGAGTTTAATCTGCTGGGAGAGTGGTGCTAAGGTCTTTGCGAAACTCATGAGCGGCAGCCGAAGGAGTAAGTGCTCTCAGCTGGCACTTCCCCATTGCACAGCCATTTTCTCCAGCTTTTCAATTACTTGCGCTTCCTATAAACAAAAGCAGTTTACTTCATTCATTAGCAGAGTTAATTGACTTTTTCCTTCTGTTTTTACTAGATTGGGATGCGGAGCAGATCAAATTTAGCTGAAAAGGTCAGGCTGAGTCTCCAGTATGAGGAAGCCAAAAGAAGGTGAGGCCAGAAGCTGTCTAGCTGCCGAGACACTGGGCTCTTTTCCAGGATTAATCCTGGCTGCTGTGGTGATTTGTGACATTGCGGCCACTCCCCTCCTAGTCTCAGCAAGCCATCCTTGCTGCTTGAACCTGTAAAGCTTACTTCCAGGTCTCGCTCTACTCCGTGCAAAGCTGAAGAATCAAGAGAATTTTAGTTTTAATTTTTATTTATTGTTTGTTTGTTTTTGTTTTTGAGACAGGGTTTCTCTGCGTAGACTTGACTGTCCTGGAACTTGTTCTATAAATAATGCTGGCCTTGAACTCAAGAGATCCACCTGCCTCTGCCTCTTGAGTGCTGGGATTAAAGGGGTGTACCCCTATGCCCAGCTTGAAAGGAGTACTGAATGAGAAGTGTGGGGATCTCAGTTTCCCTTTCCCGTATGGGAAAAAGTTTTGAGCTTGTGTAATACTTCCAATTGAAAATGAGATGACTGATTCCTGACCAAAACCCTGTGCAGTGGCCTGACCCTGCACCTCTGCTGGGAGTTACCTCTGAGCAACCCCTCTCCCCCCTCCACAAGGCTTTCTACTGCTTCCTAGAAGGTGCTGTGTGTCTGTTCCTGCTGACAGGCCAGTGAAGGAGGAGGGACTGTCTCATTCACCTCATAAGCTCTTACCAGCCCTCGTGTTCTTACCATTTTAATTCCTTGACTCTGGTGGGGCAAGAGACCTCATGGTCCTGATAGAGGGGGTAGATGCTCACATTATTTCCACACTGTAGCACACCCCACTTGTTTCTGAGGGTGAAGGTCATTCTAATACCACTGAAGGGCTTAACGATGCCATTGATTCATCACTTAGGAGACATTAGGAGCAATTGCACTGTCACCACACAGAAGACTAAGGAATTGATCTTGTTCCTCCTCTGACCACGAGACCCTCCCAGAGTGTTGTGGCTTTTACCATAATGAGTACCATCAGCTGTTTGGATGTGTCCATTATTCCTAGAGACGATGACATTTTCAAGTGATTGACTATAGGCCTTAGAGGTTATCTGCCTTGCACAAAGTGAAGTGACTATTACTATACTATTTGGCTCTGTGTTAGCCAGTGTTTCAAATAGTACTTGGGTCTTCAATTTACTGAACAGAAACCCAGGCTTCATTCCATAAATGATTAACCACATGACCTTGAACAAGTCCCTTGGTCAGTTTGAGCATCGCTTAACTCAGCTAATTTTAATGTCTTTCAATGTCCCCTGGTAGATTTTAAATGTCTTGAGGATTGGAAAGGCTTTTATATTATCTCCTTTCCAGGAACAGAACTGGGGGGGGGGGGGGGCCTGCCTTTAGTAGGTTTTGAGAGGTAGTCTTTGGTGTGGAGGCCCAGTGACAGGACAGCCATTCCTGGGTGGCATGGTCAAGGGTCTTCTTGCTGTGAGCAGTCCAACTGTCTAACAGTCAGAACTCTTTGGTTCTGCTGTGGACAAAGCCCATCACTTATGTCTGGTGTCTGAAGGCTAATGGCCAGAACTCAGAACTAAAGAGCACTATTGCTTCTCATGGACTTGACCTTGCTGCCTTTGGGTCACCTTGAGCTTTCCCTCTATGGGACTGACTGTAATAGTTGATTAGCTCCAGACTCAGGTGACACCTCCCTTCCCAGTTCCTGGAAGTCCCCTCCACATTGTCCCTGCCAGATCTGTGAGCTCTTTTCAAAATAAAATCCAATGTCTGTCTAATCGTGTGCCCTTAAGTAATAAATGTACCTTTCTTCCTTGCACTGTGCCGTGGCTCTCAGCTCAGCTGGCCACTTGATCACCTCAGAACTTAGGCCATTGCTTCTTTGCCATCTGCTGCAGTGGTGTTAATTGGAATTGGTTTTAGGGTTACTAGTGCTGCTGACCAGAAGGTGTCTCAGAAGGGATTTTGCATATGTTGAAAATGCATTTCTCTTCCTCAATTCCTAGCAAAGGAAGAGCTGAGTTCTTCTTCCCTCAAGTTGTTTTCTCCTCCAGCTTTTGTTTCCTATGCTTAGTGAAGCTAATAATATCGTACTTATTTAGCAATTTGATGATTAATTTTCCTCTACGTGGAGACAGCTGTTTATGGTTTTGTGGTAGCCGACGCTTTGTCTGTCCTAAGTGCAGACATCGGATGAAGAGGGAAGTACATACTGCATAAGTACCAATGTAAGGTAGCATTTGCTCCTTAAAAACACAAGAAGAAACTTGAGGCCCCACAGTGCGGACCTGCTTCACATCTTTGTTTGAAGTTGTTTTTTTTATATTAGTTTCTTTCTTGTCTTTATAGTTTCTTCCTTCAAAATGGAGAGGGGTAATCCCTTTTCCCATCTGTCTTTCATACATAGTATGTGCTGCCCAGGAGCCAAAGCAGGGAAATGGATTTCTTATGCCAGTACCAGTTGTGTCCATAGTTTGTCTGGATCTTGCACCTCATGGCCAAGGTGCTTTCATCTTGTGGGAAGTCCGGATTGCCTTCACAGGATTGCAGGGCAAATCATTTCATTGTGGAGTGTCGGCCCTCATGCTGAGCTGGGAGTTATGTAAACCTGGCCATCTGTGACTGAGGTCTGGATGTGGGGAAGCCCCGGGACAGGCAGAACTGTGGCTGGCACTAGAGGGCTCTCCTGTGGTTCTTTCTCTTCTTCATCCTTTCCTTCTTCACACCACACCAGCCACCTTTGCTTTGCTGATGAAGGTCTGCTGTGCCCGCCTCTGTGCAGCCAGATAACCAGATACAGGGGAACATAGGTCAGAAGCCGTAACATCTGAGATGATGCATTATTCAATAATTAATGCTTACCATGCAGAGGCCCCGGTGGAGGGTGGATTTACCAGTGTGAAGCTTGAGGAAAGTGGGGATGGGAGGGAGTGAGGGCCTGCCTATTATCCATGGTGATGTGAAACCTTAATGAATTGATTTTGCTTTAATGTGGGTTGACCAAGGCTCCGCTCCTTTCTCATTTCTTCCTTCTGTGATCTGCTAATACCCCAATTTCTGCCCAACTTCGGGAAGTGTCATATAGCTGAGGGATGGAAGCTTTACCCAGAAGACTCTCTAATATACAACAGTGTCATTTGGGGGCACCCTAACATGTTGGTTTGTTTCTTTTTTTTAATTTCTTTTTAAATTTTATTTGTATATTTATTCACTTTACATCCCGATCGTAGTCTCCTTCCCCTCTCCTCCCAGTACTCCCCTCTCTCCCTCTTCCCCCTTTCTTCCCTCCCCTACTCCTCAGAAAAGGGGAGTCCCCCTACCAACCCACTCCAGCACATCAAGTGGCATCATGACAGAGTGCATCCTATTTCCCTGTGGCCTGGCAAGGCAGCCCCACCAGGGGGAAATGATCAGAAAGCAGGCAACGGAGTCCATGTAGAGGCAGCCTCCTGCCCTGTGCTCCTATCACTAGGGAACCCAAATGAAGCCTGAACAGCCCATTGGCTACATCTTTGTAGGAGGCATAGGTCCAGCCTCTGCATGGTCCTTGATTGGTGCTTCAGTCTCAGCAAGCCTCTCTGGGCCCTGTTTAGTTGGCTCTGTTGATCTTCTTGTGGAGCTCCTGGCCCTTCTATCCACTCTTCCATGAGACTCCCTACACTTAACCAATGTTTGGCTGTGAGTCTCATCTGTTTTGATCCACTGCTGGGTGGAGCCTCTCAGAGGAGAGGTCTGTTGGTTTGTTTCTTAATCGAAGCTTCTAGGCACCCCTCCCATCACTCCCCACAAACACACACATCAGGGAACCCTGCCTGTGGCATTCTGCTTTCCATGCTTCTGTTCATCCGACCTGGAGCGTGCTGCTGCTGGGAAGACGTGGATTGCGTTTGCACGCAGACGTGGCCTGGGCTTTTGTACCCTCCTGGGAGTCTTGAACACACGTGTCTTCTATGTCTTTTAGCATGGCTAACTTGAAAATTGAGCTGTCAAAGTTGGACAGTGAGGCCTGGCCTGGGGCCCTGGACATCGAGAAGGAGAAGCTGATGCTAATTCATGAAAAAGAAGAGCTTCTGAAAGAGCTGCAGTTCATCACCCCGCAGAAACGCTCTCAAGACGAGCTGGAGCACCTGGAGGCGGAGCGCCAGCGGCTAGAGGAGGAGCTGATGTCCGTGCGCGGTTTGCCAAGCAGGGCTCTGGCCGAGAGGTTCGTTTTCTCCTGGGGACAGGGTGACGGATGTGGAATAGCTAAGGAATGTTGACATAAAAGCAGGAATGCAGTACATCATTGAGCGAGCCTGACAGCAACAGGTCTGACTGCTGCTCTGATGCTGATGACCTAGTCTGTTACAGAAAGTGAGCCTCCCTGCTCTTGTCTTCGTTACTGAAGTCATATGCTTATTGCTTTTACTTTCACAAGGAAAGGAAGAGGCAACTTGCTCTCTTAACCAGTCACAAGATGTTCCTTGCATGTGGCTTGTCAGTTGAAACCTGCTTCTGAAGCAGAGACAATCATTCTGAGCAAGTGTTTTATTTTTCTGTGGGAAGGTGTGAGTTATTTATTCTAAGAGCTCCAGAGCCACAAGCAGATGGGCAGGAATGTTTGTCAGGTGACTCGGTTGGTCACTGTGCCAGGCTGACAAACTGTGGCCCTTCAGGCCCAGTGCCCATCATAGACCAGCTCAGGAGGACCAGTGTCTGCCCCAGAGTGGGTCCATGCCCATCTCATGTGACCTGGAAATAAGTTCAAATGTTCCAGAACCCAATCTCTTTCCTTTTTGAATTCTTGGCCTCTTGCTTTCTAATCCCCATTTCTCAATAAATGTCTAGATTTTTAAATGTCAAAGTATTTTGAAACTGCGGGAACAGTGTGACAGGGAAGCAAAGGCCCTGCCACTCTTGATTAGGTCTCCTCTCCACTTCTCCTCCTTTCTTCCTCCGCTTTCTGTGTTTAGTGTTGATAAGAGTTAGCCTCAGTGAGGAAGGACTCAGGTAACAAGCACCAACAGGCACAAAAGTCAGGGAAGGGAAGGCGGAGCTGCACTGGTCTGTATTTACATAATAGAACTTAAGTTTGCAGCGAGACTCACCAGTGGATGGAATGACACAGCAGCCTTTGTGGGCGCCCTGTGTGAGAGACCAGTGCACTGACACTGTGCAGCACTTACTAAATACCAGAAATTGTTCCCTTGATGTCCCAGGGAGTTGGTTCCAGGACCCCTCCCTGACAAGCCACAATTCACCGGTATGAATTGTGTAGTGTTAACAGAAAACGTACACTCTCATAAGCTTTGGACACTTTCTAGATTACTAAGAATTCCTAACAACATAAATATTATGGAAACAGCTGCGATGCTATATAGCTCAAGGGACAACACGGCAAAGGTCCATGTGTGATTAGTGCAAACGCAGCCTTTTCCCTGAGCACTTTAATCCGTGCTTGGTTGAATCCCTGATTATAGAATTAGGGTGTGGAGACTCCTCAGTATTCATGGTCATCTAATGTGCTGAGGCTAAGTCTCTGTTCTCTTGTAGCAGGAGACTCTAGAAAGACCTTCTGGTCCTCCTTAGCTTTGGACGGGGAGAGAGGGAGCATGTTCATCTTTATCAGCATTTACAGGCATGGCATCCTGCTTGTCATTTTTATCAGGGGTAGTTTGTTCCTGAGTGACTTTTAAACTTCTGTTTTACACACGTAATGACTATCACATTTCTAGTGGCCAAATCGGGGACTCAGGAGAAGCAGAAGCTCCATAGTCTTTACATAAAATAATGACAATTTTTAGTGAGAGGCAGCCAAGGGCTTTGTGCTGCATTGGGGAATAGGCAGTGTGGTTAGTCCCCTTCACCTGCACAGCCTGCCTGCCGTAGACGGAATAGTGGCAGGAAGGGGATGTGTTTATCCATCGTTTGTGCAATATGCTGCCTTTCTGCGTCCTTCAGAAGCCAAGCCTCTTGGCATATCAGCTAAGCACATACAGATCTCCTTTCAGTGCCTGTGGTCAAGGGCAGATTTCCACCGCTATGCTGCAATGCAAGGGAGAGGGGATTCAAACATCCCTGTCTGCGCATAGTCCCTTCCCACATATCCTAAAGAGCCGTCTGCTGCAGCAAGCTGTAGACTAGGCCCCGGCCGTCTGCTGCAGCAAGCTGTAGACTAGGCCCCGCTCCCCACGCAGATGCAGCACAGCCGGGCCTGGCTCTTCCTGCTAATGCTTTTGGCCTCTGTTCCACCACAGTCGCCTTTTCCGATTCTGTACCCTTCACCCTTGCTTCCTACTATATATATTTATTTTTGCTAGTTGCTGCCATCCAGCTGTCCTTGAACCTTGGTAAGAGACTACCTCTGTAAGCCAAGTCTCCTCAGTGCTAGTGCAGGTAGGTGGTGGCCAGGAACACAGTTTCATCGTGATGCTCATGGTCAGCGCCAGACCCTCAATTTCTTCCTGGTGCTGACACCATCACCAAAGCTCCTTGTTGCCTTGCCTTCAGATTTCCTGTTTTCCATCCTGTTGTGGTTCTTCATTATTTCAGGAGTAGGAGTGACTCAAGCTGTGGCCTCAGGACAGTAAACTCACATGAGTGCTCAGCCATCCTGTGTGTCCCCCTCGTCCTTGTTACTGCTGCTACTGCATGCCTGCAGTGAGCCCCACAGCAATGGCCGAGCACTCCCTCTGGTGGTAATAAAGCGTATCTGCACCAGCCTGAGCTGGTCATTGTGGGAGAACACCAGGGCAAAGGAGAAATTGCTCTCCCTTCCTGTATTTCTTCCATACTCTCACCCACGGCACTGGCATTCCTTAAGCCCTGCTTTCCTGTAGCTAACAGACCTTTGCTGCTTCCCACAAATTCCTGGGGCTTCCCTAGAAATCGCACATGTGCCTGGGTTACATAGATGGTTTTGCTAAGGCATCTGAAGATTATTTTAAACAAGTGGGCAGGGTGTGGGTGCCTTTTATTTTATTTTAATGGAAAAGAGACTGCTTTACTGTGTGGATGGCACAATGCTTTCCCAGGTGAGCTCATACCTCTTCCTCCAGTGCTGAGGTAGAGGAGGAGATGACAGCCTGATAGGCTGCTAAGGACAGCCTGAAGGGCAATGAAAAGAAACAGGACAGGAATGGGAGGCTCTTTTAGGGATGAAAAGACCCTTTCTCACTGAGGAACATAGAAGGGCAGGGCTGATACGGAGCTCAGAGAGCCAAGCTCAGAAAGAGGACTGTGTTCATAACTCCCTGGGAGTGGAAGACCTCGTCACCTAGGAAGGACACTTAGAGTCTGAGGAAGACTTTCAGTGCAGCTCAGCTCAACTGGCAAGGCTTGCTGGTTAACCTTACGGGCAGAAACTGCCGCCCCACAATAAGGTTTCTGTAGCTTCTAGTGACACTAGCAAGAAGCTTGTATAGAGGATTGAGGAGGAGCCAGTGCCCGCCTTCTGAGACCTTAGCATCATTCGTGGGAGCGTGCAAGCAAGGCCACAGAAGCTGGGCCTTTGGAAATGCTCTAGTCCGTAAAGTGCCTGCTTTGTGTACATGAAGACCCGACTTCAGGTCCATTGTACCTGTGTTGAAAAATGAAATAGCCAAGCATGGCTACAAGAGTCTGTAATCTTAGTGTGAGGGTAGGTCCTGGGAATGAGCCAGCCAGTCTAGACAGCCAATCTAACCAATCCATAAGCACCAGGCTCAGTGAAGCCAGAGTTTCAAAGATGAGGTGGGGGCTGGAGAGATGGCTTCGTGGTTCAGAGCACTCGCTGTTCTCACAGAGGACCTGTTCCTCTTTACAGAGCTCACAGAGGTTCAGTTCCTAATACCTACATGGTGGTTCACATCTGGATGTAACTCCAGTCCCGAGGGATCTGACGGCCTCTTCTGCCCTCTACAGGCAATGCATGCATGTGGTGCACACACATACATGCAGGCAAAACAGCCACACACATAAAACAAAAATAAGCAAGGTAGACATGCATGAACGCATGCATGAGTGCATGCGCCACACACATGGGAGCACACCACACACGTGGGAGTACACATGAGCGTTGATAAACATAATACTTAGTGTGTTTTGACAATGTTTGGGGATTTCTCCATATCTTTGTGCCTTCTAAGTCACATCTTTACATTAATTTTCCATTCTGATTGAGTTGCTTTGTTGGGGAGATTTTAAAAATAGACATCTGTTCTTTAAAATGCTGCTGTAAAATGTGTAAAATAATTGATCATGCCAGTATTACAGAAAATGGCAAGAATTACCCTTTAATTGTAATGTGTAATGAAAATTGTGTTGTAGACACATAAAAGGAATAGGTACCTATAAATAAAAGTACATCTCCTCCTACCCAAGACATGCATAAAATTTCAAGAAGGTTGGAAATCAAGATTTTCCTTTCTCCAAGCTGATATGGCTAGTTGTGTCTGTTACCACCTTGCAGGGCCATGAGCAGGTGTGACTGCTCTGTGGCCCTGTAGAGCACTTTCCTGGCCTTACTCCGTTTGATCCTTTTAACTGCCTCATCAGGTAGACACAGAGGGTCATCATCACCACTCACAGACGAGAAAGGTGAGCCCCTGTAGCCCGTAGCTTGCCAAAGGATACAGGACTCACAAGGTGCAAACCCCAGGCCAGGCACCAAGGTACTGCCTTCCTTGGGTGATGTCTCAAGCCCCCGGCTGATGCGACTCGTGCAGGCCCTTTTCCTTGGATGCCTGACCTGTTTTGCAACGAGTTTGTTTCAAGATAAAATTCTACAGTGCTCTACTTATATGATAATCCGCTCCGGGTGATGAGACAGGATAGAGCCAGGAAGGCAAATCACTTGAGCTTCTTGCTGAAACGGTAATGGCCAAGCCAGCCCACAGCGGCACTATGGAGTGATCTCTGAGTCCGTATTAAACCTCCCAGGAAATTAGCATTAGAGTTTTCATCACTAAGCACTATTTTCCAGCAATGCTTGCTACATCCAGTACCTTAGGTAGTCTATTGCTGCCTAATGGTTTTCCAAAGCAGAAGGCTGGCCTACGGTTCCACAAGACTCTCAGGACTTTGCCCAGACTTTTGCTGTGGTCAGGGTTGCTGTTGACTCGTCCTCAGTACTTCTCCATGACTGGGGGCCAAGTTGTTTGCGACTCGAGAAAAGTTTACACTGTCAGCATTTTAAGGTTCTCCTAGCTTTGGGACTGGACATAATGCTCAGCTTCGTTTATCATGGCTGTAAAGCTTTGCCCCTTCTCTCTTGTTTGTTGTCTGGAACTCATCCAGACATCCCCCCATTACACATGGTTCTGGGATACTGAGTTTTTCTGCTGTTTAGTTTGGGTTTCTACATATCATTTGAAAATTAATTTTCTTTCTTTCTTTTCCTAGATTGAAATTGGAAGAGAAAAGAAAAGAGCTACTACAGAAACTTGAAGAAACGACCAAGTTAACTACTTCCTTGTATTCGCAACTTAAAAGGTAAGCTGCTTGGGTCCTTGAAGGGAAATGCCTGCCGCGGCATCCAGGCAGGGCCTCGGTCCTCCTTCGTTGGTTTTTAGCTGCTTAAAAGTAAACACATAAGTCATGCCCTCTCAGTGATGTTTACTTACCAAATAGAAACACTTTCTCCTCTGATCAACTCTATGTTTAGGTTTGGAATGCAGTTTGAAGTATCTGCAGAAAGAGGGTTTGCTTTCTATGTCACTGAAAACTTGAGAAAATGCCGTCCTGCTGGCATTGTCCCACCATTCTCGTCGATGGGGGAAATTGCCTACTGTCTCTGAGCGCCTTTCCTCCTAGCCGCAGTAGATGCACTGACAGTATCAGTCTTTTCAGCCTTCTTAAAGTATGAAGTTGGTGTGGGTGGCTCTGCAAGTGGACATAAAATAGGCATTTGATACAGGTTTTTGCTAAAGGTGTGTCATTGGGGGTGGGGGCAGCCCTGGGTTGGCCTGGAACTCACTATGTAATCCAGACACTTTCTGTATCTTCAGTGCTGGGATTAAAAGTGCGCGCCGCTTTACCCTCCTGTAACCATTAAAGACTTTTAATGGTTATTTGCTTACTAATCTGTTTATTTTGGAGACAGTGTCCAGTGTAGTTCTGGCTGGCCTGGAGCTGGCTGTCTAGACTGGCCTTGAACTCCCAGAGACCCTCTGCCTCTAAGTGCTGGGATTAAAGCCGCGCGCCCCGACTCCTGGCAGCTATGTCAGGTGTTTAAAAAGATGAGGATGGCAAGGTTGGTAATAGTACTGAGTGAGTCGGGAAGTTCCTCCACCCAGGCTGTAGCTCTCAGACATCACCACTTCCATTCCTGAAGGTGAAGGAGCCGCTGGGGACTGTGCTTAAGCTTCCGGGCAGATCTTACAATGTGCTGCTTTCCTCCCAGCCTCTCCTCCAGCACGCTGTCCATGTCTTCTGGGAGCAGTCTGGGGTCCCTGGCCTCCAGTCGGGGCTCTCTGAACACCTCCAGCCGAGGCTCACTCAACTCCCTCAGCTCCAGCGAGCTCTACTACAGCAGCCAGGGCGACCAGATAGACACAGACTATCAATATAAACTGGACTTCCTTCTTCAAGAGAAGGGCGGCTACATTCCTTCCGGACCCATCACCACCATCCACGAGAATGAGGTGGTCAAGTCCCCCAGCCAGCCTGGCCAGAGTGCGCTCTGCGGGGTGGCAGGCGCAGCCAGCAGCCACACACCCCCCCTGACCGAGGCCTCCAAGTCAGTGGCGTCCCTCTCCTCTAGATCCTCTCTTTCCTCCCTGTCCCCACCCGGCTCTCCTCTGGTCTTGGACAGCACGTTCCCAGTGTCTTCTCACGACCCGTCCCTGCACCAGTTCACGGCTGACTTTGAGGACTGTGAGTTGAGTAGCCATCTAGCTGCCCTGGGCCTCAGTGAAAATCAGGTCTTGCTGGATTCAGAGCCCGGAGGAGCATCCCAGTCTCTCCTTGAGGATAAAGATCTTGACGAGGGCACTGGCGAGCTGCTGTATGGAGGAACATCAGGTAAGGACAGACAGACCTTGCTTCCCTGCGTCCTCTGCGCCATTTTAGGAAGGGTTTTATTACTTTTCTCCATACAAAGAAAGTGTATGGTTCCCCTTTTGTTTCTCCAGGGTATTCATTTAAGGAATACTTACTCTATACCTAGACTTTTTTCTCTGTTAAAGTTGCCATCCCAGACAAGGGGATATATTTATAGCTCAGTGGCAGACAGCTTGCCTAGCAAGTGCAAGGCCCTGGGTTCGATGTCCTAGTACCACAGAATAAACACAGGGGCTGAGGAGATGGCACAGTCTGTGAAGTGCTTGGTGGGCACGTATGAAGATCTGAATTCAGTTCCCCAGCGCTGACGCAGAAGCCTCTGCAGCAGCTCGCACCTGTACTTTCAGGTAGGGAGGCAGAGGTGGGAGGATTCCCGGGCTTCCTGGCAACAGCCGGATCTGCTGAGCGCCACATTCAGAGAGAGTCTGTCCCCAAAGTAAGGTTGAGAATTACTAAGGAAGACATCTAATGTCAACCTCCGGCGTAGACGCACGAGCTTACGTGTTTACAAGCGCAGTACACACAAACATGTCCATGCATGTACCAGAACATATTGCCTCCCTATTTAGTGGACTCAATGGCCAGTGCTGTTCTGTGGCCCAGGAGTCCTCCGTGGGAGGTAGATGCCCAGGAGGTATTTTGTGAGCGGTCTACACTTCCACCTGGATTCTGGGCTCAGAAATAGCAAAGAGACGAGGACTTTCTCTTCAAAGTGGACCCGAAACAGATGAAAACCACGTCAGTTAGCATATTGGCTGGTTAGCACCAAGGGTCAGTGTTTAGCATGCTTGGGGGGTTCTGTATAAACACCGTCTTTGGTTTGTGCCGGACTCCCCTTCTGCCCCAGCTACTTGGCGCTGCAGCCCCGTGTCCGGCGTTGCCTCGCCATCTGCTGGCCGCTCTCCCAGCTGCAGCTCCACGAAGAGATGGGCAGAGAGGTCCTTCCTGACCACGTGCTGAGACGCTTTTGGTTGTTAACATTGCTTTCCCCTGCGGTAGGGCAGCTTTCAGTGCATGCCGTAGGCCGTGTAGAGCAGATGGCACCCTTGTTTTCCGGGCTGTCCTGTGTTCTGAGGATAGTCCATTCTATAGCTAGCTTGAAGGAAGTAAACTTTCTGCCCCACCAGGAAGTCCTGTTCTGTCAGCATGTGTCAGTGTGTCCCACCAACCTGTCCTTGCTGTTTTAGAAGCTCTTTGTTTGTTTGTGTATGCACAGGTGTTGGAATTCTAAGTAGTAATTGATTGGCAGACTGAGATCTCTAAAGATGAATACAGCTTGATTTAGGAGGCTTCTGACACTGAATGCTGAAATACTATGTTCTCATTAGTGGCCTGGGGCAGAGCCTAGAGTGCAGGAGACCTTCCTATGGTTTGTATGCCCTCTCTCAGAGAGGTCCCAGCATTACAGCCATTCTCTTAAAATACCCCGTATACACATACACACAAATAAATCCTGGGAGGTGTGAAACCCGCTGTGGGCCTCACAGTGGCTTGTGGGAAGAAGTGCAGTGGAGCAGGCATGCCTGCATTTCTTTTCACTTGCCCCTGGCTATTTGGGTGAGCATGCCTCCCTGTCCTTTAGGCTCACTCCTCATAGAATGTGAGAAGCTAATGGCGCCTAAGCCTGCCTGGCACACACACTTGGTTTGTGGTTGTTGTCATACCTGTGTGGTCAACACAGCTGTGCCCTTCTCTCTCTACACAACACTACAGGCTAAGGGAAGAAGAGAAAGCCAGCACTT
Organism: Pachyuromys duprasi; assembly: GCA_028658305.1. Taxonomy (NCBI): domain Eukaryota; kingdom Metazoa; phylum Chordata; class Mammalia; order Rodentia; family Muridae; genus Pachyuromys; species Pachyuromys duprasi. The sequence goes on from CM053764.1 coordinate 83,411,565, forward strand.
GAGTGGATGTGCCCTTCTTGAGCATCTACAGCTGCCTGTGCCCTTCATGTATACGGAATATTCTCTACTGAGCACTTCTCAATATCCTATCAGTGTAGCAAACCCAGTACATGATGCTCAAAAAGGGGGAGGGTCCCAAAAGCTGCAGCCCAAGGGCTATTACCTAATGATCCTGAGCCCCCTGAGCCAGTCACACAGGCATGGTGGCTCAATGGCTACCTCATTCTTAACACTTAAGGTTGCTACCAGCTTTATTGATTGATGACTTTGTGGCTGGAGACAGGTGCCTGGAGGAAGTTCCCACAGCACTGTTGTTAAAAAGGTACCTGAGGCCTAGCTGCTCAGTGAAAACCTGGGTTCCATCCCCACTGCTTCAAGACAGTCACTTGAAAAAAATGCATATGCAAGGGCATTGTTTGCAGTGAGCTTTCTGTTTCCTGACTGAAAACAGCAGGTGACATGCATTTTAACCAATGCCTGGCCTACCCAAGGAACATCTTCCCACCTCATAAAGGGGTGCAGGGGTGGGGGAGGGAGGGTGTTTGGAAGGAGACTGCTTCTGTCTTAATGTCCTGGGGCTTTACACAGGTGAAGCCAACTCCATCTCATAGCCAGTTTGCTACTCTGCACCAATCCCTGCTGGATGACAGACACCAAGGTGGAATAACTATGAAGTCTTCCCACAGTCGGTCTCTGTCATTGTCAAAGTCAGTTTTCAGATTGCTGTGGTTATTCCTGGGGGTAATCAATAAATCATGTCATCACCTTCACCCCTCACAGAGGGGGGTGGGCAAAGAGAAGGCACTTCATCTTCAAGGAAAACGCATTCCCACAGCCAGAAATAAAAGAGAGAATGCAGCAATCAATCCTGTAATCTGAAGCCTTAAAACTTAAACATCTTAACAGGATGTAAAGTCACGACTCCGAGGGGGGCCGAAATGCATACCAATATCACTCCTCAGGCTCGCTCTCTGGAGGATGAAAGGAACTCAGGCTCACAGCTTATTACAGCACCAGCACCGAACACAGCTTTAAATGAATGCTCCTCCATCCCTGCAGGATGCTGCTGTATGAATATGAGTTAGAGATAAAAGCTCTAAGTGGTAGCTGGTGCTAAAGATTGAGTAGCACAAAAAAGTTTTGGGTTTTTTTGTTGTGTTTCTTTTTCTTTTTTTTTTTTTTTTTAGTGATATTAGCGGGTGAGAATTCATACAAGTCAAAGCTGTTTTCTCTTTAATTTCCGTTAGAAGACTAGTACAGAAGAAGGAGAAGGGAAATGTAGAGATGTGGGTAGCAAACTTTTCTCCACGGAGGAGCTAAAGCTAGTTGTTCAAGTTGGCACAGTGCCAGTGTTTGATGCGGGCACACGGCTGTAACCAGCGTTTGTAGTGGTTCATGAACGCTTGAAGCCCAGAAGCTGGGGGTGGTGGGAATTGTGTCTCTCTTGCCTTGAAATGTTTTAGAGCGAGGACCTGTGAGGTGGGTCAAGGTACTTGATGCACGACTGACAACCTGATTCCATCCCCAGGACCCACATGACGAGAGAGAGCTGTCTTCTGCAGAGTGTCCTATGACCTCCACACGCCATCATACATGCGCACACACATGCCCCTTTGCTTGCCTGAATAGATAAACATGGGTGTTTTGTTTGTTTGGTTTGGTTTGGTTTTGGTTTTTAATTTGGGAGAGGGCCTTGAGAGCTGGCCAGTACAAGTGTAGGCAAAACATAATAAAATACACATAAAATAAATGTTAAAAATTTTTTTCTTTATACAAAAGCAGTTTATCCCAAATAATAAACCCTACGAATCACAACATTTCTCTCACCCCGTCTATTATTATGTGAAGTAACATTCTTGACTTTAAGAAGAAAATTATGCTTTGGGCTTCTATGGTGTGAGCATTTCTTTTTTTTAAGATTTGTTTATTATGTATATATAGTGTTCTGCCTAAATGTACACCTGTGTGCCAACAGAGGGCACCAGATCTCATTATAGATGGTTGTGAGCCACCTTGTGATTGCTGGGAATTGAACTCAGGACCTTTAGAAGAGCAGTCAGTGCTCTTAACGACCAGCCATCTCTCCAGCCCTGGTGTGAGCATTTTACACTTTCTCCAATAAGAAACTAATGATGCTATCACCTTCTCCACCCCAGACGTGGAGAAGTCGTTACCCAAAAGAAGAGGACTCCATCTTCGAAGAGACAAAAGTGCCTGTGTGTCAGCTGCTGCCTCTGACGAATCCGTGGCTGGAGACAGTGGGGTCTACGAAGCCTCCATGAAACAGTAAGGAACCTGCAGGGGCACGGTCAGCCCCAGCAAGCCTGACAGCCAGCCTCGCACACACTGTAAGGTGAAGTGTGCCCCACCCAAAACATCCTGCCAGCCGTGGAAACGGCTGGTGGACTGGTGTGCTCCCAGCTGGCCTGGTGATTGGCCAATGTTTGTTTGGCACCTGAAGCACCTTGTTTAGATGTCTGAAAGCCCCTGAGACAGTGAGATAGCCTCACAGGGCCCGGGAAAGCCAGACACACAAATATGTTCCCCAAGCTCCTGGTCAGACTCTTTGTGGGGTTGAAAAGCTTCCATAGCGGTCAGTTCCACAGGAATGGAAAGCAAGGGGTAACTGTAATCCATATCCTATTAACCGACTGTCCACCTGCTCCTGGTCCCTAGGCCTGGTGAAATTGAAGACATTCCCTATAGCGAGGAGGGTGCCGCTGTGGTGGAGACGGCCCAGGTGCAGATAGGACTCAGGTAAAGCAGTGAGAGTGTGTCTGTGGGGGGAGGGGGATGGAGGATCTAGCCAGTGGCTGTAGTCACTCTGTTTGCTTCATCTTCCTTTTTGGCAGATACGATACAAAAAGTTCGAGCTTCGTGGTGATCATAGCTCAACTCCGCAGTCTGCATGCCTTCTTGATACCTCACTCTTCAAAAGTGTGAGTAAAGTCAGTAGAGAAAACAAATGGAGGCACTTAAAATGTCCTACGCATAGTAGTTCTGCCTGTGACAGAACGGCTCGTCAGAAAGAAGGTATGGGTGGGGGCAGTGAACCAAGAGACCGCTTGGTGGGCAAGCGCTCTGGCTGCCCTTGCAGGAGACCCAGATTTGTTTCCCTAGCTCCCACACTGGACAGCGTCCTGTAACCACCCGCAACCACAGCCCCAGGGACAACACCCTCTTCCGACTCTGCAGATACATACACGTGGATCCGCACAGATACACATAAGGAAAAGCAGAACAGATCTGCTTTTTTAAAAAAGGAAGCCATGGGGAGAAATAGCAAGGCTGATTGTGTCTGGACCAACGATAGTAAAGATGAAGCGAAAGTACGAGCCAAGCCAACTAGGGTCAGGTCCTTATTCAGATGATTATAATTAAGGCTTCGTAGTTCCTTTCTGTGACCAGAGGCTGGGTTGATGCCTGATTGCTAGAAATCTGATTTTAGTTTTGATTAATGCATAGTGTTACTACTATTGGTTTAGAGAAATGTTTTCTGATATCCTACACGAATAAGTAGTGATTAAATTTAGCATCACCACAGAAATACTTCACGCTGTGTGAAAGAGTGTGCTTTTACCACTCCGTGTCCGCTTTCAGTCACCAGTAATTCTCAGCAGCAGGTGTAGCACTGGAGTAGACCAAGAATCCCAGTGAAGAGTTGTTGTAGTTCCCCACCGTCCATTGCCTCAGGGCTACTTTCCAGGAGGGCTGCTTTCTGGAGTTCTTTCCCATCAATCTCCTCTGGAGCCAGAGTCCCAGTGACTCTAAGGAGAGCACGTGGCTGTGGGCATAGAATACCAAATCTCTGGGTCTACTCTGCATTTGAACCTCCTCTCTGAACACAGCAGGACAGAGATGAGGTAAAAAAGCAGCCCTTGACACCGTGCCCAGCCAGGTCATTGTTTTCTTAAAGGCAGGTCTTCCTCAGAGGCGGGGACATTTAGCTGAGTATGAGTAAGAGTCCTGGATGTCTTCGTAACAGCGGTGTTGTTAAGTCACATCCCCATCCTCAAGGGGCGGGGGTGGGTAGGCGCATGGAGGGAGAGCTAGATGGAGACTGTTTGAAGTTAACAGAAAAGTGGAGAGAGTGGTAGAGCATCGACTAGACCATCGGAGCTGGCACTATGATCCAGGAGGAGAGTGGGCACAGGTGACCCACTGCACTAACAAGGTTAGCAGAGAGCCTGGGCATGAGGCCACCACAGCTGTGTCTACACAGGGCAGCATTTGGGGAAGACAGGCCTGATGCTGCTGTTACCGACATCTTGTTTCTAGGCTGTGTGATTCCGGTGTGTGTCACCAGTGGCTCCTCAGTAAGCCAGGTCAGTCACAGGGCTGTGGGGAGCTGAGCAATGAGTGCCACCTGTAGTACACCCCCACACATTGCTTTTCTTTCTTTTGTTGTTTTCATTTTATGTGTATGAATGTTTCCTTGCATGTATTTCTGTGTACCATGTGTGTTGCTGGTGTCCAAGGAAGCCGGAAGAGGGCATCAGATCCCCTGGACCTGGAATTACAGGTGATTGTGAGCCACTGTATGAGTGCCGGGTCCTCTGCAGAGCAGGAGTCACGCTTCCCTGGGGAGCGCCTCTCCTGGGCATGGCTTTTCTTTCTCTTATTTTATTTCAAAAAGCATTAGATGTTTTGCCTACATGAATGTTTTGCACACCATGTCTAGTCTGTGGTGCCCATGGAGGCCAGAAAAGGGCATCTGATCCTGTGGAACTGGAGTTCAGAGGGTTATAAGCGGGCATGTGGGGGATGGGAGCCTAACCTGCGTTCTCTGAAGAGCAGCAGACCTGAGCCATCTCTCCAGCCTCCATGCCCTTTTTTTACACGCAAGTGTCCTACCTCAGCTATGCCAGCCGCAGTCACCCCCGCCTCACAGGAGGCCTGGTGACCCCCCACAGTAGCTCCAGGCAGCAGTGGTTCTCAGCTGGTGTGCAGCGTGCATGTTTGCGCCCAGCAGCATGTAAGGTAATAACTTGTCTAATTGCCTGAACTTCCTTGAGACTAGCAACATTTTCTTAAAGAAGCCTGAATAATGACATTATTGAACGTATCAGCCAGACACAGCACTCTGAGATGTTCTCCTGCTCCAAGACTGTGAGAGCTCTTTGTTTGGCTTTAGTTTGTTCTCTCTCACTCTCTCCCTCTCCCTTCTTTTTTCTAATTTAAACTTAATTATTTTAAAAGTTGCAAAGAAAAAAAAATCACCAACCAAAATTGAGCAGATCCAAAGACTCCATAATTCTGTGAACTTCTATGCAGTTAGAGTAGCCATTCATGAATGGATCTCCACAGAATCGTGGATCTCCACAGTAGGTTTTATGCTTTCTGTATCAAATATATTTTTATGCACTGAGCCACAGCAGAGTAGGACTTCTGTACCCTCTTTCATGAGTCCTGTTCACCGCCTGCATATTCATCGCCTTCCCATCATATTCAGCTTTTCTTGTTTACTTTTCTACCTGTTACACTATATCCACATGTACATGTGCTTGCATACATTCATGTTTTATTGGCTAGATACTGCATATGACTGAGAACTTGTGGGATTTTTTTTTCTGAGTTGTGTGACCTTGCTTAATATTATATATTCTAAGTTCGTCCACTTTTCTGAAAATTTTATGATTTTATTTTTCTTTAGAGCTGAATTTCATCAGCACATAAATGTATAATAAAAATTTGGCAGGGCTGGAGAGATGGCTCAGAGGTTAAGAGTACTGGCTGTTCTTCCAGAGGTTCTGAGTTCAATTCCCAGCAACTACATGGTGGCTAATAATCATCTATAGTGAGATCTGGTGCCTTTTTTATACCTAATAAATAAATCTTAAAAAAAATTGGCATGCATACACACACACACATACACACACATATATATACACACCACACATGCTATTCATCTCTAAAGAAAAATGGTTCTGTATTCCAAGGTAGCCTCAAACCTGATCCTCCTGTCTCCACCTCCCAAGTGCTGGGAATGAGGCCATAGGCTACTGTGCCTGGCTCTAAAACTTCATTTTACTACTAATTATGACAAATAAATGTTGATGTTCAGCTGGTTGGTAACAGCCACATTGTTTCTGGAAGTGGCTCACAGCTTGCCTATTTCTTGTTGGAGAGGTCTGTCTTCTAGCAGAATGGGCAGCAGAGTGCCTTCACTGCTCCTCTTCCTCCTCCTCCTTTCTCTTTTTGGGAGGTGGTTTTTCAAGACAGGGTTTCTCTGTGTAACCGTGGCTGTCCTGGAACTCATTCTATAGACCAGGCTGATCTCACCTTCACCCAAGTACTGAGTATTGCGATTAAAGTATGTGCTATCAGCTGCTGCTGTTGCCTTTTCTCCTCTTCCTCTTCCTCCTCCGCCTTCTTTTCTTCCTCCTCCCTCACTTCATTTACTTTTATGTTATGTGTAGGGGTGTTTTGCCTACATTTATGTCTGTGTAGCACATGCAGGCCTAGTACCCACAGAGGGCAGAAGAGGGCATTGGATCCCCCAGAACTGGAGTCACAGATGGTTATGAGCTGCCATATGCATGCCAAGGACCTCTGGAAAAGCAGCCAATGCTCTTAATCACTGAAACATCTCTCACTGCTTTCACTTCTGTGGCTCATCAACTCAGTCCTGTTTGATGTGGAAACATTTTGAGATGAACCAAACAGTTGGGTCATTGGTATAGAATAGCTGAAACCTGAAGGCTGAAGGGGCAGCCAGCGTGTCCTCCCAGTTTGACTCTCTGAAGGCAGAGGGGAAAAGAAAAGTCCCCTCTCCTGAGCTTGCAGCCCTCTGCGGGAGCTGAGCCTTTCATCAGCCGCCTCTGGATTTTAGTGCGGGATCTTTGTAATTAATGTTGATATAAAATTAAAAAATAGCATGGAATTTTCAGTTATGGAATTGAATTTACAGATTTTTTTTTCCTAACTAGAAAAAAAGGGCATATTTTAGAATATAAATTAGACAAGAGTTGGAACTGAAAGGGGAGAGATTTAGTGGATTTCTCTTTCTGGAATTAGGAGGAAAATACCTCAGGCTGTGAGTCTTCACAGAGTCCCAGATACACTCCCTGAGGAGCACGGGGCGTCACTGCTGTTGCACATTCTCCTTTGCATCTACACAGCATGAGGTTTTTCTGAGAGTTTGTCACATCTGCGCCTTCTGAGATGCTAGACAGTGACGCTTCTGAGTCGCCACCTCATCTGTCTTCCATTCTGTTAATAAGGTTCCTTAGCCTTCCTTTTCTCTGGTAGGGTAATATCTTCCACTCCTGGGGTTGTTCGTTCATTAGCAGTCTCGTTTGATGCTCAGAATGAGGGAGTATCAGCAGTGTCCATGTTAGTGTGTCCCCACCGTTTGCAGCTCAGAAACAACTTACTTTCGAGGTGATGGAAGCGGGGAGGTCAGCCCGCAGGCTGGTCCTCCTGGCTTTCCCGGCATGCCTTGCTGCAGTCTCATGGTGTTGGCAGGTGGAGTTCTTACGTACAGGGGCACTGTGGGCACGGTGGGTTAAGAACCGTGTCTGCAGCCGAGCTTGGACCCATTATGGCACTTCCATATGAGAGTGCCCTCCATGTTGTCACAGTTTCCCTTCCGAGGCTAATTGCAAATGATGGTCTCGAATCCACCGTAGTTGTGGTGCCGGGAGATTCAGCCTGCGCTTGTCTTTGCAGGTATTTTAGGGTTGCTGTGCTCCCGTCCTCGGCGGATGTCAGCTGCCTATTCCGAACGAAAGTCCATCCACCCACCGAGTCTGTGCTGTACAATGATGTGTTCAGGATGGCCATTTCTCAGGCAGCCCTGCAACAGAAGACCCTGAGAGTGGACCTCTGCGCCGTCAGGAAACACCGCAGGGAGGAAAGCCTGGTAGGCGGCCCTGTGATCGCTCCCGGAGAGCACCTGTTGCGCAAAGCTATTTTCTGCTCACCACTTAGCCATCAACAGCTATGGCTCTTCAGAAACTATTTATTTATTTTGGTGTGGTTGTGTACAAATGCCAAGGCGCGCCTTTGTAACTCGGGGAAATTAGTCCCTTTCACCAGGTAGAGTCTGAGGATAAAACTCACGTCCCCGGGTTTGGTGGCAAGCGCCTTTGCCCGCTCAACCATCTCATCGACACCGTTTTTTCTAGAATGTTTTTCCTCCCAGTCCATATTTTTTAAAAAACGTATCCACCTTTATTTTATGTACATTGGTGTTTTGCCTGCACATACATCTATGTTAGATATCTACGTGAGAGTTTAAGATCTTGGAGTTACAGTTGTGAGCTGCAATGTGAGTGCTGAGATTTGAACCCTGCGCTCTGCAAGAGCAGTCAGAGCCCTTAACCGCTGAGCCACCTCTCCAGCCCCTAGTCCAGATTTTTTTAGTCTGCTTATAAATTATAACATTCTCTAAAACTTAGCTTTTCATTCCTGTTCTTTGAGTATGGAAGAGCTTTTACCTCTGCCACGACCATCTCTGTGGAGTGTGCTTTCAGTTCCCGACCCTGAACTCTTGTGTGGAGTGCTCTCCCTATTCAGCTCCGTAAGCCCAGAATTGTATCATGTTTGATGATGGAAAATTTGATCAGCTCCATTTTTTGGATAAAAGCTGCCCAAAGTGGGTTTTGCTCATAGATAATGGAGCTGGATATCAAAATCATCCTGTTCTTAATTCATTGATTCAAACTGAAATTAAACAAGACTAAGTATGGCTCCTTTTCTTATCCATTGCCCTTCTATTGCATTAGAGCTTCCAGACAGAATGGTTTTCCAGCTTGGAACAATGTGATTAAGTCAACAAGCAATAGAAAGGCTTCCTACTTACTTGTTTGGTTAGGATGCTCTCATGCAAGTTAGGACATCATCTCTTTCTGGGTGGCCTGCTCAAATACAAATGGCCAAACAGCTATTTCTCAGTGATCCAGTAGGTGTTGGTCACATATTTGATGATAACCACAGGAAAAAGAACAGTATATTTTTTCTTTATTTGAAACGTTTAAAAAAAGGATATTGTCTCATAATAAAGAAACCAAGATGATTCTGCTAGGCCTTCAGACAGTACCAGCAAAGAAGATACCATGTTCAATATGTGCCAAAGGCTGCCGTAAAATTAATAGATATGCTAACTGGTAGCCTCTCAGAAACTGCAGACTTGAGGTTAGCCTCTGTCTGTGGCTGGGTGGATATGAAGTTGCTTTTACCTTTCCTTCTTTGGCGGGGGGAGGGGGGTAGGAAGCATTCTAGTGACCCACAGATTAAAGGAAAACTTGCTAAATTCTCATTCAAGAGCAAAATCAGTCTCGATCTTTTAAGTTTATTTATAATGATGTTTTGTAATAATCAGGTCACTCTTGTGACATATTAAAAGACATATTTTAGGTTCAACTTAGTCATTTATTCATTTATTTTTAAGAATTTAAGTATAATTTTACATTTAGAAAAAGTTGCACTCTTAGTCATTGGGAAAATTTAATGTTCCGATTGACAGTTTTATTGGGCATTATTGGCCCCCGGAGGTTGTGTGGGGAGGCTGGAGGATCCTAGGGCATTGACTCCAGATTCAGTGAGAGAAGAAATTGAGGAAATATCTCAAAGTCATCTCTGGCCACTGCACATATATATGTACATGCACAAGAGCATATGCACTCACACCCTTAAGAACATGCAGGCGCACGTGTGAACACACACACACACACACACAGCCAGTGCTTTCTGTCACCAATAGTCTGTTGGTTCTTTGAGACAAGCTTGCCCAGTCATCTTCTGTCGTACCAGCGAGAACAAATACTAATTTAAACATCTCATTTTTCTCTCTCCCTTTATTTCTTCCGCTTCCCGTAGGCTGGGACGCAGATCAGCCTGGCAGATTTGCCATTTTCCAATGAGATTTTCATGCTGTGGTATAATTTACTTCCTTCCAAGCAAATGCCTTGCAAGAAGAATGAAGAAGAAGATGAGGAGCCGGTAGCTCAGTCAAGCCAGTCAGAGCTGGATTCTCTAGACTTGGTGAGTCACAGCTGGGAAGCAGCACTGTTGAGATGCGGTAGTGTAATGTGGATACAGATTGCGGAAGACAGGGGCCCCTGTCATTCAGGAGGTTGTTTTGTTTTGTTTTTCTGAGACAGGATTTCTCTGTGTAGCCTTGCCTGTCCTGGACTCATTTTGTAGACCGGGCTGGCCTCGAGACCTGCCTGCCAGAGTGCTGGGATTACAAGCCACCACGCCTGGCTCCATTCATGAATTTTACTTCGTCTTCCCTCAGCTCCTCTTTGCCCCTAGCATCCTAAGAAAGACCATTTCCAGCTTAGATTCAAGTGGGACTTAATCACCCATAAAAATAGTTACTTGAGGTTTTGTTGTTTTAAATGGCCATGGAAACCTTTAGATTTTAATTCATATTTTTGTTCATATTGTTAATGTATTTGATGCTACATTTGAAACACTTCCATTTTGTAAATTTCCAGTTATCATTGTGGAAGCATGTTAATTTTCCAACTTTGGTTATTAGTATTCTTAAATCTTTTTCTGTTAAAAAGTTTGTTGTAAATATTAAATAGTTTGTTAGACATTCACTGAAAAGTTTGCCATCACCAAGAGCTATGCATGATACTTAAGAAGAACGCAAAAGTGTTTCTTGTGAGGCTGTTCATCATTAATTAGCCTTTGAAAATCTTGTCCCTTAGTGCAAACAATTTTAGATTATCTGTGAAATAATAGTTATTAATCAAAAGTCAAATAATTAAGCCAATGTTGTATTGATCATCTAGTATGTAAGGGAAACTGCGGTGAACATCTTGGTAGGTGATAAGAGGAGGGAAACATGGCGTGGGGTTCATACTCAGGTCCAGATTTGTGGAAGGTGGGCAAGTCAAGTTAAAGGGTGGAATGTAAGTCCTGTCTTTGATCAGTTCTCTGAAATCGCTATTCCGCAATGTAAATCCTAAACGTGCAATTCACCGTGGGAAGCATACAACCAACATGTCTTTTCACAGTGGCAGAGCTGTGCAACGGTCCCCACAGCTGTAGTAGTAAAATGCTGTCATTGTCCCAGGCTGTGCCCTGTACCTGTGACCAGCCCCTCGCATCACCCTGCTCTGTGAATTTGCTTATTCTGGCCATTTCCCATGGATGCCGGAGTGCAAGGCTTGCTCTCATCTCTTGCACGCGGCATGTCAAGGTCTGCCTGTGGGAGCAGTGGCAGCCTTCCCTTCCTTCCTGCTTGCAGACAGCCCTCTGTCGCAGATGCCCCACTGTTTGTCAGCACTCCAGCTGCCGTGCGCGTGGGCTATCTCTACGCCTTGACTACTGTGAGTGATGCTGCAGTGAAAACTTGTATCCTAGTGTTTGTGTGGACATTGGAGAACTGCACTCAACAGGTTGCATAGTAATTACGCTTAACATTTTGGAGGATTGCAAACCATTTTCTTGATATATAGATTAGTTTCTTATTTTACTATTGAATTATAAAAATTGGTGTGGGGTGCATTGTGTGTGTGTGTGTGTGATGCATGTGTGAGAGCATGGTACTTGGTGCAGGCCAGAAGGGGGCGTCATTTCTGCTGGAGTCAGGCTTAGAGGAGGTTGGAAGAAGCCTGTCTTGGATCTAGGGACTGACTCAGGACCTTCATCCCCTTGCTCCTAGTTTTAGAGGACCATTTTCACCATGAAATGAACAGTTTTCAGAAATGCTTTTATCAGATTGAGGAAGATTTTTTTCCTAGTCACCTGAATGTTTTTATCATTAAAGGCTGTTGAATTTGCCAGATGCTTTTTTAGTATCTGCTTAAATTTTCATACAGTTCTCCATCCTTCATTTGGTTACTGTTGTTTAATTTTAGGTGTTAATCTTGCATTGCTAGGGTAAATTCTACTTGATTAAAAAAAAAACACCTTGTGTGGGTTGGGTGTTTTTATTATTGTTGTTTTAAATAAGCATGCAAATACTTTGTCGAGGACTGCTTTCTTGTGTCTGCATCTGTTGTTTCTTGTACTGTCTTTGTGCTTTTCTGTATGTGTGTGTATATCCATTCTGTGTGCATATGTATGGAGGTCAAAGGACAACCAACCGCAGCTGTCAATCACTTTTAGGCATCATCCACCTTGGGTGGTATAATAAGTATATCCTAGAGAATGTCCTCTGTGCACTGGGGAAAAGCACTTGTCAGAGTGTCCTACTGGTGTTTGTTAGTTCTGTGCTGTTACACGAATCTTATTTCACTTTTTATCCTTTTCTAATCTCTGTCTTTTGTGTTTATTTTATGGAAAAAAGCCAATGGAGAAATTTACAACAAAGTGCACGTATCTTACCCAAACAGTGAATTATTGCAAAGCAATGGCCCTGTGTAGCTGTGGCCCACATTAAGTCACAGTGTGCTGTCCCTCCCCTGTTAGCACAGTCTCCCAAGGCGTCACCCCACTTTGGGTCTGTATTCCATGCCTTTGAATTTGGTACAGTTCAAGTCTGCTCCTGTGTCTGGCATCTTGTGACACTCACTGTTATCCGTGTAATTACAGCTCATTCACTCTCATTGTCAGGCAATATTTTACTGCCTAATCATATCTCGGTTCATCTGTTCTGTTGCTGCTGAGCGTCTTGAGCCGTTACTAGTTAATAGTGTTGAAATTAATCCATGTACATACAGTTGATAAAACTACTACTGCCTCCATTCATTTTAGGTGTTTTGACTTGTGAATAGCACTACCTTATAGTGTTAATTTTCATGTCCCTGATTATAATATACATACTGAAAAATGGGAGGCATTTTTATAATGTGTATACTTTAGTTTTTAATGCATTTTCTATTTATATTTTGTTTTAGTTTGGTTGGAGACCTTGAGCTTGAAAATGAACGTTTTAAATTATCACAGGTGTCTTACTTTCTGTAACTTACCTTTACATTTTATAATGTCATTTTTAATGAAATCACTCCGTTTTTAAAAACAATTTATTTTTACTTTATGTGCACTGGGGTTTTGCCTCCATGTATGTCTGTGTGAGAGTGTTAGATCCCCTGGAGCCAGAGTTACAGCTGTAGCTGCCTTGTGGGTGCTGGGAACTGAACCAGGGACTTCTGGAGGAGCAGGCGGTGCTCTTAACCACTGAGTCGTCTCTCCGGCCCAGGAAACACTCAGTTGCTTCTTTTTTAGTATGGAGTGCTTCGGGAATCTGCGTGTCAATCTATTAGCAGAGGCCGTGCTAACATTCTCTGTATTGTTCCAGCTTTACTGTATGTGCTACCAACGTGAGCATGAAAAAGATTTTTTTTTCTTTTCTTCTTCACTTGAACCTTTGTCAGTTTTCCCCTTTGTGCCATGAACTTTCCCTTTAAGAACTGTTTGCTGGCAGGGCCTGAGAATTTGTGCGTGTGTTGTCTTACACAGGCTTTATTGCTTGTCTTTCAGATTTAGCATGTGATTCTTATGAAAATAATCTACATAGGACATGAGGTGTGTAGGCCAGGCCTCCTTCCACCGTCTGGTAGCACCCAGCATCGTGAGTGAAGGTTCGCCCCAGCTACACTGGTTGCCTTTGCTGAGCCTGGTGGCCTGAGTGTGCTCTTCCATCCTGTCCCGCGGCCTTGGCTGTCTGTCTTTGTAGCTGTACCTTTTGAGAGCTTTCCATAGCTCAGCATGAAAAGTGATTTTTCTGGGGTTGGTCATAGGTAATCATGATCAGGGGATGGACGTGGGTTGCACCATGCTTAGGTAGAGGGTAGAGGGTGACATTCAGCAGTCTGCTCTCTACCTGAGTGTGGCTTCCAGGGATCCAACTCAGGCTGTCCGGCCTCTGCAGTAAGCACATTTACTCTGGGCCATCTTGCCAGCCTTGGTTGACTTTTGGATGTTAAAGTATTTTTGGATTATTAGACTAAAGCAGGCTTCACTATGGCGTATTATATACACGTGTGTATGTGTGTGTCTGTGTATATACTGAATTTGATTAACTGATTTTTTTCTCATTTATTTTCATTTGAGAAATTAGTCTTTTTCTTGTGACATCAGTGTCACTCTGGCATTGAGGTTTTTCTTCATTGTGTGTTAGGAAATATCTTTTTTTAGTAACTTCAGAAACTCTTATAATTATTTAAATAAAATTTAAAATTTACCAAGTATCTGGTAAGAATGCATAAAAAGGGACAGATTACTGATATCAAGAATGAAAATTAATACTGTTAGTATTCTGAAACAGAACCTACTTCTGGGTTACCTAGCAACTTATGATGTCATCTTGTGTCGCCCAGGCAGGTAGCCACACCTGGGAGGCGTGGTTACCTAATCTCTTAAAGGGACAACCCGACACGTGGTCTCTCTCTTGCTCTTGTTCTCTTACTCTCTTGCTCTTCTCTCTCTTGCCTCTCTCTCTCCCTCTCTCTATGGGGCGCCCCCCCTTCCACCCATCATGTCCCGCTCTCCCTCTCTCCATATCCACCTAATAAATCTCTTTCATAGAAGACCTGTTGTAAGCCTCCTTTGTTTATAAATTAGTCCTTACATTGGCGAGCAAATACAACACAGTCCTCATAGACATGAAAAGTTAATAAAATACATCATGCCGTTTTTACAACTTACTTTTTTCCTTAATTATTTGGGGGAAAATGTATCAACCAAGCCTGTGGGCATCCTCCTAGGCAGCAGCCAGGGAAGTCGCCCTGTTTTGTGTTAATGTCAAAGACACCGAGTGTTCAGTCCTGCAGCCCAGCTGCAAAAGGCCATGCTTAAATTCACGGCTTAGTTTCTTTACTAGCATGTGTCTTACTTGAGGTTTTATTGCTGTGAAGAATAAACACCATGACACCAGCAACTCTTATAAAGAAAAACATTTAATTGGGGCTGGCTTACAGTTCCGAGGTTTAGTCCATCCTCATCATAGTTGATGCTAGAGAAGGAGCTGAGGGTCCCACATATTGATCTGAGGGAGACTGTGCCACGCTGGGGGTCGCTTGAGCACCTGAGAGCTCAGAGCCCACCAACACAGGCACACCTCCTCCAGCAAGGCCACACCTCCCAATAGTGCCACCAACACAGGCACACCTCCTCCAGCAAGGCCACACCTCCTAATAGTGCCACTCCCTATGGCCAAGCGTTCACACACAGGAGTCTG
Organism: Pachyuromys duprasi; assembly: GCA_028658305.1. Lineage (NCBI taxonomy): Eukaryota > Metazoa > Chordata > Mammalia > Rodentia > Muridae > Pachyuromys > Pachyuromys duprasi. Next base: position 83,426,647 of record CM053764.1, read on the forward strand.
TGGGGACCTTATTCAAACCAACACAGCAGAGGACTGGTCTGGTTTTCTAAACTTGCTGTAGATTTTTGTAGGCTTTGCTCTTTGGGGAATTTGTCTATTTAATCCATTTTTATTATGTCATTATTATTGTGGCAGTCCTGGGAACAAGCCCAGGGCTGCTTTCATGCTTGCCAAGCACCTAACAGACCCACCCAGCATGAATCAGCCACAGTACCTTATTGTCCTTCCATACTGAAAGGACTTTTACTCCTGATATTGGCAGTTTGTGCCCTTTTTATGCACTCCTACCGGAGCCTTCCCAGTTCTCACATCTTATTTAAACAACTAATTTTGGTCTTGTTGATATTCACTATTATATGTGTGTTTGCTGTTCTGCTCAGTTCCACTTTTACCTTATTATTTCTTTCAGTCTACCACTTGAGGTTTAATTTGGGTCTCCTTTTCTTCTTAAGATGGATACTTAGATAGCTGTTTTACTGTCATTGGATTTGGTGCTGAAAAATGCTTTTTACAAGTGTGGTAATAACAGAATTATCATGAATTAAAAACACTATAGTTTCCATTGTGACTTCTTAATCATAAGTTTTTAAAGGATATTTACTAATTATTGGGTGGTTGAAGCTTTTTAGTTCTGTTACTGATTTCTAGTTTTATTTTACTGTCTTCAGAGAATAGAACCATTTGGCCATGCTTGTTTTGGCTTAGCGTGTGGTATATTTGGGATAAATGTTCAATTACTCTGCAACAAATGTGTTTTGCTATCAACGTGTTAATTTTGTTTTTAGAGTTTCTTACACATAGTAGATTTTCAGTTTTCTTGTTTATCATTTACTGACAGAAATATTTAAATCTCATTGAGCTATGATAGCACTAAATGTAGTTTTCCTTTTTAGTTGCAGTAATTTTTATGCATCTGTGTTATTGGTGAATATAAATTTAGCCTTATAGTGTGTCTCTGTGTCCAACTCACCTGTTATTGTTAGGAGCTATCTCTCCCTCAAACAATACCTTTTTGTTTTGAGGTCTACTTCATCTGATAGTGGCAAAACTATGTAAGTCTCTCTTTTTTTTTTTTAATGTACTGTCGATATGGTTTATCATTTTCCATTCTTTTTCTTTCAAGCTTTTTATTTTTTCTGTTGTTCTACTTGAAAACAGCGTATAGTTGGTGTTGGTTTATTGCCGAGCCAGTGTCTTCAGCGTTTAACTGGAATATTCACTGCAGTTGCATTTAATCTGTACACGCACTGGGGTTTGCATTTGCCTTATAGTTTGTTGTTGTTGGCCTCACCTTTGTTGCCACCCCTTCTTTTGGATTAATCCAAGTTTTTAAATTTCCATTTCCTTCACATTAGATCATCAGGAATTAGGGTCTCCCCCCAACCCATATTTGGCACATGTGTTCCAAAACCCACCAGTGGATGCGCTGACCTACACACCTCTGTGTGCTCTTTGCCACGTGTCTTCCCACGATGCTGCAAGGACTTCTCTGTCTTGGCATTTCCAGCCACTGTGCTTGTCACTGCTTTGCAATTTGAAATGTGGCAGCAAAGCCAGCGTGCCTTGCCAAGCAGTAGTGCCGCACGCCTTTAGCCCCAGCCCTCGGGACGCAGACACAGGCGGGTCAGAGGTGGAGGCCAGCGTGGTCTACAGGGTGAGCTCCAGGATGGCCAGGGCTACACAGAGAGACCCTGTCTTTTTTTTTTTTCTTCACAATTTCATGGAAGAGTCACTTTCTCCATAGAGGTAGCAACTCCACACACACATGCGTTTTCCTTAGTAAGTTGAGCACTGACAGCTTCTCTTTGACAGGCCGGTCTTGCCGCCATTACTACTCTTGTGCTTTGGAGTTGATATAACTAGATGAAGGTTGTCATGTGAAGCAGCCAGCCTGATAGCTGAGGTGGTGTCCGTCTGGTTGGTAGCTGATTTCCAGCCTCTGACTCTAGGTTGGGATGTCTTTACTAATTATGTCAGATTCTTGGAGACAACCACTAGCTGCATCCTGCTTTTTAACGGAGCACAGTTAGCTGGTATTAATTGGTAGGTTAAGGTCATTTGCATTTAGGGTTATCATCGACAGGGGCTTGTTTTGTTGGTTTTGTTGGTGGTCATTTGGCTGATTGGATTGTTTGTGTGTGTGTGTGTTTTGCTTCTCTCCTCCCAGTGGTAATTACAGAATTATCACGAATTAAAAACACTCTACAGTTTCCACTGTGACTCCTTAATCATAAGTGTTTAAAGGCTGTTTAGTGCTGCCAAAGCCTTTTGAGGTTCTCTCAGCTCCTTTTGCAGTGGTTTGTGTCTTTTCTATGTGGCTGCACATGTCAGTGACCCTTTCACACACTGGGGTGACTTTCTTGTCTGGGTTCTGAACTGATTTCTTATCTTTATTGGTCTGCCGATTTAAATCCTCTTTAGGAACATTATTCCTTTTCAAAAGTATGACACTAGACTCCTTTTCTGAATGTCAGCTAATTTACCTTATTTCTTCAGTGTTGGGGTGCCTTGGTGGAGTACTGTTTCAAAATGGAGGCTGGCGTGTACTCCCTTGTAATTTGCACACCGACTCGTATGTACAACACATTCTGGTGATGATGATGATGATTTCCTCATATCCCCACTGCGGTGTTTTGTTTTACATGGAAACTCCTAGAGAGTTTAGACCAGCGGCTCTCGCCCTTCCTAACGCTATGACCCTCTGTGACATTCCTCGTGTGTGGAGACCCCCAACCAGGAAATTATTTTTTGCTGCAATTATGCTACATATTGAATGAATCATAAACTAGATATCTGATATGTGACCCCCCCCCAGAGGGGGGTGCGACCCACAGTTTGAGAACCCTGGCTTAGATGGGGGCGCGTTTGGTGGAGGGAGGTGACCAAGGTAGCGTGTGGAGTGTGACAGCCTCTGCAGCGGCAGCAGAGGGCACTCGGGCACCTCACTGTGTCCCTTGGAGGTCTTTTTGGTATTGGTTGGGGAAAGTGCACTTTATAGATTTGGGGGGTAAGGGAATCAACATTTAAGTAGTGAGGTGGGAGGGTAATGGGAAATGGAAAATAAGAATGAGAGGAAAGTATATGGTTAAAAGAATAAAAGCAATAGGGAAAGTATTGTGTGTTAGGTTTGGGGAAAGGAAGAACAGACATAAAACCTTTTCCATAATTGTATGTAGCAATTATAACTAAAGTACAAAAGTATAAGCACAAGAAACATTTAAAAATACTGTAATAAGATTTAAAGGATTGATGTTTAAAAATAAAAATAAACAGGCAGTGAGGTGAACCAGAAGGTACCGTGTACTTTGTCGGTGTGTTTCCTGGTTGGAGAAGTGTGGTTTCTCCTGCCCCTCAGATTGTGGTTTTTCCCTTTGCTTGTTTTCCTAGTCAGACTCCATAGGTTATGGCAAGAAGAGCTGTTAGTCCGAGTAGCCCAGCCAACTTAAGCCAAGGTGCGCTCCAGAGATGTTTCTTGGCCAGACTGTTTTCTGCCAGCCCAGTCCGAGTTCCCCAGGATAAAGTTTACAGCTCTGTCTCTGGAGCTTTGGAGCTCAGTTGGTGTGCAAGACCCTGTGCCTCAGGTGCCAAGCAGATGCAGAGCCCACCCATCTTTGTTCGCCTTTGTCCAGTCCATCAGGGTGCCGCATCAAGTTGCGCCGGCACCCTCCTGTGGCCCTGATCTCAGGGCCTCCAAAAAGCTTGTCCTGGCAGTGTGTGGAGGGGGCTTGAGACTCTCCCTGCTTCAGACTCCTTCCACACCGTGTCTAGCCTGTGCTAATCTCCGGGTACTGCTCTGCTGTGGTGCAGTGCCTTTGCTCCTCCCGGCAGTGTGGGAGGTGGAGGATGGTGATCGCTGCACACCTCCCTACCTCAGACACCCAGCAGGCGCTGTGCTCCACTGTTCCTCCTAGCACGCTTAGCTCAGCCTCTGGCTTCAGTTTCCAGTGGTGCAAACCGTTCCCACAGTTTTCTCTTCCACCAGTTCTCAGGGTAATCAGTGGCCAGTCCTTGAACATACTTCCCTCAGTTGGGCTGGGCGCCGTGCAAGCACCTTGCAATGGCTGAGGTACCAGCTAGCCTCTGTAGCTCTTTGTCTCCTCCGGTGGTGGCTGTTTATCCAGACTCCTTTCCATCCATTCCCATATCTCATGGCATGGACTTATAACCTACCAATCTAAAATGCAATGATTCCTAAAATGTGTCTCCCTCTTTCTCCTTCCACTGCTGGCAAGGTTTTCTCTTCCTTTGACTTGTAGCAGCTTCACTCCGATGCACTGATGTGCTTTTCTTTTTGTTCTTGCTAGTAGAACAATCAAACTTCGTTGGTTTTCCTTTAGTGTACCAGGTTGTGAAGGCTTAGCTGCCGTCTCCAATAACCTGCAGTGTGTGATTACTTGTGAGTCTGCCTCTGTTTGCCATTGTTTCCTATGGCTTCCCACCATTAGCTGTCAGTGGAACGCTGGTCATGCTGAATGAGGGATTGTAAAATCTCCAGCCAAAATATTTCTTTAGGGACAAGTTGATGCTCTTCTGCAATAAGACGACAACACGGGAAAGTTGTCTGCAGCACCTGGGGGTTTTGAATTCCAAGTTTTCTCTCTCCAGAACCCTGTGAGGCATGAAGTCTCTGCTTGCTGTTTAGGTTGCTATCAGTTGGGTTTGGCTTTATTTCTCTGTCTTGCTCTGTACAGATGCAGCTTAGGAAAAGCAAAGGGCTGAACAGAAACATCCTGGGTAATGCAGGGCCCATTCATCCACCATTCCTCCAACTCCTTTTGTGTGGACTGCTCTGCACTCCATTCTAGTCTTCAAGCAGTGGACTGTGGGATCGCCGTTCTGGGCAGCCCATCTGTTTGGCCCGGAAGCCTCCTGTCTAGGTTGACAAATGCCTAGGAAACATCGGCAGTGACAGTCACCTCTCTTGTCTCTTTGCTTCCCCTGGGACCTCAGCCCTCCAGCCCTGCCACTCTGTCAGTCTTCCTGCTTCATAACATCTGGGAGTTTGCATTTGTGTTTTGTTTCATTTGCTCAGCTTTCATATTTGTTCTCAGCAGGAGAACCAGGTCTGGTGCAAGCTGTTTCTTCACAGCTGGAAGTGTAAGTCTGCATCCAAAGAGTTTCTGAATCATATCTGGAGTGCCTGGTGTTAAGTGCCATATGGTTTCCGTTCTGCAGGATGCCGTGTCAGCCTTACTTGCAAGAACTTCAGCCGAGCTCTTAGCTGTGGAGCAAGAACTGGCCCAAGAGGAGGAGGAGGAGCTGAGGCCAGGAGAAGAACGGGGTCCAGGGGGAGATTGGTAAATGGCTGCTTCCTTTCTTTGGGGGGGGCGGTTCGGGGCATCCTTAGCTTTCCAAAGGAACTTCTGGGGGCTTTATAGGCTCATGTCTTTGGAACTGTGGTAAACTGTGGCATTAGAGAGCGCTGGCTGGGGTCTCTTCCTGGTCAGTCGGGAGTTAGAAGAGGAAATGGTGAGCTTATGGCAAAGGCGAAGGCAGTTCATTGACTGGACTGTCTGCTCTTGCTGCTGGTAATAACATTTCCTACTTCTGTGCTTTTGCTTTTTGTCTAAGCTATCCACTTAGAAAGTTATGATATCTGATTATAAAACAGAGGTTTTCAACCTGTAGGTCACAACCCCTTGTGGAAGGGGGTTGAATGACCCTTTCACAGGGGTTGCCTAAGACCATCAGAAAACACAGATGTTTGTATTACGATTCATAACAGTAGCAAAATTACAGCTATGAAGTAGCAGCAAAAAGAATTTTATTGTTGAGAGTCACCACAGCATGAGGACCTACATTGAAAAGTTGCATTAGAAAGGTTGAGAACCGCTGTAATAGAGTCATAGACAAGGTAAACTTCACTATCTTTTTATTTCCTTTTTCCCCTCTCTCTCTCTCTTGACTAGGAGTGTCATTTATTTAGGCTGTTCTTAGGCAAAGTTGTTATTTAGAAAAGATCCTCCAAGTAGCCATTGCCGTGTTGGTCCCTCCCCAAGCCCTTTTCGCTTCCTCCTGTGTCAGTACCCATCCTTTAAGGATGACACCATGTCGTATATTTGTGTGCCTCTGCAGGCGAAGGGCTGTCTTCTACATTCTCTAAAACTAAATTTTAGTGAATGCCTCCATTTTGAGTATCTTCCATATATAAACTCATTGGGGTTAATTTTTATGTGCAGTTGTTACACTGTTACGTATGATTGTGTTATTGTTAGTGTGTGTGGTCTGTCCTCGTGTGTGTATGCATGCAAAGATGAGACGTGAGAAATTCAGAGTGACAAGGAAAGTCACAAATGTTACAGCCGTGGACATTTGGAAGGAAGGGTGAGAGCATGATGTAAAAAGGCACGGCGATAAAGTCAGCACCAGGAAAGGGACTTAGAAGGTTTCTCATAACATCTTTAAGCTTTAAGCTATTTTCCTGCTCGTAAAGTACAGTGTGCCTCACATTTCAAGGAATATACTCGGTAGGTTTCAAGGGGAGGCCTTACGTTCATGTTAGTCACTGCTGGCTGTCCCTTGTGTTCATCACGGCCAGACATTTAATAACTAGCCTGTGTCAGTCTGCCAGTATGTCTCCAGTTTCGATTAAGGCTTGACATTTAGACGTCCATGGAAAGGCTTCTTTCTAGTCTTGGAACATGAAACTGAGCAAAGCATGCCATGTTCCAAGCCTTCACAGTACTCCTGCTGTGTACACTCTGGTCATGGTTGTTTGTTTGTTAATGTGTACAGATGTTTTGCCTGCATGTGCAAGTGCACCACCTGCCTGCAGTGCCTACAGAGGCCAGAGGAGGGCATCTGATCCCCTGGACTGGAGCCACAGAGGTGGTGAGGGCTCCCCGGCGCTGGGAAGCAGAGCTGGGCCCTCTGGGAGGGCCAGTTCTCCCAGACACTGCCCCACCTGTCTAGCCACGCGATCACGTTCTCACCACCACCCAAACGCTTGCCACAGCTTTTGTTCAGAGTGAACATGTGAGGCAGTGAGTCGCCCAATAGCTCAGGAGCAAACGGTTTACACAGGTCTGTGCCTGCCTGGTACGAACATTTAGTAATGGGTAATTGTCATGTCTTAGCTAAGAGTAACCAGCTGTTATGTAACTCATTTTATAACCAGTTGAGTGATAACAAGTTATTCTATATGAATGTCATGTTTTTACATGCCGAATTTAAAATTTGTATGTGGTCCTTGGATATTTCTGTTGACTGTCTGGAGACTTAACATTTTAGTAGCATACTGTGGAGGTTTTGCTTTGGACTCCTGGAGCAGACAATGAGAATCTATTTTTCTTGATCGAGTTAACTAACTTCCAGCTGTCATGGTGTCTTCAATCACATGTGTGACTCAGTTAGTTACTTCTCAGGTAATGGTTAACATGCCCAGCCCCGCTCATGGAGTAGGCCTGCCAGACTGAATGGCTTTTGATTTTTGTTTTGTTTCACCGTAGCCTATCGATGCTTAGAGAGGCCGCTGACGAAACTGTGGCTGTGAAAGAGGCCGAGGGTCACCTGGTAGAGGGCAGTCGCTGCACAGAAGACCCGAGGTCATGCTCTAGCAGGCCTCGGACAAGCGAAGACCAGTGTAGGAAAGAAAATGAGCATGCTAAAGATCCTAGCCAGCCACCAACTGGAATTCCCACCCTGGTAAATGTTCTGCTACAATCTCCTTTTAAAAAACCTTGTAGACATCACTCAAGGGGGTGCTGTTTTCTCTTCTAAATCAGGATTCTATTTGTTTGTTTGTTTGTTTGTTTGTTTGTGGTTTGTTTTTATTGAGACAGGCTTTCTCTGTGTAGCCTTGGCTGTCCTGGACTCGCTTTGTAGACCGGGCTGGCCTTGAACTCACAGAGATCCCCCTGTCTCTCTCTCTCTGAGTGCTAGGGATAAGGCTTGTGCCACCACACCTGGCTGTGTGAAAGGCTTTTATGGGAATATCACGAAGCAGCATGGAAAATAGTTTACAATTTTCACATAGGCCCAGAACATTAATTTTCTATTTATTCTTGGCAGAAACAATACTCACTGCTTTATAACTCTGTAAATGTTCTGTGAGAGCTTGTTAAAAGTATTGTCTGGTACAGCCTTACCAGGCCACAAAGGAAAACAATGCAGCCAGTCCTGATGAGACCTGATAGATCAGATGGAGTGATTGGGGAGGGCCTCCCCTATCAGTGGACTTGGGGAGGGGCATGGGAGGAGAGGAGGGAGGGAGAGTGGGATTGGGAGGGGAAGGGGGGGCTATAGCTGGGATACAAAGGGAATAAAGTGTAATTAATAATAATAATAAAGTATTGTCTGGGGCTCGAGATGTAGCTGACTTGCTACAGTGCTTGCAGCCCTGGATCCCCAGCACCACACAGGTGATCACAGTGGGCACCCGGGTGTCATGCTGGCACTCAGGCGGAGGCAGAAGGATCATCAGCTCTATAGTGAGTCTGAGGCCTGTCTAAAATATGCAAGACTCTATGGTGCGTAAATAACCAAGCAAAAATTTTTTTCTTACTTAAATTGTATTTTTTTTGACACAGGTGTGGTGATTTTTATAATCCCAATCCTCATGAGGCCATGCAGGAGGGTCATGAGTGTCAGGCCAGCCTGAGCTCCATGGCAAAACAACGATTTTTCTATTTTCTGTCTCAAACAAATATTTTTCTATTTTAGAGAAATCGGGGGCAGGGTAATGCCATCAAGGTTCAAAGTCTACTTCAGTGTTAAACATGAAGGAAGAATTTGAAGTTAGGGGCTGGAGAGACAGCTCAGAGGTGAAGAGCACTGGCTGCTCTTCTAAAGGTCCTGACTTCAATTCCCAGCAACCACATGATGGTGGCCCACAACCATCTGTAGTGAGATCTGGTGCCCTCTTCTGGTGTGCAAAGTGCTGCATAAATAATAAAATACATCTTGAAAAAGACAAAAGAATTTTTTTATTTTATTAGCATATTTTAACAGTTATTACCTGCATCCGTGCCTGTGCACCATGTGTGTGCAGTACCCACAAAGGCCAGAAGAGGGTGTCAGAGCCCCTGGAACTAGAGTTGCAGACAGATGTGAGCTGCCATGTGGGTGCTGGAAATTGAACCCAGGAGCCTGCAAGAGCAACCAGTGCTGAGCCATCTCTCCTGACGCTGTCTTGACTTTTTAATCATTTTTTTATCATTATACCTTGTTCTGACAAACATCAGTAATGTTTAGTAGTGATACATGTCCAAGTGAGATGCGGCACAGGAGAAAACGACCCTCCCCACTCTCCTTTCTGAAACACGGTTCTCCATAGGCAAGCCTGGCTCACAGGGCTAGAGGACTCGCTGCTCAAGCTTAGCTACTTGCTCGCTCCCTAGGGGAGCAGTGCGCCCATGGAGAACGCCTGAGCGATCACCGACTTCCGTTGTAGGTCGATAAGGAGACAAATACCGACGAAGCAGCTGGCAGCAATATGGCAGTTCGTCCAGAAGACCGCAGCAGCCTGAGCTCTCGGCAGCGCCCCTTCGTGAGAAACAGCGTGATAGTGCGCTCACAGACCTTCTCCCCAGGCGAGCGGAGCCAGTACATCTGCCGGGTAAGAGCCAGCGCTGCTGAGGGACCAGCTGTGTGGCCTCTTGGCTTCCCGCAGCAGGTGGAGACGCTGACGTGGAGAGCACCATGCCTGGGCTCTTCGGAGTTGTTGCCCACACACTCAGAGTCTTGCTGGCCCTAATGCAACCTGCTTGGCAAAGAAGGAGAGTGGAAGGATCCAGATGCAACAACTGTTGAGCTTCTATGTTTAGAAACATAAAGTGACATATGCATTTCTAACCATGTTAATCCTGCTGAAGAGAAAATGTGAATTGGATTTTATAAGAGAAATCATGTCCCGAATCAGACCCATAGTCCAGTGAAGAAAATTGCGAAGTTTACATCAGTTTCCCAAGTTCTACTTCATGAATTATTTACGAGTTATAGCAAACGGATTTAATGTTACATATGATAAGATGGAGACTTGAAATTCTGAACTTATTCAGGCAATAAAGTACATTTACTGAGCACTTTTCCAGAAAGAGAGACTCAGCCCCTTCCCTTCTGCACTTTTGTTGTTCTTTCTGAACGAGCCAAATCATAAATAATAAGCATGCCGGTGAGGTGTGTGGGTGTGGCTCAGTGCATTTGGGACAGAAATGCAGGCTGAGGGCGGTGGGCAGGAGGGCTCTGGGTGGCCTTTCCCGCTAAGGTGACCTTCAGCAGAGCCTGAGGCCAGAGAGGAGTGAGCCTGTGCACTCTGAACAACACAGGCCTTTAGTGCCGTCCCTAGAGAAACAAGCCATGTGTTAGTAGCTGCTAGTACAGAACTCGTTTCATTGTTAAAAAAAAAAAGTTACCTTTACACACAGATTTTGATAACTGCTACAGAAAGGCAGCTTTAAGTTATTTAAGAAAACTAAGTTCAGAAAACCAAAAGACTAGAGAAGAAATTGTTTATGAAATATTTTATTTAAAATACAGTTCATAGGCTTCAGATGTAGCTCTTTGGGTCGATCAGTTCCCGTTTGTATGTGTGTCTCCCTGGATTTGACCCCCAGCACCAAAGAGAAGGGGGAAAAGAGGGTAGCTCACATCTTCCCTCCCTGCCTGCTTTATCCCAGAAGCACCTCTGCTCTGACTGCCACTAGCTCTGTTGGATATTCAGTGATTACTCTGTTTCTTTTTTGTCTCCGGTTACCAGTTAAATCGGAGTGACAGCGACAGTTCAACCTTGGCGAAAAAATCATTGTTTGTGAGAAACTCCACTGAACGGCGCAGTTTGCGGGTCAAAAGGGTATGTGTTGCCTGAGCTAGACTTGAAGAACATGAATTCCTGAAAGGTTGAGAGCTGTCGTTCCCACCTGTGGGGCCGGGGACTGAAGGCCCCCTAGCTCTCCTGGCGCTGCAGCTCTGAGTCCCTTCCTGAGCCAGGGAGCATGTGTGTGGCCCTGGTTTGGAACCTATGGGGATTAAGGCTGGAAACTGGTTGGCAGTGTCTCTGGAGAAGATGACCACCAAGTCTCCAGAGTCAGTGTGTCTACCATGTCCAGCACTTGAGTGATTTCGATAGAATGCAAAACCAGGCTTCTCCCTGAGGGAGCAGATATTCCACAGAGGAGTAGCATGAAGATGCTTTGTGGGGCTTTTGGGGGGAGAAGGGGGTGTCATTTTACAAATTTTATAACTTGCACAAACAATTATTTTTAGGGATTAAAGTTAATGTGGACAGAACAGTTCTCATGTCTTTTTAAGTTGCCTGCCTTCCAAAGCAGCTCTTGCTTTCAGGGAATGGTGGCTTCAGGCATTTTAGCTAGAAGTGCTGAGGAGCTTCATAGAGCTAGGTTACTTAAAGCTTAGTTAATAGAACTCCTTGACTAGACAAAGGTGAGTCCTGAAATGTTGCTTAAGTTAGGGATTTTAGCTGGTTTCAGGGAAGGCGGGTATGGTACAGTAAACTGAGAGGGTGGCGTTCTGATTTAGGGATACCAGCCTGAAAACTGTCTATGAGGCTAGGTGGGCAGAACACTGCAAAGGTTTGCCTGCACGGCTGTCATGGTATGAGTCATGGGGTCAGATTGAGCCTTGACAGGTGCGCACATCCTCACCCTGGCTCTCTAGAGCTCTTCCCAGGTTGGTGCATGGTGCAGCTGTGTCGAAGATGATACAGGGAGTAGTCGCATGGCATAAACCAACGAGGCCTACGCGTGAGTGCTCTCTCCTGAGTGATGAGATCTATATTGTCTTCAAAGTTAGTCCGGGCTGCGCCGGGTGGAACAGGCCTGTTCTGTGACACCGCTCCTGGGGAGATGTGAATGCATGCCTGCTCATCCCTGAGCAGACCCAAGTATGAATACCTCCAAAAAGTCCAACCCATTAAACTTGGAGGGAACTGGTACAGAACAAGGCCTGTATGTCTTCCTAGGTGCTAGAGAGGCTGACTAGAAATCACAAGTTCAAAGACAGAAAGCAAAGCAAGTCTGAGGCCAACCTGGGAACTTAGTAAATCTGCCGTAAAAAAAAAAAAAAAAAAAAAGCCTGAGGTATAGCTCACTGGCAGGCCTTACAAGGTCTCAAGCTCAATTCCTAGTACCATGAGAGGAAAAATAAGTATTCCAGTTTGGGTGCTGCTTACACTGTCATGACCACTGTGGTCACTCTAGATGTTCAAACTAGAGCACCGAATCGCATAGCACCATTCTCAGGGACCCCATCACTCCAGCCGCCTGCTGTGAATCCAGGCAAGAAGTCATGGCCTCACAATCCCGCTTAAGAGATCTTATTCAGTGTAGTTTAAGTTCTTCTCCTCAAGTGGGTCTGCCTCACCCTGGGTCGTCTGTCTCTCTATGGGCTTCTTGCGGTGGTTAAGACACGAATTCACAGCTCACTGCGTGCAGCCCAGACCATTCTCCACCCAGCCCTCAAGGTCAGAGACCCCATCCTTCCCTTAATATTCTGTCTGTAATAAACCCATTTACTCCTTCCTGTGCCTGAACTATTTCTTGATGAGTGGATAGGCTGGCCCTGGGGGAGAGCACAGTGAAAGTAGATCCTGCACAGTGGGGAGCCAAGGAAGGACTTGGAATGGGAACACATTTGGACTGAAACACTCAGAACCTCCGCTGTGCCATGGCCACTCAGTACGCACAGAAGTGGTGGCGGCAGGACCTTCTGTGTCCTGGAATGGGGCAAATATCCGTTTTTTGTAATGTTTGTTTCTCATTCAGCATAGGCTGTGGCATCCACTTAAAATGGTTTTAATTACATTTGTTTGTTTATTTGTTGGGGGTCGCAGAGATGCCACCTTCTGTGTGTAGAGGTCGGGGCACACATTGAGGAGCTGGTTCTCATCCGCCATGTGGACCCTCGTGTAGTCGGGTCATCATGACCTCACTGGCCCACTGCCCGCTTATTAAAATCCCCATTGTTTAAATGATACAGCTTTAGTGCACGCTCAGGAACTAGTTTGTGGCAGGCTGGCTCAAAACCAGCTCTGCTGTTCTCCCTGGGACCCAAGCTGATAGAGCCTCCTTGTCTGGGTCCGCAGCACGAGGCAGGCGAGTGCAGCTCTCAAGGCTCCTTAGACCGGCTTCTGCCGGAGGCGACACTTTCTCCGCCACTCTGGCTTCGACCAGCGCAAGCCGTGTGGCTGTCACGCCTCCTGCCATGTACAGGAAGGGCAGAGACAGTAACAAGGGTCTCTGTTCTCTCCCTCTGCAGGCGGTGTGCCAGCCCACCCTCAGGAGGACTGCTCAGGAATGCCCCGTGCGCACATCTCTGGACCTGGAGCTGGACCTGCAGGCCTCACTGACCCGCCAGAGCCGTCTCAACGCCGAGCTTCAGGCCCTGAGAGGCCTCCGGCAGAGGCTGGAGGAGCTGAGAGCTCAGGGAGAGACTGACCTGCCCCCGGGCGTGCTGGAGGACGAGAGATTCCAGAAGCTTCTGAAGCAAGCTGAGAAGCAGGTACAGAGCTCTGGGTCTTGCTTGACCAGGAGGGGCTGGTGCAGATGCATCCTTGGGGGAGGTTCCCAACTTAGGCATCTTCCCATCCTTTCACAAGGGCGTGGGGCCTGGCCTCCCCACCATCATAGTGTCTTTCAAAATATTGCTTGGTAGTGGTTGTGGCATCGGCTGCAAACGATAGCACCAACCCCCAGGCTGCTCTGCAGTCTCCTGATAGGAAGGGGGAAGCTCCGCACTCTGTGTTTCCCCAAACGGCACACAGTGTTTACATCTCGGCACTTTGCAGATTCACTAGCCACAGTAGTTATAAATACATTGCTAATTTTAATGTTGCTAAATGTTCACTTTCCTGCCTCGAAGAAGATTACATTTCACTTAATGGTGTGCATTTGCTTTTCACTCTAAAAACATGTATAGAAAATAAGATTAAATCACCAAATGAACAAATAATTTGGGTTTTGTTTTCTCATTTGTCTGTCTGTTTTGAGCCATCTTAGTGTTTGGCCCTAGTTATCTGGAACTTGCTATGTAGACCAGGCTATCCTCAAAGAGATTCACCTGTCTCTGTCTACAGACTGTTGGGATTAAAGGCAAGTACTATCACACACAGGTTGCATTGGTAGGAGTTTTATGGTTTTGGTTTGGGGGTTTTGTTTGTTGCTTCTCACTGAATAGCTCAAGCTGATCTTCAATTATGCCTTCAATCCCAGCACTTGGAAAGCTGAAGCAGGGGCATCTCCGTGAGTTCAGCACCAGCCTGATCTGCACAGTGGGTTCCAGGACAGCCAGGTCTACATAATGAGAATCTGTCTCAAAACAAAACAAAAAAGAGAACGTGCAATCTCCCTGTCTTGGCCTCCCAAGTGCTGTGATTACAGGCATGCACCGTCCTGCCTAGCAAAACTTGAATATTTTAAAGGGATTGTTTCTAATGTGAGACCTACGTATTACTGGATCTGCCTGAGCATAATATTGACTTATTCTTAGGGTTAGGATTTATGCCTTTGCTTAGCAATCTACATTCACTTCTACTATAATCTTCAAATAGGGCTTTTCATACAGGTGATATGTTACAAGTGCTTAAACATTATTTTCTTTTAGCATGGTCCTTTGGGTAGGAATCTGAAGTACAGACGATACAACCTTGAAGTGTCTTTTCTGATAGAAAAGGATCCCCATAACAAGTTCGTGTTCTGTACTGAAAGGCTTGGGCCCACCTGGTGGCAGTGTTGAGAAGCAACTGGACCACAAGAACATTAACCTCCTCAGCCAAAGACCTCAGTGTGAAGAAGCTGCAGAAGGCGGAGGTCCAGCTGGTGGAGGGGAGTCATAGGGCCCATGAAAGGCCTTCTTCCAAATGAGCCTCCTCGCTACGCGCACACACCCTCACAGTTCTTTCCGCCTCCATGTGTGGGTTCACATGCAACAGAACCACTGGCTGGACCCCAAACCCTGAGCCAGAGGCAACCTGCTTCCCTCACAAGTATTCTCTCAGAGGTTCGCCACAGCGACAAAAAATGGCTAAGAGGGTGTTAGCGAGGACAGAGCAGGCCAGACAAGCCTGAGATTTAGCAGATTCACTGAGCACCTTAAACACTGTATGTTCACGATTCAGACAAACATCTAGGAAGATACAAGAACTAGTTAAGAAAGGAGATTGAAAAATCCTCTATCTCTTAAAGAAATGACAGCAGAAACTTAAAAATCTACCAATGAAGAAACATCAAGTTTATATATAAGTTCCACCAAATTTTTAAAGAACAAATTGCCTCAATTTCACACACTGACCATGCCATACTTAAATCTATACAGCTAAATCCCTGATTCTAAAAACAGACAGTATTATCAAAAAGGAGAACCACAAGCTGATTCCACTATGACTACAAAACTCCCAACTAAAATTCCAGTAAGCAGAATCTGATACCATATTTTTAAAAGCACATTTCTTTCACTTCATGGAACTGTGGGAGGATTTTTTTTTAATATTAAAATTTTTATTTGTGTGTTAACAGACTTCAGAGTAACTATCATTCAACTTGATGGGTGCAAGCAAATACTGACAAAAAAAACCTGTGGACATTAATATTTAAAATTCTTAGTATGCTAGAAGAAAGATAAGACATTTCTTAACCCAGTGAAAAATAACAGGAAGCAGATGCGATCGTAAACAACACATGCACAAAGTCACTGCTTTAAAATCAGCCAAGTATGCTGTGCAAGCCTTTAATCCCAGCACTTCAGGTGGGCGAGGAGGCGGATCTCTGTGACTTGGAGGCCAGCACGGTCTCTGTAGTAGCTTCAGGCCAGCCAGGGCTGCAGGGTGAAGCCCTGTCTCAACAAACAGGCAAAACAACAGAGTAACAGCAACCAAAGCAAAATGTCTTACTCGATGTTCAGTTGCTGTGAAGAGACATTTAACATCATGACAGTGGGTGTGGCAGCATGCAGGAAGTCACGAGAGTAGTAACTAAGAGCCACGTCTTGATCCAGAGGCATAAAGACTGGGCCTGGTGTGGAACTTTGCAACCTCAAACCCTACCCTGAGCTACACACTTCCTCCGACAAGGCCACACCGCCTAATGGTTCTAATTCTTTTAAACAGTTTCCCTCCCTGGGAAGCATTCAGATATAAGAGCCTGTGGGGGCCCTTCTCATTCAGACCACCACGGAGACATCCAACACTCTGCAACTTTGTATTAGCAACTGTAGTCAATACCATAAGGAAAGCCAAATTACTGAAAAGACAGAAATCTGTTGGTATTGGCAGGTAGCAGGTAGCATAGATGCCTACATTAGAAAAAAACTCTGAGTCAGAAAAAAAAAGCAGAACTTGACAGAGTAAGATGGGTAAGTAAAGCAAGATGAGCAGTAAAGAGCCATGCAATCTGTTCTGCTTCTGTCTGCGTGAATTACTTTGCACAGCTCTGACCGACGTGACAGAGAACACCGTAGAGGAAGAAGGTCACGTTTTGGCTCATTGCTAGGCAGTGGTTGCATGGTCCCTGTGCTTAAGCAGAACATCCTGGTTATGGGAGCATGGGGTTGGGAGACTCCTCTCATGGCTCAGGGTCGAGGTCTGACCTTTAAGGCATCCTTTTTAGGGCACCACGCCCTCCATGGAGGTCGCATGGCCCTAAATTTTAACATGTGAGCTCTGAGGGAAGTTTTATATGTAACCCATGAGATGTCTTATGTACCAGCCAGAAACAACTAGAAAACTTAAGTACCGACATTTATAACATTATCAATGGACAGTATCAAGTAGTAAATTTGATATGCATTGTAGAGAAAATTACAAACATAACAGTGATAAGAAGAAAAGCACCTACAGAAATACACCACACTCACATAAAACAATGTTCAAGATGCCTTTCTGTAAATGGCCAGTTACCAAATATGTTCAACTTTGGGGCCATCATGTGGCCTAAGTCACCATTATATGGCTCTGCTGTTTTACCACAAAAGCAACCACAAAGAATTGTAAGGAAGGGCTGAAGAGACAGCTCAGAGGTTGGAGTGCTTCCTGCTCTTCAGGAGGACCCAAGCTCAGCTCCCAGCACCCATGTAGGTGGCTTACAACTGCCTGTGACTAAGCTGGGCGTGGGGCAAGCCTGGCGCCTGTGACCCCCATGGGCCCTGTCTCTCAATGCACATGCCCACCAATAGACATGTGCATACAATCACAAACTAACATGCTATAATAAAAAAGAACTGTAAATACATGACTATGGCAGTATTCTAACATAACTTCACTTAAAAAAAATAGATGGCAGACCATAATGTATCAGTTACTAATACAGAAGAGTTAGTATTACACAAGTGATGAAACAGTCCATTTCCAGTAGAATGCCTGTTTGCTTTTTCATGGGTGTTGAAGAAAATTCTGAAGAAGAAAAACAAGGGGCAGGATTCACCCTACAGAAGTCAGGATTTATTAAAAATAGTCAAGAATAGTTCAACAGTGTGAGATTTGGATGAGGCAAGAGACTAGTCATGGTATTAAATCAGTGGTTCTCAACTTTCCAAATGCTGCAACACTTTAATACAGCTCCTCATGTTGTGGTGACCCCCAACCATAACACTATTTTTGTTGCTACTTCATAACTGTAATTTTGCTAGTTAAGAATCATTATGTAAATAAACCCGTGTTTTCTGATGGTCTTAGGTGACACCTATGGAAGGGTTGTTTGACACCCCTCCCCCCCAAAGAGGTTGTGACCCACAGGTTGAGAATGCTGTGTTAAATAGCGCCCAGGACAGGTGCTCTGGTGTGTGAAGCACTGCTCTGTGGAATAGGAGACCCGTCAGAGGACAGAGGGCGGGAATGCGCTGGAGGTGTGGCTGACTGGCAGAGCATTTCCATGGTGTGCCTGAAGATCTGGGTTTGAATCCAGCACCAGGAAAGAGATTAGCCACACAGAAAATGATGGCATTGCGTCACTGCTTGGCGTGTATGGTATTTTGAATAAGAACAGCACTCATTGGCTTATGTATTGGAATGCTTAATCATCAAGGAGTAACATTATTTCAGAAGGATTAGGAGGTGTGGCCTTCTTGCACTGGGTGTGGGCCTGTTGGAGGAAGTGTGCCACTGGAGATGAGCTTTAAGGTTTGGAAAGTTTGTACCAGGCCTAGTCTCTTTCTCCACCCATGGATCAAGATATAGCTCTTAGCTACTTCTCCAGCACAGTGCCTGTCTGCCATCATGCTTGCTGCCACGATGATAATGTAGCAGGCCTCTGAAACTGTAAGCCAGCCCCCAGTTAAATGCTTTATCAATAGGATTTGGTCATGGTGTCTCTTCACAGCAGTAGAACAGTGACTGAGACAGCATGGAAACATAAACTCCAGATAGAACGTGGACTTAAATGTAGAAAAGGAAACTTAGAAACAGTAAGAAATAGGACATTTCTGTTCATGTTGTGATTGCGTTTCTCCTGTACCTGTTCTCCTAGTTGGAGATGAGCTAGGGTAAGGTAATTGTTGGGCGTCTTGAAGGCCTGAGTGGAGTAGGGCCCCCAGGGGCTTCTGAGAGGGACTATGTGGAAAGGGTGGTGTGCAATGACTGTGTAGCCCCGGTGTCCAGGGTATGAGGCTCCTTCGAAGCTCAAAGGTCAGGCATCATCCCACATAACAGTTATACTGGCAAGCATAACCAGTAGCGCTGGCTGAGGGTCAACACGGTGGGGGCTCCTTTCTCAAGTTTAAGAGTCGCAAGGCGCTGTTTTCCGATGCTCATAAGTTGTGTTTCACTGTATGGTTCTGTGGGGTTTCTCTTATTGTTGGTGGATTTGGAATTTGGAGGGCATCAGGGTGATTCATCTTGTTCCACACCCATAAAACCCTTGGATTTGTCCATTGTCCGGTGGTTAGAAAGTGGAAGAAGAATAAAACCCAACAACCAATGGATTCAGAACTTTGAACCTAATAAGTCTTGTTCCCTCTTGTTGCCGTCAGCCTTTGCCATGCCTCATGCAGACCCACCTCCTTTGCTTTTTCTGTATCATAGTGCCCCATAAGCCCACCCCTCCCTGCTGACAGTTTCTATGGGCTCCTTAAAGCTTGCTAGCCTTTCAGTGTGCTTGTAGTTTTGTTTAACCCTGCCCACTCTGAGACTCAGGTCTTGTCCCTTCATCTACTGGTGAGAAGATGCATATGGCAGAGTGATGAGCTGGGGCTGATAGGTAAGGCTGCCAGCCCTAGGGTTAGGCATGGCTGTGGCGTGAGCGCCTGTAGTCCACCCTGTGCCTGGTGGCTCTGGGACAAGCTCGAGGAGTGTGAGTCGAGACGGTCCCCAGCATCCTTGTGCAAAGCTCGGTGTTGCACTTCTAGTCAGTTCCCATGCGCTGCTCTGAAGTGAGGATGTTCTGTTGCTTTGTTGTCAGCCTCTGCAGATGTCACATCTGGGAAAGTAATGGCAGTGAGAGGTCAAGAGTGGCCACTGAGCTTGCCCAGGCACCGGTGCCCGAGAGCCCTCGTTTGTTTGGTCTCCCCTGCACCACGTCCTATGCAGTTCCTAGAAATCTCAGGCAGGCCCGCAAACATAATGTGAAACTGAGGTAACGCCATAGCGAGCGATCTCTCTGAAGACTTGTCACCTGGCGTAATGTTTTGTATGGTGTAAAAGATAATCCCACTTATATCTCCAAATTACTAGCATTTTATTATCTGTATTACAATTCCTTTGTGACAGTGGGTACAGGGGATACACGTGACTGGTGTATCCCCACTGTGCGCTCAGCACCCGTAGCCATACAGGCGCTCCTTGCGTCTCACAGGCCTTGTGATTCTGTGTAGTCTCAACACAGCCCATTGCTGAGCATAGCTGAGTATGGTTCCTTTGCAGTCAGCTACCACTGCGTTACATGTGTTTTGCCGACAGAACATGTCCTGTGCAACACACAAGGTGATGGTCACATATTTAAAGCAAAATGTGATCCATGGCACTCAGAATGCCTGGAAGCCCTGGAGACCAGTCCTCTCCTGTTTGGATTTTAAAACTCAAAGAGGGGCTGGGGATGGAGTGTGCTTGCCCAGAGTGCCTGAGGCCCTGGGCTCAACCCCAGGTCCTGCATAAAATGGGACATGAAGGTACACACCTGTAACGCGGCACTGAGGAGATGAAGGCCAGAGGACCACAAGTTTCAAGGTTATCCTCTGCTATATAACAAGATTAAGGCCAGCCTGGGCTACATCTGGTCTCAATAAAACAAGAATTCCCAAGAGTCAAGACAGGAGTTATATAGCTCAATGGTCGAGCACTCGCCTAACACATGAGAGGCCCTGGGCACCTTGCCATACTGTAGGGGGAGAAAGTCAGACATGTCACGACCAGGATCTCATGTGCTCTGCCAGGCTTCCCTCTCCAGCTTTGGAAACTTATCTTAAAGTTGAACACTCTCTTCATGCTTCATCTCAGCCTTAATCTGTGGTCGTTTCACTCTTAAGTGATGGCTAGTATGTGTCTGTCCCCTTGGTGTGTGATGGTGGCCACAGTCACAGGCACACAGATGAAAGGCCGTTATCTCAGCAGAATCCTGAGCTGTGCTTTCTGATGGGCTTGGTTTCAGAATCGCTTTACCTCTGAGATCAAGAGGGAAGAAAGGGAAGCCCTGATGATTGGGGTGAAGTCCAAGATAAAGGCATCCTCACTGATGGAAGTGGACATAGATGCAGAGGTCCTAAGGCAGTGCTCTCCCTGTGGCCTGACGCCCCTCAGAGGCCACACTCCTTAATGCTGTCATAAGGGCAGTTAAACTGCAGCATGGGTTTTGGAGGACAGAGTTGGTCACAGCCCGTGCCCGCCCCTCCACTCACTCTGTCACTGTCCCCTCTGCCCTGTGACAACTTCACAGCAGCCAGCAGCACAGGGCTCCGCAGGCACGTTTATACTGCTTTGGAAATGTCCTGAGTCCTGAGCACAGAGAGGGTTATCTTTATTTTAACCAACTGTGTGGGTGGATAAATTATCTGTATTGCGTACTTTTTTTCCTCTGCAACCGAAGCTTGTAATAAACAGCTTTAAAAATCCAGACTGCTCAGCTGTGGACCTTTCGTTATGGCTGCAGAAGTGATATTTCTACTACTCCCTCTTCATCTTCTCACCCACTGGGCAGTGTGCACATGGACACATCAGCCTGTACACACACACACACACACACACAGCCCTTTCATTTCCACCATTTCCTGTGGTGCTGGCGCCCTGTGGTGCTGGCGCCCTGTGAGATTTTCATCATAGCATACCCAACAGTGACCCTGCTGACGGCCCTGAAAACTCTGCCTCCTGGAGAAGCAGAGGCTTCCGCCAGCAGCAGGCCCTGAATCTGCCTTCCCCTCAGCTCTCAGGGTCTTCCACAGCCTCCTTGTTGGCAGTAGGAAGCCTCTTCTACAGCTTACAGCAAAAACTAAATGTTAATGTCCTGGGGCTGTACCCCCCTTAGGAAGCAGAGCGAGAAGCTAAGGGCTGTAAATGAAGACTGTGTGCTTCTTGTCTTATCAGGCGCCTTAACGTGGCTGTACTTGAGTCACTGGACCTCTGCAGGTCAGACTCCCCTCGTGTAAACTGAACCGATCACATGACCACCCCTTTCTGGAGTCTGAAGTATAGAAAGTGGCCAGTTGTGATTCAGAAGAGGGGCAGAGGTGGGCTGAGGGAGGGCTCTGTTCTTCCAGAGAAGCCAGAAATTTCCTTTTCTTCCTCAGATGTCAAGATGCCAAAGTCAGGCTACACTGAAAACATTGCAGAGATATTAATATACTGTTATGTCTTGTTCTTCTTGAATGTCCCGGGTGCTCTCATTATGTGGGGGAAGCAGAGAGTCCCGTAATGGCTGTTGAGAAAGGACAAGGCAGGCCTAGGCCTTGAGGAGACTCCATGAATGGAGGAAGGTGGCTGGTAGTCCAGAAACAGACTGAAAGATAACAAGAAGCCGACTGAGCAGTCCCACTGTAGCGTCGATGGGGCAGTGTGTCTGTCACTCTTGGTGAAATGAGCAGGAGCCCATCACAGTTCCGGCATCTTCCTCGGCTGCTGCCTGATCAGCTCCTCTTCCCCAGACCATGGGAGACTGGGAAAGAAGAGCCCTGGATGGAAAGACACCAAAGTTCGCCCTTGGAATTCTTCCTTGTAAAGCAGCTTTCAAAAAAAAAAAAAAATGCCAGCCCATATACCGTTAATTAATGGTCAGTTACTGTTAGGTAGAAAACTGGAGATGAAGGACCCGTGACTCCAGGTGTTGTGGTGACTGTTCTGCCATTACTTGTTGCCACTCGCCACCTCTCAGTGTGCCACATTCAGCTGTATTTGGTCAAACGGAATACAGTGAGAGTCGGGACGAAGAGGGGCTCAGTGGCTATAATGCTGTCAGCCAGTCGTAATGACCTGACTTAGGATCCCCAGCAGGATCCAGGAGGAGAAGCCTGCGTGCGTGCCTGCCTGCCTGCCTGCATGCATGCAGAAGAATATTATGGAGACCCCCTTCTGCTCAATTTTGCTACCAACTGAAAGCACCCCAACTGTTTTTCCTCTTTCTGTCCCCCCGCACCTTGTTTGTCTTTTTGTTAGTGGTGGATTGTTGTGCTGTGCTGTTATTCGGGTTTATTGGTGGGGTGTGGGAGCTTGAGCCTCATAGCCCAGGCTGGCCTTAAATTGATGGAAACTCTCCTGCTTCAGCCTTCAAGGTAGTTGAATTAGAGGCATGAGCTACCTCATCTGGTTTCTTATTATCCATTAGTCATTTGTTGGTTTGTTTTTCACAATCCTCTTACAGAAGTTACCCTTCCAAGGCACTGTGCCCGGCTCTTGAAAATACCTTTTTAAATGTTAAGTTGAAAAGAAACTTGACCAAAGGAAACATTATTATTCTTTTTAATTTTTATATTTATTACACTCTCTTCTCTTTTCTATTGTTTCTTTTTCATTCATTAACTTGTTCACAGCTCTCTCCTACCTCCTGATAGAGCACGTAGTCTACAGGAATGTAATAGGGATGGCAAAACGCTGAGATAGTACGCTGAATGATGTGTGGGCTCAGGTGCCGAGTGATTTGTGGGTATTACTTCATTTAAACCCTAAACAACACTTTGAAGTGCTTACAAAGAAACTAAGGCCCAGGGCTAGCCAGGCTCTTTGCCCAGACTCATAGCTAGAAAGTGGTCAAAAGGGAATTTGAAATCAGATGGTGTTGCCCCAGGGCCCACCACCTTCACCACTGGCATCAACTATTCCTCCTGATGGCAGTCAGTACACATTTGCTGGTTAGGTGGCCAAATGCATGAAATGTGGAAGCAGCCACTAATGAGTAATGTTATTGGTCCATTTGTATTAAAATATAGATAATACCAAATATCTGTGTGTCACTAGCAGTAACACAGAAGGTGAATGTTAATGATGTCTCAGTCAGCACTGTGACTCTAGGGGTCCGAAGAGAGTGCCCACCCATTACATTAACCTGCAGCATTCTACGAGGTGTGCTTCTGGGCAAGGGTCTTTGAGCTCTCAATAGGTGCCAGCGAAGAAGCTTTTTAACTGGCTAACGCAGGGAAAGGGGGCTGGGAAGGCAGGAAAGAGTTTGCAAGTGTATTTGCCAAAATGGTACCAGTTCGCTTTCTTGGAAAGAGTGTTTGCTAGGAGTTTTCAGTTTAATGTTTTCGTTGTCACTGTCTTGGTTTGATTTTTGTTTTTGAGACCTTTTTGGTTGAGATCTTTCCCACATGTAAAATCGGAAACGGGACTAAAATGAGCTCGGCCCTGGGTCATGCAGTGCCTCCTGCCCTTGGCATGCGCTGAGCGTGTGGGTGTTGTCCCTTGCCGCCCAGCAAAAGACACCCTTGACTGCCTGGCTTGGCCTCCCAGCTTAGCCTTGCAGCACGTCGCCAGGTTTCAGTTGTTCTGTCCTTCACCAGGCTGAGCAGACGAAAGAAGAGCAGAAGCAAGACCTGAATGCAGAGAAGCTGATGAGGCAGGTGTCCAAGGACGTGTGCCGGCTGCGGGAGCAGGGCCAGAAGGTGCCTCGGCAGGTGCAGTCCTTCAGGTAAGCCGGTTTCGTGGGACCAGCTGTGTGGTGGCCCCCTCATGGTGTGAGTGCTTGGAATTCACCTCAGGACTAGTGAGCGTCACCAGCGTGTCTTTCCCTGGTTTGACTAGAGTTCTGCGTGTACTCTATCCTGAGGTGACACCCACTGGTAGGTTTCAGACATAACAGAGCCTGTCTCCCAGGAACCCCCACTGTTACTATCATGAATGTATCTCAGGATATAGAAAGGTACACAGATGTCATAAATCTTTGGGGGGCTCTGTTCACTCATTTTCTGAACACTCCTGGGGTACCATTCTCCCTCCCCCCACGCCTTGCACTATGTTCATCTCTACAGCACAGCAAAAGAACACAGGCTTCCTGCTTCTACAGGACAGAGTTCCAAAGTCACTACTGTGCCATGTGGAGCTTTGCAGAAGAAGAGGGATTCTGGGAGCAGATAGGAAGACTCTGTGTAGGCCAGCTGAGCTGGTCAGCTCAAAGGAAGCCATCGAGGGAGTCTGTGCTGGAAGGATTCCACCAGATCTCCAGGCACCGGCTGTGCCGGGTGTGAGCCTCGGAGTCAGGCTCAGCAGAGCTGCCTCAGGCGAGCTTGCCGGGTACAGCGGGGCTCACACTCTACAGGGCCTAGAGTGCCACACTGATAAATTTCAGCTGTGGCTTTGGGTACTGAGGGGCCAGGCCTCAGAGTAGGGATCCTGTGGGGGAAAGTATTTGGGGGATGGTGGTGAGTGAGCCTGAGCAAGGAGAGCAGTGACAGTGAGGACTGCCTCAGACAGCTTGGGTTAAACAAGCCATCAGACACCCAGGGAACTCCAGCCAGCGGACAGTCAGAAACCAATCCATAAAGTGGGATTAAAGTGAGGGTTATCACAGAGAGATGAAAGGAAGAGCCTACGGGCTGCGGCAGTTCCCAGGGTGGAAACAGGCGACATATCCAGGAAAGTGGGAGAAGGTGGCCAGGAGAGGACCACCTGCCTGGTACTGGGGGTAGGTGGCAGGGGGAAATTAACATGTCCCCAAATTGGGTGACACACTCCTCAGAGACCAAATCGGATGGTCAAGTGATAGTAGGACCACAGAAAAAGGCTTGCCTTAGTTTTGACTTAGATTTTGTATAGAGAAGTCCTTAGAGAGCTTCTAAGCTTGGGCCAGCAAAATGATTTGACCCAGCCAAGTCTGATGACCTGAGTTCAGTGCCTGGAACCCACATGGTGGAAGGAGAAAGCTAATTCCCATGGGCTTTGATCTCCACACACGGGTTCTGTGATATCTCACCCAAACCCGTAAACACACACTCTCATGGTCACTCTCACTCTGTCTTCCTCTTTCTCTCCCCCCTTTTCTCTTTCACAAGTACACAAATGTAAAAGGAAACAGGGAGAAAGCTTTCAGGTTGTGGAGAGCATTCAGGAGAAAGGCTATTTGGGAGCAGGAAAGGAGGGGCTCCTTGCAGATGGGGAGAGCCTTGAGGGGTGGGGTCTGGCGTCAGGCAAGTGAGGCTTGAAGAAGAAGCTGGGGGTGAGGTGTTCTCAGCACCTTCAGTGCAGGGACAGGAAGCTGGGGTGTCACAGGTCCTGTTTGTAAGGTGAAGGCTTAGGGTTTCCCTGCCAATTGTGCTAGACAGCCACTGCAGTACTTGCAGGAAGTGCTACTGCTTGGTGCTTTAGCTGTGAAGTAGTGGCAGGAGCCGTTCCTGCTTGAGATGCTGCAGCTACTTCCACAGTAAGCAACAATGTCAGCTCTGGAAAATCTTACAACTGCCAGTTGTTAAAATCCAAAGTAAAGAATGTATAAACCTTCCCGTTCCCTGTAAGAAACCCACCTGTCTTGCAGTGGGAGTGCAAGCCTCTTATCCTATCAGGATGAAGGGAGGTGAGAATGGGCCTGATGGAGTGAGATAAGTCACACCATGTGGGGACTGTGTGACAGCTGTGAAAGCCACATGTGCTCCTTGATGCCTGGGGCAGCAGCAGGCGGGGCACAGGCCCAGCCCTGCACGGCTGGAGCCAGGAGCCCAGTGTCCCTGGGGGTCATGTTGCTAAGCTGAGGCCAGTCAACAAGGCAGGCGCTGTAACTGACCATGTCAAGTCCTCGCAGGTTTCAGGGGGGCTTGTGGCTCCCAGACATCAGGACCACATTCTCTAACATCCCTATTCATCCTTTAGGCAACTGCGCCAAGCTGAGAAGATGCTGGGTCATAAAATAACTCTGTCCAGCATCATGCTTTCACTCGGCCTTTTCTCCCTCTCCTTCAGTATGATGGCTTCTGTAAGGTCTCTGGGAATTTCAGTTCAGAATTTGGCCTTTTTGAACCTTCTCTTACCCTGGCCTAGAAATACCTGCACAAAGCCTGAGAGCCACCCCTAGTAGATTACAAATGTGGAGGGAGAGAATTACTTACTGGCTTTGTAGAAGAATCACAGCCAGAGGGACTACAGTGTACTACAACATCTAAAACGGTGAAGACTCAGCCTGGGGAGATAGGGGCGGGGGAAGGGCCCTTGTTACCTTGCCTGATGATCTGAGTTCAATCCCCAGGATGCATGTGGGAAAAGAAGACCAACTCCCATGTGCACTCCCTACACACACACTAAGGAAAAACAGCTATAAAAAGAAAAGTTATTAAACATGGGCGCTTCTGATTTTAAGTGTGTTTTCTGGGATTGTGGAGACAGCCCTGGGCTCTCAGAACTTCTAGGATCGTATCTAAATGGTTCTCTCCGTCTGCCCCTCTAGGGAGAAGATAGCCTACTTCACACGCGCAAAGATCAGTATCCCGTCCCTGCCAGCTGATGACGTGTGACCTCGGCTTAACGCTCCTTCTCACCTGCCCACTTTCCAACAGAGGGGCAAAGACTGAACATTTACTTTTTGTTGTTTTTTATTTGTGTTGGGGGCGGGGCTTTCATTTCCTGTAACATAACTGTCAACTCTTGAAGAACTTTCATTTCACACCAGTTTCATCAGGTTAATTTGTAAAGTACTTTGAATGTAACTCTTACATGCTTTGAGAAGAAAAAAAAAATCACAACAAAAATGGGGTAATCTGGTCCACAAGTGCTGTATGTGTGTTACCACTGAGCTTCACTGTGCAGAATGGAACAGTGGTGGCGAGTGCCTGGTGTTTACCTGCTGAGCCGACCACAGGGGGCAGCCATCCGGCAGCCCGAGAGGCTGGTCCATGGCATACCCCTGAGCCAGAAAGCCACCTTGCCATCAGCAGCATCGCTCCAAGTCCACCTAGAGCAGGTGCCCTGTTCCTTCCATCACCTATGCCTGACCACCTTGTTTCTTAAACTCATCTAATGAAAACAAACGTATGAGATGCTGAGAACAAGAACATGAGAAGTAAAGGGACCTCCCTACTGTAGAGTGCTATAATGGGCGGGGGGGGGGGGCACCAGCTACCAAAACACTAAGGAAACTCAACAAATGCTTGAGTGGCCGCTGCCTCTGACACAGACTGGATCTGCGGGGCTCCCTGTCAGTTTCTGGCCCACACGGGGTCTTGCTCTAGGGATGAAGACAATGCCGAGGGGAAGTGTGTGGGGTCCCTAGGCTCTGACAACAGTGCAGAGGATACGTAATGGTGTTTATTTAGGTGAGATCTGAGGACAGGGCGGGTCTTGGTGAGATCAAACTTGCCAACCAGAAGAGAGTGTATCAACAGGTTTCTACATTCACTGAAAGTTAGGGAACAGCGGTCATCCTCAGGGATTCTGTCAGGGAAGCACAGACAGTAACTGGAAGCAGAAACAAAGGGTGTGCCTAAGGGACTCAGTGTGGACTAGATCGTTTGATATATATATATATATACATATATATATATATATATATATATATATATATATATATATATGGTGAGCAAGCAAGCTTAAGATAGAAATTGGTCCAAGTGCTCTGTTCTCTAGGGTAGGTCTTAACTTACCAGACCCAGGCACTTCTTTAAAAAAAAAAAAAAAAGGCTCAGCATAGCTTTGCCAGCATAAAAGTGTTAAAATACATAGTGTTTAGGTAATTTAAACCGTACTTACTTAGTCTGTCATACTGGAAGAAGCCGTGTTTTGGTGAGCCATCTTATATAGCAAGCTAAATTATTTTTATTTTTTTAATGCAAGATAATTTTATAGAAGTTAAAAGAAGGCAAGAAAAAAAACCTGTTAAAAAAAAAAAGTTATGTTATGCTGGAATCCCTATTGGTAAGGATTTTTATTGTCTTAAGTCTATGCATATTTTAGAAAGTTCATTTTCATCAGAATTGAAGTTTATACTCAGCCAGAATGTCAGTTATCAAGTCACTGTGCCTAAAGCATGATCATTTTCCCCCTGAATGTTCCACAGCTTCTATCCAACCTCTTAGAAGATGTAACTGGACTCAACACTACTCAGAGCAAAAAACAGAAAAGTGTTGGTGGAGGACTGAGTACAGTCCTCCCAAGGCTGCCCAGCCCCCACCCGCCCCGGGTGACTGGAGGAAACAGGCATACCATCCATTCCCGTCAAGGTCAAATGTCACCAGCAGAGGTTTACTCAATAGAGCTCTAAATGAAGGTCAGCGGGCTTCAGCAGCATAGTTTGACCCATGAAAATGTTGATAGAATCTTGTGTAGTTGTACCGTACGATTTTATTTTCTTCATTTATTTATTTACGGTCTTATTTATGTTCTGTTTAATATATAGTTTGGTTCTGGCCATCTTAAATGTTGGGCTTACAAGAGGCTATAATGGAGTATTTACAGCTTTATGATCTTCATCAGATTTATTGCTAACTTTTTGTAATACAAAAAGTCTCAGACGAGTATTAAAGAATAAAGTGTGTCTCAGGCTGGTAGTTCACAGTTGTGACTGAGGGGCTTTGGTTTTATTTCATAAAACGTGCTCATTTCTAACATAAGAAAAACTCATTCTAATAGAATCCTTTTTCCACACTCTGAAAGTCAGCAATAGTGTTATGTACTTACAGGCAGCTTTTTTGTAGGCCTGTCACATTTGTATTAACCCAAATGATTCAAAAAATGTTTTACTAACTCAATCACAAAACCATATGGACAAATAAAAATTTTAATATTATTAAAAATATTTTAAAGGTAGAATTTATTCTGCACAGGGTAAAGTTTGGATTATCAGGATATTATTACAGTTTTGTATATGCAACTCAAGTGTTAGAGGTACAAAAAGAATATTACTTGCCAAGTGAACAAAGGCTAGCTGAGTAGCACTCAAATACCTTTACTTTTTTTGCTATGGATTTATATTATATTACACATGAGAAGCTCAGGACTGAACTAAGTATTTATCCAGGTTAAATTCTGAGTATGTTTCTGTCTTCATTTTTCCTGTTTGTAAAAGTGTGCAAATGCATCACACAGATTAACTCCCATTGCTGCATTTTCCATCTATTTGTGGATAGAAAAGAAATTCGGTGATTTTTTTTAAAGCAAAGAATACATATCTCCTAATATTGCATTTTAATGTTGCTTATTGTTCAGTTAATTTCCCTGATTGGCATAAATACAAGAATCTACTTGAACCATGTATCCAACAAACATAAAACATTCCATGAAGAACTCCTCAAGTCAGAAATTTGTCTCAAATAGTTCTTATTTAGACTGGATATGTCATTGATAAATGAGACGGGATATTTTCATTGCACCAGAGAAACAAGGACTGGCAAGTACGTGGTCCCCATTTCACAACCTGAGCTGACAGTGTGCTCTGAAGGGAGGCAGCCGTCCCAGGAGGCACTGTGCCCAGAGGCACCAGCCCTGTCCTCTGCCCCAGAGCCAGCAGGCAGGACATTCCACCCTGCAGCGGGACACAGAAGCAAGAACCCTTTTATGTGGCAAAATTCTACCTGAATTCCCAGAATCCAAGACTGCTCTGCTCTGAGGCATGAATGGATGTGTCTGATGAAGGGAGGGGTCCATCTCACCTCCAAGTCCTTTAGGGACCAAGCAGGGTTTGTTTGTATGGTTTTTGGGTTTGTATTTTTTTTTTTACTGTCATCAGTCGTCATGCATCTTAAATATCCACTGAGATCTAAGCTTCAGACGTTATCTTAAACACCTGAAAGTATGTGATCCGAAGTCACATCTATTTCCCAAATGATTCTTCTCCACAAGAAGGATCCTTTCAGAAATACGGAAGTGCTTATACACTGTGGTATTTACCAGTGCCCTAGATGTGCACATGCCCAATCACAGCCTACTTTAAAAGTTTGACGAAGTTCATGCACACTAATGACTGATTACATTAGTAGGTCCTTATTCACTTGGCCTCCAAATAGAAAGTAGAAGTGCACTACTCAGTTGTAGAAAGAAATTGTATTTGAAGAAGTTAGCCACAAAAGGGAAGTATGCATTTCAGAAAATCAAAAGCACAAGTAGGGGTGGTTAGAGCAGATCCTACCCAGTCCAGCTGGAGCAAGGGGAGAGAGGCCACTGATCCCTCGGGCTTAGGGTTCTGGGTTGGCGTGTCTCAGCTCCAGCTGTTGGCCGTGGTCTTGCAGTCCTGTCGCTGCGTAGTGGCCCGAGGCTGGAGGAGCTGGCCTCAAGCAGACTGCACAGTGAAGCAGGCACCCTCCTAGCACCAGGCAGAAGCCAGCAAACCAGCCGAGGAACAGGGCCTCCCCAAACTCCCACCTGGGCACAATCTCGGGCACGCTCTCATCCCAGAACTCCTGAACTGTCATGTGGGCCACCCAGGACACAGGAAGCAGAACCATCGCGCCCGAGGTCCAGAGCAGGACCCCT
>CM053764.1:83457891-83559586 GCA_028658305.1 Pachyuromys duprasi
AGCAGCCCCAGCAGCCCCAGCCCATTGGACAGGGACATCAAGACCCTGGAGACCCGCAGTTCAGCTGGCAAGGCCAGGAAGGAGTCGAAGTCCTTGCACTGTCTCCCCACCTCCTCCTGGGTGACGCAGGATTTCCAGAGCCCCATGGTCCAGTTTTCCATCTCGTTCAGCTCCAGGTTGAGGTTTTTCCAGTGTGGCAGATACGTTGTAATGATGGCCAGAACCCATCCCAGCAATGACAGCGAAAGCCCTCCAGATTGCGTGGCCGTTCTGAAGAGGAAAGCCATCTGGACAGATGCTACAGCTCTGCCACTCTATAGGATCTGCTGTCCTTTGTGGCGGACAAGAGTGTGACGATCTTGGTCCCATGCCGCCCAGAATATAAGCTTTGGTCATTAACTCTCTGGGCCACTCTGAAATACGTTTTTGTTCCTCTTGAATATAGTATTTCATGTAAAGGGCGAAGGACTCTGTTAAAAGCTATGAGTTAGGCTTTCTGATAAGGATTTGATCTGCTAGCTTCCAATTTGCTTGGTAAAATTATATCCCCAGCGTTTGACGAGTATAAGTCTAAAGATGAACAAAGAGGTCTCTATGACCCCTCACCCTAACGTACAACGGAAATCTTTGTGCTTCAATATGGATTAATTAGATTTTAAGCGGTGATAAAAAGCCAGCTCTTTCTACAACAGGACCTCATTGTAATAGCTGCATCTGAGATTTCAGGGATGCAAAACAAGGCCTTGTAAAGAAAGGTAGACTGTTTCCCCTATAACCTTGATTCTTCTCAGACATCTTTAACCTACGTAAGAGCTTGGCCCATGTTCCTGAGTGTCATGGGCACTCCCCTGGGACTTGGCAGGAGGATTTCCTCAGATCCCTTTGAAAGTTAGAGACTGGTTCCCTGTGCTAATTAAAATGAAAAGGACCCGGGTTGATGCCCAGAGAAACTCAGTGAGGAAAGGGGCATTGTGGGAAACTCCTGCTCTCCTTCTGCTGTATTTGTACATCCTCGTTAGAGACACTGGGTAAAGCCTGACATCTCCGGCAACTATTTTTGTCCATACCATTTCACCTGCAAAGGCAGAAGAGCCTCAGGCATAGAGGCGCCTGCCAGCTTCAAGACAAAAGTCTGGTATGAGAATAGTAGCCACGCT
Source organism: Pachyuromys duprasi (assembly GCA_028658305.1). NCBI lineage: Eukaryota > Metazoa > Chordata > Mammalia > Rodentia > Muridae > Pachyuromys > Pachyuromys duprasi. The sequence continues at coordinate 83,459,049 of CM053764.1, forward strand.
GGGCCTGACCTCTGAGGCTTCATCTTGTTGTTTTGGCTCAGGCCACACCTTGAGAACATACCTCAGGCGAGCACGACCCCTCAAAGAACACCGGGCCTCCCAGGCCAGGACAAAAGGCCGCATACTCCAGATTCCCGGTGCTGTTCTCTCTCTCTCAGAGCACCCACACCAAGAGGACATACAGGATCGTACAGGGGAGCCCTACCCTGGATGAGTGCACCTCAGTGAAGGAAAAAGCACCCTTCTTCATGGTGCACAAGACAGGGCCAGTTCAGGACCAGAGGAGATCATTTGAGACGCTTAACCAGAGTTTACAACCCAGCGTACCCACAGGTAGCCTAAGAGTAGTGTTAAGGGGTGGTGTTCATTTTCTGCCTTCCGCCTATATTTTCAAGGCTGTCAGAATGAAGGTGTAGCTCAATGGTAGAATCCTTAACTAACGTGCAAAATGCCCTGGGTTCCATCTCCAGCACTTCAAAATAAGGTTTGCCAACACATGATTTTTTTCTTCTTCTTCCTCAGGGCTAGGCTCAGTCCCAGGGAAAAACTTACACTAGGAAGCACGCTACCATTAGGCTCTCCCCACCATACTATCTTCATTTTTCCCCCCAAAATCCCATAGGCTGGATGGATGTCCCCAAAATAGTGAAGACACTGAGTGTCATTGAGTGTACATAGAGTCACATGGTCCAGGAAGGGCTAGCACTGGGTCTGGAGCCTGTTACAGAGGCAGGTAAGATGGGACTCCATCCCTCTCTACAGAGGCAAGCAGTATGATGAAGGTCCAGACAGCAAAACACACTGAGAACACATTGAAACTGTCCTCTTTAAGCTGGGCGAGGTGGCCAACACCTTTAATCCCAGCACTCAGGAGGCAGAGGCGGGTGGATCTCTGAGTTCCAGGCCAAGCTGCTCTACAGGGCTAGTTCCCGAACAGCCAGAGCTACATAGAGAAACCCTGTATCAGACAGAGAGAGACAGAGACAGAGAAAGAAAGAAAGAAACCAGAGGATTCTTACCTCTACAGTATGGATGTAGGGGACACTCCAGCAGGGGTCAAATATCTCTACCCACTCACTATTCTGTATGTGAGCATTTGGGGTGTGGGGGGCGGAGACAGAGACAGACCGCACAAGGAGAGAAACAAAACCCACAGGGTCAGCACTCCCTGAAGAAGAGCACAAACAGCCATTTCCATTGACCAAGGCCTGTCACAGTTTTAACACTAAGAGTCACACACCAGGAGAAAATGCTTGGTCCAGGGCAAGAGCAGCTAAACATGCCACACGTAACAAACCATCCCAATTCCAAGCTGCTTAAGAATGCCATCACTGTGTATCCTGCCAGTCTGCCGTTTGACTCCTGAAGACATCATTCGAAAGCTCGGAGCTCAGCTGAGGGAGGGCAGAAGATCCATTTCCAGAGCACTGTACTCCCGTGGGGCTGGAAAGAGCTGCAGCCATTGTTGGAAAATAAATCTGTCACCAAAAGCAAATCATATCGAACCGTTCTGGAGGCAGTTGGCCATCTGCACTCTAGGGGACCCCTGCCAGCACTGTGTAGGGAAGATGGCCTCTCTTTGGTTTTCTTCCTGTAAAGGTCATGACTGGGTTTGTGGTGATCGAATTGACTGGCTGTTGAGATCTTGACATGTGTGCCACAAACTCTCACCGCTGCCAGCCTGGGCCAGCTCCCCTCAGCCACCGAGTCTGCCCCTCCTGGTCTACTCCTCAACCAAAGATCCTCAGGCTCCTCCCACTGAGGATCCTTGGGATGGGGGCACTGGCTGAGCTTTCAGATGAGACAAGCCCCAAATAGTTAAACATTGCAACAGAAAGAGTGCTAAGGACCGAGCGATTCTCTCAAGAAAAGGGGAGACAGGCAAAGGTGTTGAAAAAGGCCGGGCATGGTGGCACACACCCTTGATCCCAAGGCTTGAGGGGTAGATACAGGCTGATCCCAGTGAGTTCAAGGTCAGCCTGGGTCTGTGTAGTGAAATCCAAGCCAGCCAAGGCTACACAGTGTCTCAGAAAAAAAAGAAGAAAAAAGATGAAAGACTACCTGTGTGACGGATGCAGGTAGGTATGTTAAAGTTATTTCACTATAAGAAAAAATCCAAGACAAGTTTAAGACGGGCGGAACAATATTTGGGCGGAACAGCCTGTAGTCCTGGTACCACTAAGGCAGAAGCAGGAGGATTCCGGGTATAAGGACAATCTAGGTCCACATTGTAAGTACCCGTCAATAAAATAAAAAGGAAAAATGGTTTAGTCTCGGTTTTGATCTCTTGCCTATTGCCTTGGGGCCCGCAGTGACGCAGGGTCTCATAGTGAGAGCAGCTGAAACACAGACGAGCGAGAGACCAAGAGACCCCTGAGAATGTGCAGCTGGAGAGGGCGGCAAGCGTTTAACCTCAAGTTCTGGGTAATGAAGAACCTGGAAGGGCTTTAAGTATCCCACACACAAGTGTGCGATATCATCATGTCTGCATTTTATAAACTAACTGTTGGTTCTCAGGGTCCTTCTTTGCCTCATCCAAGATCCAAAAGCCACAACCATACTGTATACAGACCAACAGCAGCTTGACTGAAGCTCAAAGTGCGTGTGGGCCTTGGGCAGGCCGGGCTCTGTATCCCACGTCTACGCTGGAAGCAGAGGCCTGCGGCAGGGACAGGGGCACAGGGAGAGAGAGACGGCAGAGCGACAGGGCATCGGAGAGAGAGCTAGGGACGGTGAGGTCAGGGGAAAGGCAGAGCCTCCTGTTGTCAGAATAATCTGTTTTTTTAAAATCCCTCCATGGTTGGCCAGATGTCTCAGTGACAAAGCCATTGCCATTGAGCCTGATGGCCTGAGTTTGGTCCTCAAAACCCACATGGTGTAAGGAGAGGACTAACTCCTACAAGTTGTTCTCTGGTTTCTCCACACTCATTCTGTGGTATGCTCACCCACATATGCACTCATGATAGATGATAGATAGATAGATAGATAGATAGATAGATAGATAGATAGATGATACATAGGTAGATGATAGAGATAGTTGAAATATGATTAGATAGATGATAGACAGATATCGATAGATGATATAAAAATAAAGAATAATTAAATAAAAACAATTCCTCCTGCTCTGGAGACCCAAGCTTGTCATCCACGGTGTGTGCCCAAGCAGTAGGGCCAGGGCCAGGCCATGGGCCAAATGTCAGGCACATGATAAGGTCTCTGTCATGGTTGGAGACTTGGCAGGAAGGATGTCTGCAGTGGAACCAGCTTTAGGAAAGGCCATTTTCCGCCTCTCTGGCCAGCACCTGGGGTCTGCCCTTTCTCCCTGTGGCTTTGACATGTCAGAAGAGACAAAAAGCTTCTTCCTGCCAAACACAACTTCGTTTAATTAAAGAAAGCCTGTAGTTCCAGAGACTAAAACAGGAGGAATACCTGAGTCCAGATGCTCCAGGCCAGCTTGGGCCAGACAGCAATACCCTATCTCCAAAAAGAAAAAGGAAAACAAAAAAGCGTTTTTTTTTTTTTTAAATATGTATTCTTATCCTAGTAACTAGTAACTCTCAGCTCATTTTTGAGGCCAAGGTTCCTGGTACCCTGTTACAGAACATGCTTTGTGTTTTCTATGTGTTCATCAAAATGTCTGTGCTGCGAATGGATTTGATGGATCCTTCTAGAATAAGGATGTCAGCACCGTGGATTCTGTGCCCCCTGCCATTGGCCTCTCCTGCTGCGGATGACACCAGCTCTCCCTGAACATCTGGTGATACCAGCTGCCTTGGGGTAGGAAAAGCTGCTAACGCCACTTGGGCTATGAACAAGAGCATCCTCTCCCAGGACTGGTGGCCATGGACCTTCAAGAAAGTACAGGACCACCACAGTGTTCATAGGGGGCTGGTGATATTTTTGAAATTTTCTGCAAAGAACACATCGGAGTCTCTTAAGGTGATAAAGAAATCTGTAAAAGGAAAAGAAAAAAAAAAAAAAACTCTTCGAGCTTCTTCCTGTCAATCATCATCACAGGTAGCAACTGCAAAAGCACCTGTTGTGTGCCAGACAGTGCGCAGGAGCCTCTAGTACTGGCTGTCTCAGCAGCCATTTCAGTCAGGCAAGGGCAGTGTGCCAGCAGCAGGCAGGTCTTTGATGCTAGAAATTATACCCAGGGACTCACACATGCTATGCACCTAAATCTATAGGAGGAAGAACGAAAGCACGGAAGGGCCAGGTCTCTTTCACATGGCCCAAGAATGAATTCTCAGAATTCAAAGGTGACCTGGAATGTCCCCTATTATCTGTGTCAGAATGTTGTCCCTCCTAAGGAAACCACCCAAGGAATTTATTCCAAGTGCACTTTGGGTTGCACCTCATGGGAGCTGGGGGGCGGGGAACCCTGTATGATGGGTTCTGCGGTATAAGCGGTCCCACTGGGGTCCATCTCAGATGGCTAACGAGGAGGTAAAAACAGGGGTACAGCAGCCACCATGGGAGTGTCTTGTCATACAGAGATGATGGATACAAATGACTTCCAAGCATACACCATGATAAGATGAAGCAGAACAGCTAAGAAGTGATAAGAGGTTTTGGTTATTTGTGTGTGTGAGTAAACCATAGGTTTTCCTCAGGCTCCATGCTCAAGGCCATATACCTCCTTTGAGACAGGGCTTCTCATTAGCCTGGAGCCCTCCAGTTAGGCCAGCTGAGTTGGAGGCATCCCCCTGTCTCCACATCCCAAACACTGAGGTAACGAGTGCACGCCATTACTCCCAGCGTTTTAACTTGCCATTGGGGATCAAACTCAGTTCCTCATTCATATTCAACAATAGCTTTACTGACTAAACCTATCTCCCCAAGAAGTGATACATTTTGAGAGCTAATAGATATCTTTGTTTTTAAACATAAACAAATTTTTATATAATTCTGTTTTTAATGGTGACTGTGTTCAACAACCATCTTAGTATCCCAAGATCCTCAGCAGGTAATCAAGATGAGACAGACCCAAAACATTACTGTGACATGACAATTTGGTATCACCGGGAGCTGGGGCAGGCTTCTGCAGGTTAGAAAACCCCTCCAGTGAATCCCAAGCACACCAAACTTGACCTTGGGGCACCATGGCCCTTAGGCTCACTGCCCGGACCTGGCGTCTCAGGACCCTTGGGATGCTTCATATAGCACACCCACTGAGGCTACTGGTGGCAAGCAAAGAGCAGAACTGGCTTGTGGGTCTCAGCCACTGCCAGGGAAAGGTTAGATTGGCTGGTGGGACTCTGTCAGCAAACAGCCATTTACATGTTCTGCTTGCTTTGTGCTGGTTCTCTCTAAGGTTATCTGAGACAGACGAGGTTCCTGATGGCCTCCTGTTCCAGGTCTTCAAAATGTGCCAACTTGCTTCAGAGGGTGAAGATGCTAGTGGTTAGAAAACACGCACACATATACTATATTTAAAATCCTTTACCTCCTACTTGCATTGATTAGTTCAGTTTTATAGCCAGTCTGTGTATTAGTTCAGCTCCCTTGAATTAGATAAATGATAGATAGATGATAAATAGATATGGTATCTACGCATGCTGAAATATTTTTTGACTCTAAAGAGTAAAATCCCAGGGCCAAGGAGATGGTTCAGTGAGTCAGAGGGCTTGCTGTTAAAGTATGAGGAGCTGAGTTCAAATCTTCAGTATCCACACAAAAGGCAACACATGGCTGCTTGAGCCTGTAAATGCACTTTGGAGTTTACTGTTTCTATTCCATGATATAAACACCATCATTATCTCCATTTGACAGATGAGGAACTGGAGATTTAAATAGGGCAACCAACTGGTGTGGGAACAGTAGAACAAACAAGCAAGTCCAGGCTTGTTCGTGTCCAGCCTTAATCTTTTACACCATTGGTCATCGTCACAATAGCTTCTCTATTTTGTCTTAAAGCTCTGCATGTTTCCTGTGGGCAGTCACTGGCTATGGTGATTCCTTGGACCAGAGTCAGAACCCCAAGTTTGTCCTCTAGCAATGGGCATTAACATTTTGAGAAGCACCTGCTGGCTTTGTAGATGTAAAGTTAGAAACCACAATGGAAAAAGGGCTTAGTAGGGGGGATTATGGGAATTGTCCTAACCTGAAACAGTCTCCACCCATTCCACAAATACAAGTGAAAAGACCTCAGGATTAACGGGGTTCTTTACCTTGTAAATCCTTTCTAAATATTAATCTGGGCTCTGTCCTCTGGCTTAGCTAATGACCAGTTAACTGATGGGAAATCATCACAAACCAGGCTGGAACAGCAGCCTTTCTGAGAAGCTGAGGCCTGAAGGAAGAGCTGGTTGAAGTTCAGGGTCAGGACTGGGCTGTGGCCTCTGGACTTGGAGTCCTGGGCTCTTTCCACTCGTTCACAAGACGTTCAGCTCAGCAGGAATCCACATCCCCGGTGGAGCTCTGGCCAGCACAGTGTTTGTCTTTTTATCCAGGTCAGAGAACAAATTCCATGCAAACCTCAGCCTGTCATGTGCTGGAAAGTGTGCTGGGAGAGGTGGGGAGGGGATGGGAATACAGGGTCCCGGGCAGCACAAACAGGAGCCAGAGGAAAAGCCATGACACGGCCCAACCTGGAGCCACTGCAGAGAGCCTACACACCTTTCGAGGCTATTCTGCTTTACCGTCAGCCTTGGGACCCCAGCGTAGCAAAGATTCTCAGCCAGAATCGAACGCTCACGTGTGGCAAAGACTTTAGTGACTGAGCCACCTCCCCAGCCCCTTCAACAAGTGTTTCCTCGGCTCCCACAGGCCAGGTCCTGGGCAAAAGCAGGTCAACGGTTCTGTTACATCCCTATTTTGTGTCACATGGAAGTAGGGTCAGTTTTGGTAGGAAAAAAAAACCACACATTTGCTAGCTAAAGGAAACCACTATGAGAAGGAATTTAAATGAGTGCCTGTGAGCCTTCATATTTGTCCTAACTCACTGTAAACCCCAACATGACCCAGCCTAGAGTCACATGAGAATTCCCTCAGATCAGTTTGGCCTATGGGGATGTCTGGCGGGGTATTGTCTTGATTGTTAACTGATGCTATAGGGCCCAGCCCACTATGAGTGGTGCCATTCCCCAGGCTGGTAGTCCTAGAATGTATAGGAAAACTAGCTAAGGAGGAGCCTACAAGAGAGAGAGCAAGCAGTACTCCTCCATGGTTTTTGTTTGTTCATTTATTTTTTATTTTTATGTGTATGTTCCTGTGTGAGTTTAGGTGCCCTGCAGGAGTACAGGGCCCTCAGGAGCAGAAGGGGACATCAGATTCTCTAGAATTTGAGTTGCGGATGGATGTGGTGTAGGAGCTTGAACTTGGGACCTCTGGAAGAGCAACCAGTGCTTTTACCCAATGCGCCATCTTTCCAACCTCATCCTCCATGATTTCTGTTTCAGGTTTCTGCTCAAGTCCCTGCCCTGATTCTCCTCAATGACGGACTGTGGTCTGGAGCCCTAAGCCAAGTAAACACATTCCTCTAAGTTTCTTTTGGTCATAGCAATGGTTTATCACAGCAATAGACAGGAAGCTAGAACACACCCAAACTGGGCCCCTCAGACCATCACTCAAGCCCATTGTTGATAGGCATACTTCAAGGCAGAGGAGGTGAAGTGCTGTTTCAATTGCTCCTTGACTCACCGAGCCTCAAAGATCCTGGGACATGCTAGAGGACTTTAGATTTCGTGCCTGCAGACCTTTGCAGAGACTTTGAGGGGTTCCTCTGAAAGAGTATACCCTCCCAGTGCCAGCCGAGGTCTCTGACAGAGCCACAGATCCACACAGAGCAATGCGGGGCAGCCAAGCAGAGTACAGCTGGGCCAGGGGTTGGGGGGAGCATGGGTTTCCGACCCCATCAGGTTCCCTGGCCACTGCGGGAACACCTGCGCCAGAAGACACAGTGCTCTTTGTTCTCGCCACAGATCCCTCCGCATCCGGTTCCTGAGAGTGGCACACTAAGGAGTGCCTAAGGAAGGCTTCGCTCTTCCATTTCGCTGCAAAAGAAACTGGGCACTGCTGTGGTGTTTTCTGAGATGACCTCCTCCTTTGAAAAGTCATTGCCTGCTTCCTGGTTATTCAAAGACACACCTGCTTCCTATTTATTCACAGAAAGCATTCCAGAGCCACGGACTCCACGGGCTATTGGGTGAGGGGGACATCAGGGTTCAAACCCGCCAGTCAGAGAGTCAAAGAGAGACACTAGTCCATCCAGGCTCTGTTTGCTGCTTTCCCCATTATTGTAACCAAACACCTGACAAGAAGCAAGTTAGAAGGAAGACTTCGCTGGCTTGCAGTTGGAAGGGCTACGGCCCATTGTGATGGGGAAGACAGGGTGGTGCTGAGGCAGCAGAAGGCTGAGTGAGGCAGTTTGGCCACACTTCAGTGGAGTAGGCTTCTGAGGGCTCAGGCAGGAACCTGTGCCTGCCAGCCAGACCCCATAGGAACCTGCGAAGGGGGACATTTTACAGTCAAAACATTACCCCTGAAAATGCACTCTAATACTCACTTTAAAATGATGTTATTCAGAAGAATCAGAGGCTTCCACGTACTCCTCCAAGCAAATCAGACTCTTCCTGTAGCACAAACCGATGTATGGGAAATGTAAGGAGATGGGCTCTAGAATCAGAAAAACCTAGGCTCAAAGCTTAACTCTGCTTCGTACAGCTCTGTGACCTTGGGCAATGTAACATCCTGTCTCCTGATCTATACCAGATAATAAAACTTCAGTATTCTCAAGGTGACTGAGAACGTTGGTGGCAATGTGTGGAATCCCACAGCGCTCAATGGGCGCTCAATAAATGAGCTGCTATTTTTACCTGGTAGTTTGTTTTGTTTTGTTTTGTTTTTTTCTCTAACCCACCTTCAGGGAAATGTGAAACGTCAGTGCTCCTGTGGTTAGGTTCTTTGTTACTGTGCATGACCTGAACCAGGTGCCCTTGTCCAAAGCTTTATACGACTTGATTCTTCTAAAATTAGGGGTTTGTGCCATGGAAAGGGCTTGGCAGGCAAGCTCGGATCAACAGCCTGACTGTGAAACCCATTGTTTCTCCCAGGACACAACTGAATGGCTCCATCTCCCACACTCTTCTCTCACACTGTACCATTGCTTGCTGCTGACCCAGTGGCCTTCAGATAGGAGGATGACAGACTCTGGTTTCTGTCCTTGGTCCCTGAAGGCACTGGCCCACCTGTGCTTCTACAGTTGTAGCTCAAAGGCAGGATGCAAAAGCAGTGTTTTTCATCAGGTTTTAGCCAGCTCTTGTTGTGGAGGAAGAGCTGTGGCTATTATCAGCACAAAGATTTCTGTCAGCATACTCAGTAAAGTTTCTTTCTTAAGAGGAGACAAATTTATGAAAGAGATTACAAACATGAAATACTTTATACCTATTCCTGAATGCTTTCATTTGCCCACCCTTCATCCACCTGCCCATCCATCCATCTACCCAACTGTCTATCCATCCATCCAGTCTACCGACCTATGAACCCATCTACGCATCAATCCATCTATCCACCAATCCATTCATCCATCTACCAACCCACTTATGCATGCACCTACCATCCACCCACCCACCCATTTGTCTATTCGTCCACAGACCTACTCACCCATCTAGCATCAATCTGGCTACTCATCCATACATCGGTTCATCAATCCCTTACTACATTAATGTAACTGTGCTGAGTACTAATACAAAATGAACGTCCTTAATTCAAAAATCTGAAATCCAAAATTTTCCAAAATCTTAAGCTTCTTGACACTGTGTGGTGATTTGAATGAGCATGACCCCCATAAGTGTATAGATTTAAATACTTGGTCTGAAGTTGGTAGAAATATGTGGGAAGGATTAGGAGGCGTGGCCTTTGGGGGATAGATATGGCTTTGTTGGAGGAGGTGTCACTGAAGCCATGTCAGGCCCAGTCTCCCCATCCCTGTCCCTTTTCCTCTCCCTCTCTATCTCTCTCTCCCTCTCCCTTTGTTTCTCTCTCTCTCCTTTTACCTCTTCTTCTCCCTGCCCCCTCCTCTCTCTGGCTGCAATTTTCAGGTGTGACTTCTCAGCTACTTCTCTAGCACCATGTCTACTGGTCTGTCACCATGCTCCTTGCCACAATGATCATGGATTACTCCCCTGAAACTGTAAATAGACAACGAAATGCTTTCTTTAATAAGTTGCCTTGATCATGGTGTTTCTTCACAGCAATAGAACAGTAACTAAGAAGTACCACTGGTGGAAAATTCCACATATTGACCTCATATGGCAAGTCTTACTCATGAACATGAGTGCAATGAGAACGTTGTACAAATTTACCTTTAGGCGAGGTATACAAGGTATGAATAAAACAAATTCATTTTATATAGAGACCTGGGTCCCACTTCCATGATATCACAATACATATAAGAGAACATTCCAGAATTGGAAAATTCCAAGTCAGGTGCTTCTGTTCCCACCTATTTTGAAGAAAGGAATGCTCAGCCTGAAGTCTTCATGCCGGGTATATGATTCACGAAGGACTGGAGAGTGTGGAAAGGGGGTCTTCACTGAGAAGTGGCTCAAAGACCTCTCAAATGAAGAACTTCCTAAAGATGCCACCGTGGAGGCGCTTTGCCTTGGCCAGCATGCCAGGTGAAGCGGTTGTCTTTGCAGGTGTGGAGAAATAGGGCAGGGGTAGCACCCTTTCTCTCCTGTCCAACATCCCATTGCACTCATGTTCATGATTTGTCCGAGAACCCCTCCAAAACCAAGGGAACTGTGCTAGCCCATTTTCCCTAGGCAGTGAGCTTGACGGACTATGCCCAACCTTCTTTCAGAAGGGTGTGTGACCAGGGCCTTGACATAGTGTAGAATAATATAGACCTTGGAGTCTACCCTCAGGGACAAACTCAGGGAGTCTGCCTTCAACGAGCACCACTTGACTCACACGTGGCTTCTGTGAAGGAGAAGCCACTACCTGAGGAAAGGTGGCTACATTCTCTCATGCTGGGGTCCCTGCTGTGGTCCTTGGCTAACCTGCTGTATTTCAGACCACAGCACAGAGAAATGCCAACTAAAGCAAATTCTCACCAGGCCCAAGCTTAAAAGGCTAAATAAATAAACCACACCACTGGTGAAATGTTAAGGAAATAAGCCCAGTTGGACCTTGCTGTCAGCCTGCTAGAATGCTTTTGCCTCTGAAGAAAAGCCACACAAGGCTGGCAGAATGGCCTACCAGGTGTGGTCACTTGTTACCAAGCCTGATTGGCATGAGTTTGGTTCCCAGGATCTGAGAGAACTGCCTCCTTCAAGTTGTCCTCTGACCTCCACATGCACACTGCGGGGACCTGTACACCCAAACACACACAAGCAACCAAGAATACACACACACACACACACACACACACATACACACATGCACACATCCAAAAAACAATGACTGACAGCAGAGGAGACCTGTAGCCGTGAGCAGTGGTGGTAGCCAAGCAGTCACACTTTCTTTTTCCCTTTTTTGGAGGGTAGGGGGAAGAGTCTGGGGGTGTTTTTTCAGACAGGGTCTCACTCTGTAGCCCTGGCTGTCCTGGAACCCACTGTGTAGACCAGGCTGGCCTCAGACTCACAGAGAACTGCCTGCCTCTGCCTCCCAAGTGCTGGAATCTGAGGCGTGTGCCACTACGCCCAGCTAACACTGGCGTTTTCTGATGGCTTCTCTCCGAAGAGACGGTAGAACTCGCAAGTATTTCATCTCTGGATCGTGGTATAACTATTGCTTGTTCTTTATTCTCGTGTCTGCTGGTAGCTTTCTCACTGCGAAATGCTGCAGCCCAGGGGGGTGGGAGGGCTTGCCGTAGAGTTATGACGTGCTTTCAGAACTTCAAACTACCTAGCACAAGCTAAACAAGCCTCTTTCTTTTTCCTGCATGAGCACAGTGAAAAAGAGCTGGTTGATGCAGCCTTGTCCCTCCTTGGACAAAGCAAACGCCTCAGCATTTCTTCACTGAATTCTGCTTCCCACATCCTGATGTGGGACATGTCTCCAGCCACACCTGACCACACTCAAATAACACCTTCCCGCTCTGGTAGGCATACATGATCATGTCGCAACCCTACAGGGTTTCACAACTGTGGCACACAAATGGTTTTATATATGACGAATAAGGCCAGCTACACCCCACTCTCCACCAAGTGCCCGTGTATCTGTCTTCCCGGCATCGGTAGGATAGGCTTTGGGACGGACTGAGAGAGAAGCTAAGACCCAGAGCTAGGGGACCAAATGTTCAGACCCTAGACTTCTGAGGAGTTGGCAGAAGTGGAGAGCTATTTGTGACTTAACTTAAAGTATTGTTGTTTCCATAGTTCATAATTATAAAGAATTGCTTATGTGATTTGCATTTATTAAGGGAATGTTCTCTTTTTATTGTTTTAGAAAGTTTCCGTTTCAAATCACTGAGAATGTGCAAAGTTCACGTGCCCTTCTTTCTACACATGTGCTGGTCCCTTGCCAATCTCAGTGGCGTCCATTGCACTAAAAAGTTCCTCATTGTCCCTTTGTTGAGAAAGGTCATGATGCTCTAATAGCATTATTGGCACCCAAGAAGCAAGTCGAGGAGTACTGCATGAGGGCACACACACACACACAAAGAGGAGAGGAGTTCACGGCATAGAGTGGTGGGCACAGCAGTTTGCAAACCAGATCCCACTGAGGGAGACAGGCCTGCTCCCACGCTCAGTTTACATTTCTCTATTAATTTACCTGTTTATTTATACTTAGTTATAGAGTGTGTGCATACCTGTATGGGCACACATCTGTCACAGTGTGTGTGGGGGTCAGAGGACAACAAACCCTTCTTCCATCATATTGTGTGGGATGGAAGACAGATAGTCAGTCTTGCTGCCAAGTACCCTGGCCTGCTGAGACAACTCACCAGCCTTGTGATGCTTCATTATTAAATGTTGACCATACTGAGCTAAAGGGTACCTGGTGGCAGGGAAGGCATTATTTCTGGGAGGGTGTAAGGATCTTTCCTCCAGAGGCACACATTTGAATAAGCATGCATGCTCAAAGTGTGGGTAGACATCCAGTCTGTTCAAGGACCAAACACAGTAAAACAGTGAAGGATATGCTCTTCTCTCCCTCTCTTTCTCCCTCCTTCCCTACCTCTATATCCATCTTCCTCACTCCCTCTGTCTGTCCCATCCTCCTTTTCTCCCTGTCTCTCACTATCTCATCTCCTGTCTTTCTCTTTTCCCATAAGCCAGGGCATCCATTTTTCTTACCTCAAATACCAGAACCCTTGGTTCCTGAACTTCTAGATTCAGGGTCTTATATGTGAATGCCAACCCAATCCCATACCCTGAACCTCCTGTCTGGACCTTCAGTCCTGGACACAGGCTTCCCTCGTTCTCGAAATTACATAATGTGTATCACAGGACTTCCTGTGTGAACCAGTTTCTAGAATAAACCTCTTCTACATCCACATACATAACTGATTGGTTCCTCTCCTCAAGAAGCCTAAAACACTTGTCATTCTACCATAGAGCTCTTTCTTCTTGTTTAGTCTTTAAGCTTTTTGGAAGACCTATCAGAGAGAAGAGGAACCGGCGGTGAGTGAGCAAGGTCCACTTCCACCACCCTCCTTTTCCTGTCCTGATACTGGTCCTGCCTGGATATTATAACCTGGAAGGATGCTGATGATTTTGGAGGCAAATGGACAAGCAGCATTTATTCCAAAGCATCTTAAAAAAGAGGCAAAAACAGTTGGTATTTTTGTTGGTTCCTCTAATCCATAATTCTCTCTGCTGGGTTGATTTGAAAATGGAAAGCCAGAGATATAAGAACTGCATACCATAAGTAGCTTTCCATGACATGTGAACATAAGGTTTGGGGCACTTCATTTGCATAAAGCCGGTGTAAGCCCAGACAGGCACCCACATCATTTGTTTGCATGCTCAGGCTGTTTTGTAAATTTTTCAGTCTGCTACTGGCCTCCGTCTCTTCTTCCAATCCTTTCCCTCTAAGACCTTTCCTCTTAGGGTAGCCAGCTTCAGAGGAGACCTTTGTTGTTCTCTGAACATGAACCGTTCCCCCACAATCATGTTTTTGGATGCTTGCTCACCAGCTTGTGGCTCTGTTTGGGAAGATTATTGAATTCTGGAGGCTGGGGCTAGCTAGGAGAGTTGGGCGCAGAAGGGCACACCTTAAAGGTGCTATCTGCTTCTGCTGCTGGTCGAAGCTTTCTCTTCCTTAGAGGATTCTCTTCCTCGTTCTCCTACACACCAGCTGTCAGGCATTTTCCTTTGTGACAGACTGATAGCGTTTGAAATGTGTGAAAACGAAGTTGCTTCTTGAGTTGTTTCTACCAACTATTCTATTCTGTCACTGTTGTGAAGAACAGTCACTAGTGAACTCCCTTTGTAATTTTGGCTGTAGAGAACTAGAGTGGGTAAACCTATATTTAAGGCTAGTGGGACTGTGGGGGTGGTTCAGCCTCTGGGAAAAACAGAGGTTATCTTTTGGGGGTTTTAGTCTCATTAATATAAGAATTTAGTTGTGGAATTGGGTGTGGGGGTGCATACCTTTAATCCCAGCACTTGGGAGGCAAAGACAAAAAGCTGTCTGAGCTCAAGGTCAGCCTGGTCTACAGAGTAAGTTCCAGGACAGCCAGGGATGCACAGAGAAACCCTGTCTTGAGAGAGAGAGAGAATTTAGAAGTGGACTGAAAATGAAGCCCAAGGACATCCTTTGGTTTTTAAGAGAAAAATACAGCACAGGTTAGGTGACAATCCCAGCAGCCACCAGGTGGGGAGATGGAGAAAAAGTCACACTTTTTAAGTTAGGCATGGAATACAAATAGACAGGTTATTAAGAAAGAAAGATAGAAAGAAAAATGGGCTAGAGAAATGGTTCAGTGGTTAAGAGCACTTGCTGCTCTTCCAGAGGACACTGGTTCAGTTCCTAGCAGCTACACGGCACCTTACAGCTCTCTGTAACTCCAGTCCCAGTGGGATCTAATACCCTCTTCTGCTCCTTCATGGCTGCCAGGTACCCACATGATACCATGGACATACATACAGCCAAAATGCCCACATATCCAAAATACAATATATTCTTGAACACAAGGAAAAGTAATTTCAAGAATGACAATAGGCTAGTGAATTAAGGAGAGTTCAAAAGCATGGGCCATAAGGTATATGATCTTTTTCTAGCTCTCTGTCTCTGTGTCTCTCTCTGTCTCTGTCTGTCTGTCTTTCTCTCTGTTTCTCATGGACTTTGTTCTGCTTCTTAGATGTTAAGAAAGTCAGGAAGGGCTTCCAGTCTTCCTCTGTAAACAGGCTGCTTTTACATGCTAGTCTTGATACAGCTTTCCCTGTTCCTGCTCTCCTACCACATTCTGCATTATTTCATGTAGCAAACATTACCAATATCTGTGGGTGTCTGAGGCCCTAGGGATCCTCCGTCATCCACCAGCTCCCCCAGCAACAGGACCTTGAAAAGGAAGCGCCAACTGCAAGATGAATGACCTCAGAGGACCAGCACCATAAATACAGCAAGAGGCAAGGGAGGTGTGAAACATGCCAAACAGGCAGTGGGTCCGGTCCCCATGAACGCCTTGTTTAAATGAAAGATCTCTCCTGATTAGAAATATCATTTGTAATCAGTACATGCCACCGTAGATGCAGCATCTTTCCTTTTTTATGTAATTTGTGTGAAGTGGAGTTTATCAATTTCACATCGGTAGCGATGCTTCAAGCAGAAGGGAGATGTGTGCTTTATGCATATCTGAAGTGTTCCGTTACATCTTGGGTACCTGGTGCATCCCCTGCCCCAATGAAGTCTGGCACATACTACGAACTTGTAGGGACATGGTGAGATAATTCGAGGACACAAGTGTTTCCAGAGGCGAGACCTCACGCATTCACCCACAAGCCAACGGCACTGTTTCACGGGAGTACTATTTGACTTCATGTCTATGCAGACAGGGACAACAGAGAATCTAAGACACAATAGAGCAGGTGAACATCTCAAGAATATGTCTCACTATTGCATTTCTTCTCTTAAAGCAAATTCTAAAAGTGTGTCTGTTTCGGGCCCCCACAAACCTGAATCTGTGTCTGCTTGGTCCTTGGGTCCCCAGCCAAAGCAAGAAAAAAAAAAAAAAACCAACAATAATCTAGAGGAGGACACATTTTTCTACCAATGAAACAAAAGAAAACAGGGTAATGTGTATTTAAATGCATAAGCTCTGACAGCAGTCCTATACATTTAAAACAGAAGTAAGGTGTGTCTGGATGGATGCTCTGCTCACTTTCCTCATCCGTGACCCCTGTGCATGTCTGTGAGCTAAACAGCAGAAACCTTGCGGGTTTGGCTCTGAGGCCTGAAGCAGACAAGGAGAGTTAGAAAAAGCGCATGCGATTCACAGCAGCTGCTGATTTATGCAGATTTCTGTGCAAGATGGAGGCAAGGGATGAATAAGTTACAGAACCGAACAGCCGCCTCTTACCACACAAGATCGGGTTGGCAGTTAGTCATTTAAAGGAAACAGTTTCTTACTTGAGGGAGTGATGAAAAATGATCTACGTTCGCCTTAATCATACCGTTTCACTTCCAAAGACATAAATACACATTCACCCACCAGCCTTGGAACAGCAGGCCAGGCCTGTGCTTAGGGCAGCGGTCCTCAGCCTTCCTGATGCTGCCACCTTTTAATACAGCTCCTCATGTTGCAGTGACCCAAACCATAAAGTTACTTTCGTTGCTACTTCGTAACTGTCATTTTGCTGCTGTTACAAACCGTAATGTAGATATTTGTGTTTTTCCTATGATCACAGGTGACCCCTGTGACAAGATCCTTCCACCCTCCCCCAGGGGTCCCGACCCAGAAGTTGAGAACTGCTGGCTTAGAAGCTGGGCCCTCCGAGCACAGCATGGCTCTGGCTTTTGTATAAAACATCACATCAGCCCTGCTCCTACCACTTCCTGGGTTCAAGGTAGAAGACAGGTGGAAAGCATTCCAGCAATCCGGGAGCAGAGCATGCCAACCTTTAAAAAATATATATACTGTCTTCACCAGACAGTGGTGGTACATGCCTTCAATCCCAGCACACAGGAGGCAGTGACGAAGGATCTCTGAGTTTGGGGCCAGTCTGGTTTACAGAATGAGTTCCAGGACAGCTAGGAATACACAGAGAAACGCTGTCTCAAAAACCAAACTGGAAAAACAAATGTGTGTGTGTGTGTTTCCATGTCTCCCACAACTCCCCCTAAAAGTAAGTACATAAACATTAATTTTATTTTTATTAACATGTATGTGTGTTGTGTGTGTCTCTCTATGTGTACATGCCCATGGGTATGTGTGCCCATTGAAGCTACAAGGAAGCATGGAATCGCATGGAGTTGGGATTACACAGCATCCTAACATGGGTACCAAGAACTGAACTCAGGCCCTGTGGAAGAACAGCAAGAGCTGTAACCACAGGGCCATTTCTCCATGTCTTGATTTTTTTAAATAATTGCCTCACCAATACCTAATATGAGAGAATTAAAATTACAAGTGATTTCTCCAGTTTCTCTTACGCCATCAAGTGAATTGCCATCAAAACAGCCTTTTTAGTCATACTCCTGTTTGATCCATGGCTGTGATATTTGATGCAATGATGCTCTACCAAGAATGGGTGAGATACGCAGAGGTAGAAACAAGCAGCATGGCTCCAGACAGATAAAGCAGCCAGAGAGCAGTCCCTAGGTAACCCCCACACTAGGCAGACCAGAGTGTCAATAAGCCATGAAGTGAGGGATCAGGAATGCAGTTGGGACAAGGCAGGTGAAAAGCCACATTCTAAGGATCAAAAAAAAAAAAAAAAAATCCAAACTCTAGTTTACCTCTTCCCTAAGGATGAGACTCCAGGAAGTTCTTTCCCTCTGCTGGTCCCTTCACCTGCCTCGCCCACCCAGGGAGCCCCATGGCTGTGCTTCTTACAGCAGTGAATAAACAGATGCAGAGGGAAGAGACTCCCAGGACTGCACCCACCCATGCAGCCCGCTTCAGTCTATCACCCTATAAACATGCAGCGTGCTGCTGTGCGGAAGCCAATGACATTTCTGCTCAGAAAGCTACTTCAAATGTTCTCCATTCTGCAGTCAAAATAAATAAATAAATAAATAAATAAATAAATAAATAAATAAATAAATAAAAGAAAAAAGAACTTAAAAACAAGAGTAACTTCTCTTTTGTGTATATAGTGTTGAGCATCGAAACCAGGGCCTTCCGCATGTCAGGGAAGCCTTCTGCTACTCTAGCCCTGAGATAACTTAAATACCTTCTTCTAATACAGCATGAAATCCTTTCATCCATTAGGAGATGGTTACAATAGCTTGGACATGACCACACATGTTACAAAAAAAAAATCTTTGGAAGACGAGAGTCCCTTCTGATAGGCTGTGGACCACTGTAGGCTGACATGTAGAAGAATCAATCCAGGGACTGCAAATTCTTGCCTTCTACTCACTTCAACTTTTTTCTATTCTGCTGCTCAAAGAAGCTTCAGTATTTGGATCCCTCATGTCTGTGTTCTTTTGTCCATAGTGCAAAGTTCCTGGATTGTCCAGTCCTGAAACTATTCAGGACAGGGCTCAGCCTTAGGTAGTTAGTTAGCTAGAAAACTAGTTAGCTAATGTATATAGGTGTTGTGTCTGCATGTATCTCTGTGTACCATGGAGTCCAGAAGAAGACATTGGAACCTCTGGGACTGAAGTTATAGACTTGTGTAAGCCATCAAGCTGTTGCTGGGAATCGAACCCAGGTCCTGTGAAAGAATAGTTACTGCTCTGTTCCAGAGCTCTGCCTCTTGATCTTCATGCAGATCGCAGTTAGGATAATTCCCCTCACCAATCTTGAAGGTGAAAGAAAGGAAAAGCACAGACTTTTTAATACGTTTAGGCCTCTTACGCAGTGGCTGGTAACCTGAAGAGATTCTGACAAAACTTCGAAGTGATGCCACATGGAACAGATCTCACCCGAATTAAAGATCAGACTATCTACTGAGGTTGAACTCTTCCAGGAGCACCTTGACTTCCACCCAAGCCCCGGAAGCCCCGGGTCCATCCAGCATCAGAGCCAACTCTGCAGGATGCAAACTGTAGTGTAGAGAGAGCCTGCCCCTCCCACGTGGCTGAGGGCCAAGTGCATGTCAAAGCATTATGGCACCAGTAATGGAGGCATGGGATTCTCAAGCCTTCACTTTTTGGCTCAAGCCAACAAATACAATTAAATCAGTTCTGTCAGTGGCAAGGTGAAGGCTTTTTTCTCTATTGGGAAGCACAAAAGCAGGTGGTTGAAGGCTCTGCAGAACATAGTCAAACTGCTCTGGGTTTTCAGAACGAAGCGTAAATGTGTGCTTGCTTTCACAGCGTCAGGAGGGAAGCCTGGGTCAGATCATAATGCACATCATCTCAGGATTCAAAGACTACCATGCGTTCACTTTTTATTAACATATGTGAGCAAATGCTCATTCTTTCATAAAGATCATCACACTAGACATCATCAGGCTCTTAGATTGACTCTTACTTTTTCTTTCATGTTTATTCTTTCTTTCTCTTCTGTTATTCACTTTTCCCTTTCTTTTTTATAAATTTCTGTGGTGTGTATATATGTCTTATGTTCACATGGGTGCACATGTATGTATGATTGCCCACATACACAGAAGCAAGAGTTGGCATTGAGGCCTTCCTCAACATTTTTCTGCTTTACTTTTTGAGGCAGGGTCTCTCCGTGAACCTGGAGTCCACTAGTTTGATCAATAGGATGGCCAACAGCATCCCAGGATCTTCCTGTCAATACCCCCAAGAGCTGGGATCACAGGCAAAGGCCACTGCCCTGGGCCTTTTCCATGGAGGGTGGAGAAGTGAACTTTTGCATGGGGAGTATTCTACTGAGCCATCTCCCTAGCATCTTGCCATGTAGCCAGCCGGGGGCCGGCCTACAACTCTGGATCCTGCTAGTTCAGCCTTCCCTCCAAATGCTAGGGTTACAACACCCAGTTTGCATCATAATTTCAATTTTTTGTCATTTTGTTTTTGTTTTTCAAAACAGAGTTTCTCAGTGTAACAGCCCTGGCTGTCCTGGAACTCACTTTGTAGACAAAGCTGGCCTCAAACTCACAGGGATATGCCTGCCTCTGTCTCCACCGTGCCCAGCTACATCAAAATATTTTAAAATGCCCATCCCCTTTTAAGTGTGAAAACTACAAATAACTCAAAACTGAAAAAAGTCTTATCACAGATAGCACCAATTTGAACATATCTGTGTGTTTAGTTTTTGTGTAGAAAAAAAATGAGTTAAGAACACACTCACCGTTTCTTGTTTTGTTATTCTTATATATCTGATTTTACATAAACATCTTATGGCTGTGCCAGCATCAGTTGCTTGCCTGTATTTAATGATGCTCACCAAAAGAAGATGTCTACTCAGCCTCTGGGAAAGCATGCTTACTTGGAAGAAAGTTCTTTGCAGATTTAAGTAAGATGAGAAGTTCTTCTTAGATTATTGGTGTGGTCCTCAGACCCAGCAGTATTGAGAGAAAATGAGGAACAGCTGGACAGATAGCTCAGTGGTTAGGAGCACTTGTTGGCATACTTTAAAAAACCCTTTTATTTGCATTTGTTATATCTTTTTCTTCCTTCTCCATCCCAAGCCCTTCCAACACCCCAACACCAGGTAGGAGAGAGGAAGGGTTAGTGAGAGAGGAAGCACAATTCTCTTAGCTGCTTCCTGCTGGTTAGAGTCGCTGGGTTCCTTAGAGCCAGTCCAGTCCTCTTTTCAGTAGATCTTCATTTTCTTGTCTCACAACATCCAACCAAGAGCAGCAAGGGGGAAGCAGGAGCAGCCTTGTTCTTTCTCTCTGCTCCACTCTCTGGGCTCTGGCATTTATTCTCTCTCTAGAGTCCTCAGATTTAAACTCTCTGCAGCTGGCAAGGAGCTCCTCTCAGCGCCTACGGGAAGCAAATAGTCCACCACTGTGGACCATCTGAATCAGTTCCACATCCCACACCTGGGACCAGAACAAAAACACGTTTATGTCCACAACAAGCACTTGTTCTTCAGAGGACCTGGGTTTGAGTTCCCAAATGGCAGCTCACAACCATCCCCAGCTTCAGTTCTGGCAGCTCCCCGACGTCTGCCTCCGTGGGCTCCAGGCACACAAGAGTGGCATACAAACATACATGCACGCAAAACACTCAAACACATAAAATAAAATGAAAAAAAGAGAGAGATGGTCAACTGCAGACAGAGGAGAAAACCAGACTTTCTCAGTCCACTGACATTGAGAATCCCACAGACTGTATAACTTCTGATAGCCAGATGTCGACTTGGCTGAAGGTTTTAAGGGTGAGAGGTCAGGACATTGGTGAGGGAGGGCCTTCTTGCTGTGTTATTCCATGGTGGAAGGGGAAGGACCCCAGCCCCAAGCTCTTGAATAGTCTCCGTTCACTCATCTGTGAGAACCGAGTACCATGGCTCACCACCTCTCTCAAAGGTTCGCCTCATGGGGCTGGAGAGATGGCCCAGCAGCTGAGTGCTCACTCCTCTTGTAGAGGACCCACGTTCTGTTCCTACCCCCAATGATAGGCAACCCACAAACATCTGAAGCTTCAGCTCTGGGTGACCAGATGCCTCTGGCCTCCAAGGGCACCTGTCCCCCACCCACATACATTAAATATATTAAATAAATAATACAATAGGATATCTTTTTAAATCAACCTTGTAACACTGTTGTATTGATTGTTTTCAACCCATGTTTTGGGGAAGACAAATTGGAACCATAGGACATAAATACAGTTCCAAGAAATGCCACCGCTTGCTGGAAGCCACCAGCAGCAAGGAGAGGAATGCAAAAGAGAGTTAAGACCTGTCAATACCGTAACTTTGGGCCTTAGAATTACAAAAAAGTAAATTTTTGTGCTTTGAGTCTCCGTATTTGTGGGAAGTTGTTGTAAGATCCTCAAAAAAATCCATGTCCTACCCCCAAGCTCTCCAACCATTTACCATCACCCTCCTCATCAGCCCTCTGACCGGGATGACCATCTTTCATAGGGCTTGTGCCCCTTTGTGGGTGTTGTTAGCCCAGAGGCCAGCACTGAGGGATGAGCGTGAGAGAGGAGCACTTATTTCCCCTGGACTCTGATCTGTGAGGTACTTCAGTTCTCCCAACTGCCTCTGTCTTTTGATGGTTGGTCACTCTTCCCAAGTCTTTGCATGATTCTCTGTTTCTGTCTGTCTTTCTGTCTCTTCCCTGACTCTCTTTGTCTCTTTCTCTTTTTCTTCAAAACAGGGTTTCTCTATGTAGCCTTGGCTGTCCTGGAACTAGCTCTATAGACCAGGCTGGCCTTGAGCACACAGAGATCCACCTGCCTCTGCCTCCCAAGTGCCGATTTTAAAAGTGTGCTCTAGCACTACCGGGCTTGACTGTTCTCTTGTTAGACGTTTGGTGTCCCCATACCGCTTCATGCCCCTTTGGTCCAGCGGCTGATAACAGCTTGATGCTGTTTGGCCTGAGTTTTTGCTTTGTCTTTACACTTCCAACCCTGACTGACCCTCTATCTTAAATCACTTTTTCCACCATCATGTTAAATAAGTTCATTGTGTGGTGTGCCACCAAAACTTAAAATGTACAAGTTAATTTAACTTTCTGTAATCATGCATACAAGTGGCTCTGGCTTTTCACCCACAAACAGTGAGCATCTTCATCATCAAATCACTTGACATAGCAATGAGTCTTTAAGATACATTTCTAGGAATACCCTTATTTGAATAAATAATCTAAAATATTTCCTAACGTATTTAATGTTACTGGTTAACACCAGGTAGCAATTCTGTAGTATTCGTTAGTAATTTTGGTCAGGGCCCCTGACACACAGTACGACAAAGCCCTCCCATAATGCTGTATTAACTTATACTCCCAGCAGCAGAGAAAAAAACCTCTGCCTGGAATGGAGTCCAGGGGTCCCAGGCTTCATGATCAAATAAACTCTGTTCACTTTAAGCAAGAGGAGACATGAAATCTCCTTTCTGAGTGTCAAATAGAGCTTTCTGGAATGGAGAAGCATCTAAAGGAGAGAGAAACAGGTGCCACCTTATTCCTGGGTTATCAGGAAGCATGTCTGAAACTCCTTGTAATGAATGGTTTAGGTCAGTGAAAGGGTGATTCCAATTAAGGAATTTTAGTAGCAAGGAGAAAGCAGCTGCTGGGTTGGGGAAGTGAATAGGTATTATTGTCTGAGATTAAAGCAGCAAGCCCTTCAAATAGAGAATACATTGTTCAGAAGAACTGACTAAGAACGTGCTGGAAATAGACTTCTGAGTATATGGGAGGCTTGTTCTAACTATAGAGTTTGTGATTTAGTCCATGACATTGACCTTATCTTAGGCAAATTACAATATTTTCTGGGTCTCAGCTACAAGCTCTCTCAATGAACTGACCTCATCCTGATAAAATAATCAGTTCAGGTTTGTCATCACCATCTATCTGGATGCAGTGTGGAGGCATAACAAATGCGCCACTGTGCAACGCTTGGATTTAATCTCATTAGCAGGTTTTATGATGAATGTAGAGGAACTGGATCACAGTGAACTAATCCCACAGTCTATTCTGCAAGCTCAGAATGGTTCCCTACTACTTAAACAGCACTTGTGCCTAAAATGAAAATGCACCTGCTGGAAACAGCAACACCAGCAGTTCAAACCTGCCCACACCACACCACCCCACCCCCGACGCTAGGTACATAAGGAGTTAGAGGGACAGATGGTCTGCTCTGAGCTATCATGCAACCTGAGAGGGCAGTTTAAAATCCCAAGGAAGCAGCTTGTTCATTCATTAAAATTTAAGTCCTTTAAACAAGAGAATGAACGTGCATTAAAGATTGAGAGAGAGAGAGAGAAGAAAGAAACCATAGAAAAAAGAAGTTAAAATAAAATTTGATTTCCACTCCCCTCCCCACCCCAGTGGTAGAGATTGAAGCCATGACTGTGAATGTCAGACAAGCACTTACCACTGGGATACATTCCCAGCCCATGAAATAAAAATTAGAAATAAAACCTACCATTCTAGTGACCGCCTCCATCCTCAGAAAGAGTCCCTTTGGTGGAGTGCTTGCCTAGCATGTTTACAGATACCCAGGAATCTGCAAACCAGGCACAATGGAGTATGTCTATAATCCCAGTATTTGGGAGACAGGGGCAAAATAGTTGGAGTTCAAGGTCATCCTCCTACATGCAAATTTGAAGCCAGGCTGGGCTACAAGAGGTTCTGTCTCAAAAAGACAGAAAAAGGAAGGAAGGAAGAAAGGAAGGAAGGAAGGAAGGAAGGAAGGAAGGAAGGAAGGAAGGAAGGAAGGAAGGAAGGAAGGAAGGAAGGAAGGAAGGAAGGGAAAAAGGAAAGAAGCGGGGGAAGAAAGGGAAGGAGGGAGGGATGGTCCATCGTAAGTAACCATGACCCATACATGGCTCCTCTTCTCTCCTGGCAAACCCTCATCTCTTCAAAAGCTAAATCTGTGTATCTCTGCAGTCCCTTGCTCCCCCACCTTTTCACCGCTGGGTGAAACAAGAGGAAATCCCTGTCAGACCCCGTCACCTCCGGTGCTGGCCTCTGTCTTTATCTTTTCACGCTTAGTTTCACCCCACTTGGATCTAAGAGACTAAACTCTCCTGAAAGGCAGACGTTCCAGAGCCCCTGATCTGCGACTGAGCCCTGTGTGTGTGTCTGTGTGCCCCTGTGAACATGTGTTAGACTGTCTAGAGTAGAGGGAGAGGACGTGCCCTTCCTACAGTGTTCCAAGGACAAGTGGAATGTATTATTTATGGTTTGACACAGTGAATAAATACCTACTCTGCTATTCTCCAGTCTGCCCCCAGGAGGGTGAATTGAGGATTGGTCAATGGAACAAGGCATCAAAGGAGAAGAATGTTACTGTATTCCTGCCACTGACCCCTTCCCCTGGCCTGCCCTTCAGTTGCCATACATAGGTATCAGGGTCACTTCAATAAGGGACTATCTTATGTGTGAACACAAAACGGAAGCTTCTTCTGTCACTCTACTCTCTAAAACTAACATCAGGAACAGCATCTCTCATCACGAGTCTTTTATGTATGTTTCCATTCCACTCAGCATGCTTTTTTATACCACAGGCTCAGCAGTGACATACGAGTGTGTGAATGTCACCGAAGACCCCATTATTTTGTACGATAACTAAACGAACAACAACAAAAAATTTTTAATCTTTATTATTTTGTCTTTATTTTTTTATTTCAGTTTCTCTACTTCACATCCCAAGGGTCCCCCTTCCTATCTCTCCCTCTTCCCTTTTACCTTTCCTCTAGAAAAGGGGAGCCCACTTCCCCCATATCAGCCTCCTCCAGCACATCAAGTCACATTAGGACTGAGCAAGTTTTTTTTTTTTTTTTTTAAAGGAAGAAAGGCTTGGTGGGTAAAGCATAAGAATGAAGGCCTGGGGGCTGGTGAGATGGCTCAGTGGTTAAGAGCACTGTCTGTTCTTCCAAGGGTCCTGAGTTCAATTCCCAGTAACCACATGGTGGCTACAACCACCTATATTGGGTCTGATGCCCTCTTCTGGCCTGCAGCTGTACATGCAGTCAGAGCACTAATAAACATTAAATAAATAAATCTAAAAAAAAAGAATGAAGGCCTGAATTTGGATTCCAAGAGCATCTTAGTTAGGGTTTCTACTGATATGGCAAAACACCATGACCAAAAATTATGTTGGGGAGCAAAGGGGTTTTTTGGCCTAAACTTTGCATTGTTAAAGGAAGCCAGGAAAGGAACACAAACAAGGCAGAAAATTGGAGACAGGAGCGGATGCTGAGGCTATGGAGGAGTGCTGCTTACCGGCTTGCTCTGCAAGGCTTGCTCAGCCTGCTTCTTATAGAACCCAGGACCACCAGCCCAGAAATGGAACCACCCACAATGGGGTGGGATCTCCCCTACCAATCACTAATTAAGAAAATGCCTTATTGCTGGATCTTATGAAGGCATTTTCTCAAATGTCTTCAGCTGGTGTCAAGTTGACAGAAAAGCATCCAGGACACAGACGTAGGCGTCAGCTGTGAAAGTTGAATTCCTGACCTCACTTGCATCTTACATTGAAAATATTACTCAGATCTTTTATGTCTTCATTTTCTAACCTGTAGGATGAGGCTACGGCTAACCCCTACACTAAGAGGCTGTTGGGAGGCCCGAGTAGGTAAAACATGCAAAGAGTTTCCAAATAATGCATGGCTCATGGTAGGAAGTAAGTACACGTCACTATTTGTCAATAAATAAATAAATAAATAAATAAATGTGTGTTCATTTAGTCCCTCTACTGGCTTGTCACAGGGATGTGGCTCTGGTCACAAGGGGATCAGCACTGGTACCCAGATGAATGGGTGTTTACATCAGTCTCAAGTGATAAAGTGAACCAAAGTGGAAAAAAAATCTTTAATCAGAAGAAGAAAGATGCAAGAACGGAGAAGACTCCAGGGAAGGAGAAACATCTGCAGGGGGCTCTGCATGGCTGGAGTAACCACCAGAGACTCCCTGGAGCAGAGAGCATCCACAATCAAGCCAGGATGGATCTTTTCTTCCAGGCTGAAGAATGTGAGTTTCATCCTAAAAGCCAAGAGAATACCCCGAAGGATTTTAAAATAACCTGGCCTCAGAATGGCTAGCAGCCCAGCATCCCACAGGCCACCCTCATCTTTATGATATCTGAAAGAAAACCCACTTTGTTTTCTCTTGTGACCTTGAAAATATTTGAGGGACTGCTTGTGGGGAGTTTGAATTGTGACCCTGTTTCCCCAGAATCAGTCTTCTGATTCTGTGAAGGTGACTGGCTAGATGTTAGGTGCCGGTCCCTGCAAGATAACCCCCAAACTCCGCACATGCACCCAGCTTGTTTTCGCTTTGTGCAATCATTTTCTGAAGCCCTACCTCCACCCCCCCACCCCCCACCCCCACCCCCGCCCTAATGTAGATGGAAACATGCTGGTTCTTTTGTAGCATTTGGAGCAAAGCACTTGGCGGGGCTGGTGGGCCTGTGTGAGGGTAATCAGCAGATTTATTTGAGGAAATGTATTTAGGGTACTAACTGGCTGTTCTAAATGGAGCCATGATCTGGCCTTTTCGCTATTGCCATAAATGTCCCTCTAGAACATGGATGCCTGCAATAAGTCCATCCAGCTTCCTGGGCGTGACTTTGAAGCAGTGTCTTTTGAATGCTTAAGCGCAAACACTTTGCTGGGTGCTCCATGAAATGTTTCTGGGGGTGGTCAAAGGCAGGAGGTAGTGGGGGCTGAGATTTGTTTAATAGTCAGGGGATGCCAGAGTGTGAAAGAGGTCCTAGATTCACAACTTGGGACATAGGAGAACAAATCGTAACTACATACCCTGGAAGGGGGCATTTCAAAGGACACCAGCTTTCTTCCGGATCTGAGAGCACTGCCCACCAGAGCCGAACACCACCTCCCCAACACACACACACACCTCAGAGGGAGGCTGGAGAGACCTCCTGGAGAGGTCTCCTCTCTCCTGGAGAGACCAGCAAGGCTGGGACTTCTCAAAATGAAACCTCTCCAAAGACTCTGTGTGGCCACACCTCATGCAGAATGGAAACTTTTGGTTTCCATGATTCCAGATTCTAGGCTGCAAATAGACTCTGGGACATAGATGCTTTGGAAAAAAAAGAAATCTCTTACAGAATTCCCATGCCAAACCCCAAAATACTCTGCCATGTGTTCTTGTTTGGCTTCTCAGACTCTGAAGCTGGTACAACAGCGAAGGGGACTCTTTAGGAAGTGACCCTTTTATGTAGTTAAAACAAGAACTTCGGATGTGCAGCCGCAAGCATGCATGTACAGGAATACAGCAAAGATCACACAGGTGTGGCCAAAATCCCTTATGTGCATACATTTAAGAGAAAGGGGAACATGTCATTTTTTTTAAGTTAGTACATAATTCTCATATGTGAGAAAAATGTATTATTCACATTAGCAGCATGCTGGCTTAAGAAAATTCATGTAGGGGTTGGAGAGACGGCTCCGAAGTCGAGAGCACCGGCTGTTCTTCCAGAGGAAACTCAGTTCCCAGCACCCACATGACAGCGCACAAGCATCGGTAACTCCAGTTCCAGGGGGTCCAGTGCCCACGTCTGGCCTCCACAGGCTCCAGACAAAATATCCAAATATATAAAGACATTAAAAAAATTTTTTTAAAGAAAACACATGTGGACTTTGGGGTAGGAAAGATTCTTATCTCTCTGTTTAGACATTGGCAAAGATCTGGAAAAAAAAAAGCTGTCTAAACATCTAAACGTTAAGGGAAGAGGTAGCCTTCAGAAGGTTGGAGGAGTTTAAGGGTCCTCAGACAGCCAATATCAGGTCACAGTTATGCATAATTGTGTTTGTGCTTGCACTCGTGTGTAGAAAAAGAGAGAAATGTTTCTGATTTGGAATTTTTCGTTTGACGTCTTTGCTGGGAATGAAATTGACAACCACTGCCCATTGCCATTTAAGTTGTATTCTCCTCAGAATTTGTGCAGTGAGTCCCTAGTCTGTATGTGTTCACGGGGCCTTTCAGGAGGCAATAAAGGAAATATGAGCTAAATGCGGGGGGCGGGAGGGGGCTTACAAAACAAGACCGGTGACCTAAGAACAGAGAGAGGGCAGTGACTTCCTCTCCACACATCCTAAGGGTCCTCTGCGAAAGCCCTAGTTTTTAAAATCTCACACTACGAAACCAAAGAAAGAAATTGAACCCCCCATTTCATACCGCATTACTTAAAAAAAAAACATATGCATAGCTTTGTAACTTAGTTCAGGTTTCTATAGGTCTGTCATATGAATATCTTTCCTTGTCAAGAAATATGGAACACCATTTTTAGTGATTTATTTATTTTTATATCCTGTGCGTTGGTATCCTGCCTGCATGTATGTCTGTGTGAGGGTGTCGGGATTCCCTGAATCTGGAGTTACAGAGCTGCCACGTGGGTGCTGGCAACTGAGCCCAGATCCCTTGGAAAAACAGCCAGTGCTCCCAACCACCGACCAACTCTCTCACCTGGAACATCATTTTAAGTGATTGCATAACAATGTATTTTAGAGATTCCCACAACTTAGTGAGTCGGTCTCTCATTTATCGACATTTCAGCTAATCCCAGAGGCCAGAATGTCCCTAGCAATGGATTATTATTCATAGTTTATTCGTAGGTTTCTGCTTACTCTGCTATTACTCTATTTATTTGTAGGAAGATCAAACAACAACCCGACCAACATGATGGAATTACGCTAGTCCAGGGTTCAATTTGAATGTATCTTTGCAAAATGCAATTTGCATAATTGCCTAAATCGATGCCTGAGTTTCATGCCTCCAGACTATGGCTCAGAACTTAATTTTGATCTTTTGTAACCTTCTGTGTCCAAGCTTCCTTGATTCCATTCCATTCTGTGGTCCTTTCCATCCAGGCATGACTGCTTCTGCCTGATTCTTCCTATACAGTGTCCGACACTGTGTATGAGAGTTCAGGCGGGCAACTGTGTCAGCACTCGTGTTTCCGAATGCATATCTGTTCTTAACTCTGTCTGCATAGAGGGTACCCTCCGTAGACTTTGGGTGGGTGAGAGGAGAGAGCGATAAGGATAAAGGTGAGTGATGACTCAGTCTAGAAGAAGCTGCCCTCTGAGCTACAAGCCTATCCATGACACTGTGTATGAATCCATCAGAGAAATCTGAGGCCACCCCATTCCCTCATTCAACTTAGACTTATCGTGTGCCCAGTCTGGGTGAAGCCCAATACCCAGGGATGCGGTGAGTGTCTCTAATCATATCATGATCAGAAGTTATAGTCTATTAGCACACCTGAAAACGTAGCCATTTTCAAGTAGATTCTATCGGAAGCAAAAGCATTCAATAGTCAGAGACTGTGGCGGCTTCTTCATGTGGGAGATCAGAGGAAATTGAGGTAGTAGGGCTCTCCTTGCATGGAACAGTTGGATGGCTTCCATCTCAGCTCAGAAAACACCATCACACACAAGTGTCCACGCTGGCAGGACCTCCATAGAAGGTCAAAAATCTGCCTGAGGATTGGGAACAGGTGGGACACTGCCTTTGATTCCAGTACTCAGGAGGCAGAGGCAGGCAGAGCTCTGTGTGTTCAAGGCCAACCAGGGCTACATAGTGAAACCCTGTCTCAAAAATAGCTGTCTTCTGGAGCGCTAGCTTTTGTTTATTGCCTACATTCCCCACAGCTATTTCCTTTTTGCTTTTCTTTACCAATTTACTCATTTGAACTGCTAACCTGTGTCCTTTATTCATAGAGACATGAGGACAGGAATGTTAGTGTGTGCCTAGAATGAGCAGTCACACAAAGACAATGCAATTTTCAGAAGAACCAAAGCCATGGGACTATAGTGGACTTCTTTTGACCAACATTAGTCCTCTCCCTTCCTCATTTTCCCGCTCTGTCTCTTTCTTCATTTTTTTCCTAATCTCCCTTTCCCCCTTTCTAGTCCACAGTGAAAAGCGTCCAGATCTCCTGAGACCTCAGCAAGACACTATGTAGAACCAGAAGTTTAGACTCAACTTCAAGGGCTACCACCAAAGGGGCTCACCCACTGACAACGGGAATTACCCTTCCAAGCAAGAAAACCATTAGCAACATCTCCCAGTAAGGACAGACAGACAGACTGGGCTAAGCAGGCCCGGTTGCTGGAACCCTGAGTAACACCAGAAGGGAAGTGTCTTGGGTTTTTAAGTAATTTCGACATAGTTCCTGCATTAGTGTTTCTCTGTGGCTTTGTAAATAAAGGTTCCACCCATGATTGGGTGCATTGTGTGCTCTCTCTCTCTCTCTCTCTCTCTCTCTCTCTCTCTTTCAGGAAAGATTTGAGGCTTTGACCACACAGGAACCACCTAGCACACCAAAGCCTGCAGCAAAACAAACTCAACCTTCCCTCCTGGTCCAGTGGTTTGTGGAGTCTGTGCTGACTGATGGGTGCTCACACAGATCCCGTCCGGCCAGCCGGTGAGCAGGGGATCCGAACACAGCTCTGATGCTTGTCTTCAGTGCCGGCAACAAATGATTGGAATTCGGAGAAAAATACAATTGCGGGCAAGTTACTGTAGCTTGACAATCCCCGTTGTTTGTTTACTGACTTTTATTTTTAGACTTTAAAATTGTTCCCGTTGTTAACCCCTCCGGGCCTGTACACAGTGGCAATAAAGTTACATGGCCAGCAAGCTGACAGCAACCAGGCAGCTCCCAAAACGTTTTCAAACCAATCTGGACTGTCTCGAATCAACGTCAAGGTTGATTGTTGTCCCTGTTTTTCTCTGTCAGGAATGGATTTCGATGGAGGTCGAGGTATAGCTAAGAACAGAAGTTTGCCCTGCAGGACAGCATCATAAAAATGGAGTCCTCCTTATAACTTGCTAATTCATTTTCACCGACCCAGTGTAATCCTCCCTGCCGTAATGTAAGGCATGAAGCGACCAGATGCCTGGGGAAGATTAGAGGTTCTAGAGGCTTGAGAAGGGGAAGGATGGATGTGGGCAGCAGAAGAAACAGAAAGGGCATAGTTACCGGACTAGGGATTAATATAATTCGCACCCTGGATTTTTATTGGGTAAGAGTTGTGACTTGAAATTGTCTTAAGTTCTGCAAGTAACACCGGGAACAAGGCAACAGAGACCCTGTCTGGATATTTAATCTCACGTAGGCGGTTCTGAGGAATGAAGAGACAGTAAGGCTTGCGGCATGAGGAGGAGATCAAAGGGTCTGGATTCAAGGGAGGGATACTGGACAGCCCTCCATCGGCAGGACTTCTGGGCTGAAGCCTGAAGGATGGGTCCACCCAACACTGCTGGCCTGGGTCGGAGAAAATGCTGCACGATAGCATGGGGCTGGTGCTGCCAGTGGTCTAACCCATCAGCTCAAAAGCCCAGGGAGCAAAAGTGGAGTTCAGCACCTAGGACATAACTTCAGAGAACAGCCCAGAGAGCAATGGAGGCTCTCACAAGGCTGCAGTCTCTGGTGCAACGTCATGCCTGTCTTGCAGTGAGCGTGCACCAACCAGAACTCTTAATGTTGGGCGCTTCTGTTCATTTTATTTTGTCTTGTCTTTGTTTTTTTTCGAGACAGGGTTTCTCTGTGTAGCCATGGCTGTCCTGGACTTGCTTTGTAGACCAGGCTGGCCTTGAACTCACAGAGATCCTCCTGCCCCTGCCTCTCTGAGTGCTGGGATTACCGGGGTGTGCCACTGGGCCCAGCTCTGTTGATTATTTGGGGGGTGTCCGTTATTGGTCATATTTGACTACTCACTGGATTGGTTTCTGTTATTTCTGGCTAGTGTTTTGAACCGTTTAAACTTGCTCATGTGTTCTGGAGTAGCCACTGTGTAGGATGGAGAATGACATTCCTTCACCAAGGCCTTCCTTAGCAAACCTTAAATTCTGTACTCTGTGGCTTCTACCAGTTCAAGACTCCTTTCCCCAACTACACCCCGAAGGCTCTGCAATGCACTGAAGATAGATAGTCCCCGGCAGGCTCTTGTCTTCATTTTACCTGACAGCTGTTTACCTATGAGTCTGTACAGTTCACCAACACTCTACCATCCGCATTATGAGAAGGAGCCAACTCACACTCTTTCCAGATGGCAGCATGGGACAGGAGGGTGGGAAAAGCATATTTGGAGTCTGTATGGATGTTTTGGGATTGCACTTGTGTCGACTGTAGAGAGCTAATAGCTGGGCCTGCTGATTACTGGTGTGGGCAGGGAGAGCCTGTGCTTCAGCCACCTCAGTAGCTGACACTACTCTGCCAGGCTCACACTAATGTCCTGCTCAGGAACTTCCAGTCCTCCTGAGTGTGGCACATGATCTGGCCTCCATTCCCCTCAGTTCACGCCCATCTCATCTGGGGGGCTGTTTAGTAAACAGCCCACCGAGCTGGATTCTCAAAACCCCTTCTGTGGAACAGGTAAAGACTGACAGTTCCACACGGTGCCCACACCACCTGTCCTGGTAAATACAGTGAGCTACCATGTGTCTGCCCATGGCCAAGCCCGCCCTCATTTCTGTCCTAAGCCTGCTTTCTGCTAGCCAAGGATACCAGGCCAACAATGAGCCCTTTTCCTTCTTACATTTTCAACTTCCCTTTTTCTTTTGGACTATCCCCCATAGCATTCATTCTTCCTGTGTTAAAAAAAAAAGGGGGGGGGGAATTCTGCATAGTTTCCAAGGCCTGCATGAGCAGAGCATTCATTTGGAGTGCCTGAAGTAACTGCTTATCAGAAACCTAAAAGCAGAAAAGCAGGAGGAAAAACACTGGCGGCAACTGTCTCTTCATGACAACTGGGTGCCAGTGTAAAATATCCTGAAATTTGTAGTGTAAGCAAATGCGAAGATTTCCCGATAAACTTTTAGGAACAGAAGCAGATATTAAAGGTAACTATTTTTTTTAAAGCTAAATCTCACAATAATACATGGTTTTTCAATCCCTACACTGCCTTATCTCCATCAATGAGCCTGAAGAATAACTGAGGATATTGTGATTTAAATATGAAATGTCCACCCTTCCATCCCTACCCCCGCACCATAAGCTCATACATCGGAAGCTTAGCTTGCGTCTGTTGATGGTGCTAATTTGGACTGTTCTGGAAACGTTAGGGAGTAGAGCCTTGCAGAGAGAAATAGGTTACTAGTGAGTGTGTGGTTTATAGGGGTAGACAGCTTCGTCTTCTATACACTGTGGTATTCTTCCTCATGCTGAGTCTAGACGAAATAGAGACAAACAACCATGGGCAGAATGAAGCCCTCAGAAACTGAGCCCACAACAACAGCAAAAACCTTTTCTCTAGGTTTGTTTCTGTTGGATGTTTTATGTCCTCCATAAAATGTGTCCTCTCACATCAATGAGAACACGAACTACAAAGAGAAGCAGAATTCAGAGCTCCAATTTTCACACTGGCCATCTGTGCAGCTGCACTTCACTGGGCAGTAGGTAGCCTTTCGCTGTACCCAGAATCTCTGAAGAACAGAAGGTTAATAAGAAGAAGATCCACTGACCTATGAAACTGTCCAAAGGTGTCGGGGATAAAGTCACAAGCTTTTCAGATGTTATGGGATATTGCTGAAGTTAGGACAGACCTTCTTGTTTGTAAAGCCAAAGGCATTGGCTCAATTTTGGATTCCCTCAACAGACAGCATGTGAAAGAATGGCAACCAGTTGGTCTGTAGAAAAACCGACAGCATCCGGTTCAGGGTGAGAAAAACACCCAACCCATCAACCCACAAGGAAGCCTTGTTGGCACAGTAGGCAGAATAGTGCCAAGAGGTTGCCCAGGCTCGGCAGGGCTCGACGAGCTGCTGTGGGGAAGCAGGTCTACTTGTTCTGAAGGAAACAGGATTCTATGGGTGGCTGTCTTGTAGCTGAGGAACAATAAGATAAAGGATGCTTTGGGTATTTGTTTGTTTAAGGCTTTTGTTCAGTGGTTCAATTTAAGTCCATCAAGACGCCTGTGGAGCAGAATGAAGCTACAAGCTTTTTACCTGGTGCTGGTGACTTAGAAAGGATGAACCTCTTTTGTTAACTTGTATACATGTGTGAATGCTCTGCCTGCATGCATGCGTGTGTACCATGCGCATGCCTGCGGCCCTCATAGGTCAGAGGAGGGTGTCAGATGGCCTGGAACTGGAGACAGATGGTTGTGAGCCACAATGTGGACGCTGGTAGCTAAACGGCAGCCCTCTGCAAAGGTGACCAGTGCTCCTAACCACTGAGCCGTCTTTCCAGCCCCCCAAAACTCTCCTTGTAAGGTATTAAATGTGCTTAGATTTGGAGAACTGAACCCTGAAATCATTCAGCCAAATGGGCTGGTGCAGGAGACAGAAAACTACTGGGTACCAGGGTTCTCAATTCCACCTCCAGTTCCCGGCGAAGCCTGAAAGAAAGATATTCCAGGCTCCGCGCGGAGGTGTGAGGAGCGCGAGGGAAGAAACGCTGCTTGTGAAGACTGTGGGGGATTTTAAAAGCGTGAGACACAAGGAGGGGGCGTTTCAGAAATGAGAGAGATACAGTAAAAGAAGCGCTGGAGGACAAGAGTTGGGAGTGAGACCAATGAAGAGCTGAAGCAAAGAGTCCTCAGGAACTAGGATAATAAATAGAGCCGGAGAAAAGATGGGAAGGCCAGGGTGTGTGTGTTAGGTGCTCGTGGCTCTCATGACTGATATGACCAGAGAAACAAAACACAATCTATTCAAAATGACGCTCAAGGACGGGCTGGGAGATGGCTCAGCGGATACGGTGTTTGCCACACAAACCTGGGGACCAGGGTTCAGGTCTCAGAATCCACAGAAAAGCCAGGGAGCTACAGCTGCTCACCCAACACTGGGAAGGTGAAAACAGAGGAGCCACAGGGCAAGATGGCTCGTGAGACTGCTGGAACTGGCGAGTGCCAGGCTCGACAGGAGAATGCCTTCATCAAATGAAAAGGGGAGTGATGAGGAAAGACACTGAGTGCTAACCTGTGGCCTAAAGATGCATGTGTGCGCACGTGTGCCCACACACATGGGAGTCTGCACACACAGCCACACACCATACAGACACATAAGAGAAGAATTTAAGACCCAGAAAACACCAGGTCCAAAAGGGAGGGAATTTACTGACTTTTTCCTCTCGATGAATATTTTCAGTATGAGGCTCAGGAGGATGAGTTAAAATATTTCCGATAGTGATGAAAGGGAAGTCACCACCAGTGTTAGAGAGCTTATGGGACCATCTCGAGAGCTACACAGCCACAGACAGCTGCTGATTCTTCAATACCTGGGATGCTGTGATGGTGTGTGCGTGCGTCCGTGCGTGCCTGTGCTCATGCTGGTATAACAGCCATTTCCCTAGTCCCCCCACCTCCCAGTCACACTGTTGCAGGTAACTTCCTGGCCTACAACTCACTGCCTTGGGCATGCTCAAACTTAATGGGTATTGCCACAGATTGGCAAGTACAAATGGTCTACGAACGGGACTCCAAAAGGAGCCCCGAGGGTCCCCTCTGCAGACTTTAAACAAAATATAAATATGTACAGGTTCTGTGGGCCAAGGAAAAGGAAGACTTAAGCCAAAAGTCTTACAGAGAAACCAGGTCTGTAATTTAAGTATTTAATTTATTTGTTCCCTTATTATTTATTTACTTTGGCAGTACTTGGAATTGAACCCAGGGTCTCCAGTATGCTAGTCAGGTTCTCTATCACTGATCTATATTCTCAGGCATAACTTGCTGTACGTTGAATAGAACGAATGGCTTGATAAGTAGATAGGTAGATAAGAAAGCTAATAGGAAGGCTGGAGAACTGGCTCAGCAGTTGAAAACATGTGTCACTTTTGCAGAGGACCTGGGGTCGGTTCCCAGCACCCACATAGTGGCTCAAAGACATCAGTGATACCAGTTCCGGCAGGTTCTGACTCCCCAGGCACTAAGCGTGTTTTCAGTATGCATACAAATGTCAAGACAAAACACACACATACATAGAATAAAAAACTAAATAAACATTTCCAAAAAAAGAAAGAAAGAAAGAAAGAAAGAAAGAAAGAAAGAAAGAAAGAAAGAAAGAAAGAAAGAAAGAAAGAAAGAAAGAAAGAAAGCTAATATGGTCAAATATGATGATAAGCCAGGATAGGTAATATGTCTGATACATAACTCTTTGGATTTGTCTTGATGTTTGAAGATATTTGTAATAAAATGCTGAGTAGGTGGTGGGGTCAGAGCAAATGGGCAAGGTCTGAACTGGACGTCCCGTTTCCTCCCATAAAGCTTTGTTTCAAGACTGGCTCTTTTGTTTTTGCTTGTTTGTTTATTTAAAAATGCCCGTTCCATGCTTGCTCTTCTTAAGGTCTTTCTGCATATATTTAACCGGCCACTGAGAAGACAGCGGTTCAAGGATTGACCGGCCTGGCATTTCACAAGCCAGGCTTCCACAGTAAAACATCTTTTTCCAACTCTGCTAAAATCTCCCCAGAAATATCTGTCTTTCCTTTAATGTGTATAATGTCATTTAACAGGTTGCGTTAAGTGAAAATTGGGAGGGAGGGACTTTAATCTAGCACACAGTTGTATACATTGTGGTGAATGTTGGGAATTTGCGTTGACTTGTTTAATTTTGTAGAAGTTCATGCCTCCCTCGGATGTTGCTGATCCAGCGCTCCTGAAGAAGCCAGTACTGATTGACCACAATCCCTTTGTGCTGGACATGAAAGCGCCCACGTGTAAAATGAGGAATTAGCATCAGAAATCAACAGATACAAAGATTTATAGGTGTTATGGACTGAGGAAAACACAGACAAGCCCCAAAGCTTACTGAGCACTGTGGTATGTGATGTAATTTAAACAGAACAAGAGGATGAATGGATGAATAAATAGATTATGGAAACAATTTAGTATCTGTGAACTGAGATAACAATCAGGATGCTGAATACCTGGTATGTTGCCCTGGATCCCCATGGCTGATAGGAACAGCCCAAAGGACTAAGACGGGATTAAACAGGGAGGTTTCTTCTTTTGTTTCCTCTGCTTCTCAACTTTGTGATCTTACTGACGGTTGAGTATCTTCTTGATACCTGCCTTGCAGGGTTGTGAGTCATTAAACCACACTGAATTTGCCTTGTAGGGGAGGGATGCCAGGTAGCATCCAGAAGACAGAGGCTGTTTGGTTTTGATTTCTTTATGGAGTCCTGGCTGACCTGGAATTTACTCTGTAGACCATGCTGGCCTCAAACTCAGAGGTTCTCCTGCCTCTGCCTCCAGAGTTCTGGGATTAAAGGCATGTGCCACCATCTCCTGGTTCTTTGTGAGGTCTTAATTTGTTTAATAAATTTAAGGCCATTTAGATTTTCTGTCTCATTCTGTGCCAGTTTTTCTAAGTTATTAAAGTTTGTCCAATTTTATCTACACTATTTCTGCATTGGTCTAAAGATGCTCATAGTTGTCCTTACTATCCTCTCAGTGTTTGTAGGGTCTGTAGTAATAGCTCTTCTGGCATTTCACCTGTGTTATTTTCACCTGTAATTTTCACCTGTGTTATAACCTATGAGTAACTCATTCCTCTTTACTGTTGACTACCATTGCATTGAATTAATATACCACATTTTAGTAATTCATTCATCAGTTAGTAGGCATTTGGGTTGTTAGCCCTTTTTGGTGCTTATGAATAATGAGGTTGAGAACATTTATATAAAACTTCTATATCAACTGCTCCAAGCTGTTCAATAGTGCTGCTGTTTTCATACCAACAGGCCTCATCAACTGACTTCCCATATCTCACTGCTGTTGAGAAGTGTCTTTCGGTTTCTGTCTCCAAAGGCAAGCAGACTACAGAGCCTGAGCTAAATTAAGCCTGAGGTAAAAGTTCAAAGAGCCTCAGACATCTGAGGTATTCAGACAGCATGAAGGTATAGGAAAATCACAGCAGGGATGGGTTTTTATTAACTGATTGAAAAGTATTACTTAAGAGTTCTTGTGAAAAACCAGGAGTGGAGATGTACACCTTTAATCCCAGACAGGTGGATCTCTGAGTTGGAGGCTAGCCTGGTCTACAGAGCAAGTTGCTGGATAGCCAGGTCTACACAGAGAAACCATGTGTTGAAAACTCCCCTCCTTCCCCAAAATAGAATTTTTGTGCAATAGGTAATTTGTCAATTCATGCTTCTGAACTCACATATTGTTAAGCAGCATAATTGGCTTTTATTTTGTCTGTATTCATATTCAGCATTTCCTGGGCCTGGAAATCTCCTAAGAGTAACTTTGTCACAGGCTGGGGAAATATTTCATCTGCTAGAATCTATTTCTTTCTAAGGACAAAATGTCAATAATTAATTTCTCCTCCTATTTTTATCACTTCCCCGTTTTATCACCTTACCCAGAACCACTTGCTCTGCCTGCTACAAGGGAGCCTCATGTTAAACGGGCATTTAGCAGGCATCTTCTACTTCCTCTTAAAAGGATTGTGGGTGAAATTATTGAAAGAGCTTCACATCCCATCATAGAGCAGGCCTTGAACTGACTTAATGAGTGTGGGAAGGAGGGAGCAGAAGCAGGTTAACTATATGTGAATTTATAGGTGTTTTGGTGTCCAGAGTCCATGTAAATAATGTATTAGCTCGCTGTAAATATTAACTCTCCTCAGGTTTAGGTCTTTAAATACGAATTAGCAGGGGCTCCAGGAAGCGGAGAGCTGCCCCACGCTTAATGGTCTTTTTAACACCAGGTACTCAGGACCCTGCAGGGAATTCCTGGAGCGGATAGTCCTTAAACTGCCGGTCTCCCGTGCTGAACAGTTTGTAAAAGAAAATGGGAAATGAGTTTCCTCTCTATAAAACAAAATGGAAACAGGTAATGAATTCTTTCAGGATAATTATAATAATTGGCCTGCAAACGCCAGACTTTTAAACATCCAGGAGGTAATTTATTATTTTTTTTTGTAAGCAATAAAAGCAGAACTTTTGACCAAGGTTATCAGAGGAGGCTGGGTTTGCCCAGGGACCCACAGTTTCCACGATGATTGCCAAACCCACCATGGAAATCCGCATGCACCCACCTCCACGTCTCCACCGCATCTCTGCTTCTTCTTTTCTTGGGCTTCCAGTTCTGCAGTCACCCAGTGAAGATGTCCCCTGCGCTGGAGTTTTGTTTTTGCTTTTCTTTCTCTTCTCCCTCTTCCGAACCCGCTGCCTTATGAGAATCAGCTACAGGCCTGTCTTTCCTCGTCACCTGACATCCCGTTCTGAAATCACCACCCTTTCCGCTTCCTCTCTACCACCCGGTGACTTCCGCTAGTCACACCACCACCAGTCGGCTGTCTCCACTCTTCACTGCTGGGGAGCACCCTGGCCTGAGAGGCCGAGACCCCTCCCTGACTTTTGTACCCTGTTCTGTGGGCTGTGGCAACGGGTGCCTCTGGCTCCGGGACTGTCTGGGTGATTTCTGCAGCTGGAGCTTCAGCTGCTTTTTTTCCTAGATGGGAGCATTTGGAAGACCAAGTGGAGCGTCCAATACTTACAAGGCATTCGATTTTCACTTGATAAATAAGTTAGACCACTGAATGTGCCCGGTGCGTGAAGGCACCCGGAAGACCATGGTTCTTCTCTGCTTTGCTTCCCACGAGGCTTCTCCACATCTGGAATGGGAATCCCTCATTCCCACTCCACACTCACTCCGTCCAGGGGTTCACAGATTTATTTCAGGGACTGAATAACAGGCACAGTACTAAAGCAAGCTTTGAATTCAGACACAGGGTAGAAGACCAAGCCAAGTTATCTGACTGTAATAAAAACACATGGTCGTGGCTCAGAGCTTACGGGAGCTTGCTGTGTTCCTTTCCCCAGGACCCAAATAGGGAGGTTTACAACCACCTGTAACTACAGCCTCAGTAGGGAAAGCATGCCTCCGGCCTCCTCGGCACACACACACACACACACACACCACACCACACCACACACACACACACACACACAGCACACCACACACGGGCGCACCACACTTAAAACACTGTGTTTTGTGGGGGGTTGGTTTTTCAAGACAGGGTTTTTCCTTGTAACATCCTTGGCTGTCCTGGAACTCTCTTTGTAGACCAGGATGGCTTCAAACTCACAGAGATCTACCTGCCTCTGCCTCCAGAGTGCTGAGATTAAAGGAATGCACCATCACACCCCACTTTATTTATTTATCTTCATTTTCTGCCTGCATGTACATCTATGTGAGAACATCAGATCTTGGCGTTACAGACAGTTGTGAGCTGCCATGTGGGTGCTGGGATTTGAACCTGGGTCCTCTGAAAGAGCAGACAGAGCCCTTAACCGCTGAGCCATCTCTCCAGCGGCCAGAATAAAATGTTTCTTTAAACACTGTAAATAAATTTTATGAGTTTAGAAAAAAAAAAAAGGAAGTCAAGCTGGATGTGGTGGTGCATGGCTATGATCTCAGCATTCGGGGAGGCAGAGGCAGGTGGGTCTCTGTGAGTTCAAGGCCAGCCTGCTCTACAAAGGAAGTCCAGGACAGTCAAGGCAAACCCTGTCTCAAAAAACAAAACAAAACAAAAGAGGTCTGCTTTTTAAATGACAAATACCACTCTTAATTGATGTGTCACTTACTAGGGGAGACATTAACCACCGGCCAGCTGCCCCCACCCCCTCTTCCTTTTTTCCCCTTCCCTTTTCTCAATTGGAAACCTAATCACTGTTGATAATATTCTATCTAGGACCCAGGACAGAGCCCGTGTTTTTCTAAGTCTCACCTATGGGCAGTCAACTAAGAGGAATTCCTCCGTTGTCAAAGGTTTCCATCACACTGTCAAAGAGCACCATTGCTCTATAGAACCATGTAAGAAATCCTGGGCATGCTCAGGGGGTGTCTGTCCATGCCCCATCACTGCTGGGGTTGCCAGTTCCACCAGGAATTGTGCCTGCTCTTGCTGGTCCTCAGAGTACCACTGTTTCCCACAGTCGATGTCACCTGTGTCCTCATGATTCCAAATGGAGCAACAAACTATTCCAAAAGGACACAGAGTTTGCACTATCAATTCAGCCCGGTATCTTATCACGTGTATTAAAATATAAATGATATATTTTGAACTGAATTTTTTTTCCTCCCTTTGAAAACATATACTTGAGGAGACTGGGTCAGGCAGAGGCTGGAGGGACAGCCCCCACCACACTTCCCGACTCCCCAGATCTTTGTGCCCAGCTTCTTCTTTCTCTGGTGGACTGCCCTGTTCTGTCCAGCTGCCACACCGGGTCCCCAGTTGCCACCCAAGCAGAGCACCTTTCTGGCAAGCTCCTCCGCCCCCATCTCTCTTGGTCCAGGCCTGTTTGTGTGTTGCAAACAGAAAAGTAGCTTGAGTCAGGGCTCCAGTAAGGGCTCCTGCAGATAAGCCATTTGGAAACCGCTGTTTATTTATTTAGGCTGTTTTTTCAAAAACTGGCAACGGTGTGACTGAGATTCCTGGACACGTAATACACAATCATTAAGAGTGACTTAAAATAAGTCAGCTGATCGCTTAAAAGACAATTGATTGCAAATAGCTTGTACTCCACTAGTTTCTCCGAAGCCCTCCCCAGAGGGCTCACGCTGTTACCATAAAACTGCCCTCTTCTGCCTCCTGAGCCTGGGGATTGAAGGCATGAGCCGCCATGCTTTGCTTTCATTCAAGCTTTTAACAAACCAAAGAACCGAGAATCTTAGTTGGCCGAGAAGGATCCACAGACATCACTCAGTTGTTCTCCTGATACTTCCACCAGCAGAGTGGGGGACAAAGGCCAGGGGTCTGACAAAGAGTACCGTGACGAGCCCACAGGAAGCCATGCGGCCTTGTTGAAAGCAACTGGGGCCGTGTGCTCTCCTCCTGCCCCACACAGAAGTAGCTTAAATGATGCTGCAGAGACTCCCTTGACTGGAGGGCGGGAGCGCTCAGCAGCTTGAAGTTAAAAGCGTGCCTAGGAGATGGTCGCGTTCCCCCCATTAGGAGGTCTCAGCTAGAGTCACACCCATATCCTCCCAGGAGCCCGCCCTGTCCCAGGCCTCCAGCTTGACAAAGAGATGTCCCCTCAGTTTTCCTTCTTGCTCCCTCATCTCCCCCTTTCCCCCTTCTCTGCACATCTGATCCCCACCCTTGTTTTCCTCCCCACTCCATCTCCTGCCCAGTTCCCTTTCTTTCCAACCTCTGCTGTCTATTCTATTTTCCTGTCTGAGTGACATCCTGGCACCCTCCTTTGGGCCCTCCTTCTTTCTTAGCTTCTTTGGGTCTGTGGATTGTAGCATGGCTATCCTGTACTATAGGTCTAATGTCTGCTTATAAGCGAGTACATACCATGTTTGTCTTTCTGGGTCTGGGTGACCTCACTCAGGGTGATCTTTTCCAGCTCCATCCATTTGTCTGAGAATTTCATGATTTGTTTTTTTTTAATTGCTGAGTAGTATTCCATTGTGTAAATGCACCACAATTTCTGTATCCATTCTTCGGTTGAGGGACATCTGGGTTGTTTCCACTTTCTGGCTATTGCGAATAAAGCCACTATGAACATAGTTGAGCAAATGTCCTAGCCAGGCAGGACTAGTGGAAGGAGGGGAACAACAACCCATTGACAAAACCTGTGATCCAAAAATTACCTTACCTACAAGAAGTGCAGGATAACGAGGGAACAGAGATTGAGGGAAAGGCCAACCAATAATAAGCCCAACCTGAGACCCACCCCACTGTAGAGAGCCAGCCCCTGACACCAATGATGATACTCAGCTATACTTGCAGACAGGAGCCTAACTTGGCTGTTCTCTGGGAGGCCCCAGCTAGCAGGGGATCAAGACAGATGCTGGGACTTGCCAAGCACGGGGAGGAACTCTAGAGGTCTTGTGGAAGTGTTGGGGGAAAGATGGAAGGACCTGGAGGGGACAGGAACCCCACAAGAAGACCAACAGAGACAACAAACCCAGTCCCATGGGGGCTTCAGAGACTGAGGCATCAACTAAGAAGCGTGCATGATCTGGACCTAGGCCCCCTGCACACATGTAGCCAGCAAGAGGCTTGGTTTTCATAAGGAGCGCCTGGCGGTGGGGGCGGGGGTGTTGTTTCTAACTTGGACTCTTCTAACATGGGCTCTATTGCCTGCTTTTGGATCACTTCCCCCTGGCAACACTACCCTGCCTGGCCTTAGGAGATGAGGATATGCCCAGCCCTGATGTGACTTGATGTGCTGGGGACAGCTAATATGGGGGAGGGGGTCTAAGAACGGGACTCCCCTTTTCTGGGGGAAAGGGAAAAGGGAAGGAGGGAGTAGGGGAAGTAAGAGGGACTGGGAGGAGGGAAAGGAGGGCGCACCCTTGGGATGCAAAGTAAATAAACTAATATAAAAATTTAAAAAAGTTACAAGCCCTTCACCAATGAGCCTTATGACCTGAGCCTGACACCCCACCTGACTCCGGTACAGAGGAGAGAACTGACTCCAGCAACTTGTCCTGTGACTTCCATATCCATTCGGTGACACAATGCACACACGCACACACAGGGATAATAAATAAAATGCTGAGGGTCTCATTACTGTTTTAAAGAATCCCATATTAAAAAACAAAAACTCAGAAAAAAAGGCTCTGGGCACCCAGTACCACATAAAATTCCCACTCTTTAAAGGCTCAAAAAATGCAAGTTTGGATGTTTATAAGGTTCAAAATGTCACTTTTTTTTTTCCTTCAGTTGGCCAGTCAGCCAATCATCAATGTTTTTTGTTGATTATCTTTCTGGGTGTGGCTTTTTGGGACTGCATGCCCGCAGCTGGCCTAGAACTCACTCACTATGTACACCGGGGCCTAAGCTGTGACAGTCCCTGCGGCTCTGCCTTCCTGAGTACTGGCATTAGAAGGGTTAGTTATGC
Organism: Pachyuromys duprasi; assembly: GCA_028658305.1. Taxonomy (NCBI): domain Eukaryota; kingdom Metazoa; phylum Chordata; class Mammalia; order Rodentia; family Muridae; genus Pachyuromys; species Pachyuromys duprasi. The sequence continues at coordinate 83,503,473 of CM053764.1, forward strand.
CAGCCAGGGCCATACTATGTACCCTGGGCCAACCTGGAGCTCACTATGTACCAGGAAGGCTTGAACCTGAACAGTTCTGCCTCGGCCTTTCAGACAGAGACTGTCCTACCGGGGTGTGCAAACTTGTGAGCGATGAGTGGGTATCTACGATGGCGTGCTAGACACTGTGATAAGCGCAAAGAATTCAGACGCGAGTAAGCATGGCCCCTGCACTTAACCCAGGGTCTGGGGCAAATGCGAGAAAGGGTAAAGTTACAATATTAAACTCCTCTTTAACATCGTCCCTGGCCAGGCTGCCTTGGACGACTCCATTAGCATTGCAGAGCCCAGTGAACTAGGGCTGGGGCTGACGCTCAGGGATAATGTGCTTGGCTAGAATACCGGAAGTCCTGGGTTCATCGCTCAGTACCGCCCCACCACACAGATGGAATTAACCGACTGGCTAGGCTGACTGGACAGCAAGCTCAGGGGATCTGCCTTTCTCCATCCTGAGAGCAGGCTGTAGAGTCCCGCGACGTGACGTAGGGACAGATAGGAAGCTTGTAGCTAGCTCCCAGAGTGTTCCCAACCACGCCACAGCATTGTTTGAGGTTTCTGGGCACTGTGTTGAGGTCAGTACACTGGCCTGATGGCTCCGCCTTCCCCGTGCGCCTGTGTGGCCCATCACAGCAGCAGCACCTCACTCTTCCATGCCAAATGTGAGCCTTATTGTGTGCCCGGTCTCTCTAGTATTAATCTCTTATGCTCAAGGAACTTCAGGGTTTATCAGCTTTTCCCAAAATCTAACAACTGATAAGTTGCAGAGGTGGGAGTGAAAACCAAGAGTCCTTACTTAAAAGGTAATCAATCGGACAGAAAACAGCCAAAAGTAGACAGGATGATGTCTGTGATCCAGGCAGGCATTCACTCTCAGTCTCCTTTTCCTATAAATATTCAAGTGGCCCTTCGGGTTTCTTTACACACACCCGGATGACATTCCCAAGAATGAACCCGGAGGACCTGCTGCTGACATAAGGGGTAAGAGGAGAGGGACAGTCTTCTGCAGTAGGCACCCCTGTCCCACCTGGATAGTGTCCTGTCCCACCTGGATAGTGTCAAGCCCGCCTTGACACATCCTTCTGCAGGAACCCGCCTGTTTCGCACACTTGCTTACTAATGGGCCTGGGGGCATCACCCAGATCCGTGTGGCCTTTTGCAGCTCTCTGGCTGCCTTTGACACTTCCCACAAAGTGACCTCCAGCAAAGTCTAGAGACTTTGCCACGGGTCCTTTGTTGCTCTGGCTCCCGGAAGGAGGCACTGCCAAAGTGTATTGATCCAAATCCTGCGATCCAAAACTTATTGATCCAAATCTTGCTCACCTGGGAAGGAGGAACATACAGTTGCAGTTCCTCTTTGGCACCCCTGGCTAATTAAAAAGGGATCACCACTCACATTGGTGGGGAGCAAACGGGAGGACTGTTTGGTGTGTAAACTTTGCACATCAGATGTAACCAGTGTCCACTCTTTTTCCTCTCGAGTCAGATTTCATCTCGCTGGGTATTTGCAGACTGTCCAGCTGGAAGCCATTTGCACCCTTGTCTCTGGCCAGGCATAGAATAAGAAGTGAGGGGCTCCATGAGTGCAGATGAGCACAATGCACCCAGATGTTGCCCAAGTAAATCTGACCCCAGGCAGCAGAGGTGGGTTTTTGTTGTTGTTGGCTTTAAATCTGGAAGGAGGAACCAGAGAGATGGCCCTGACCAAGCCTGACAATCTGGTTTCTATCCCCAGGACCCACATGGTGGAAGAAGAGAGGCAACTCCTGTTAGTCATTGACTTCCACGTGCAAGGTTTGGTGTTCCTGTAAGCAAATACACAACAACACAAACCCACTTAGAGAATAAGGAAATAATCATTTTGTTTTTGTTTAACTGGAAGAGGATTTAACTCTCTTTAAAGCTTTAGTCCTCTGCCTTGGAATTTTTTTTTTTTTATCCTTCAGTGATCTCTGTGTGAAATTAAAGTATGAAATCTTAGTGGACAAGGAGCCAGAGTCCCTGACCCTGACTTACTGAGAATGACGGACATTTGAGACCTTGCAGCCTGCCCGGGATATCAAGCCCATACTCACAAGAAACTGTCCACATTTTCAGTGGTAACAAGAGCTGTGAGGACCCTGGGGGGGGGGGGAGGACCCTGAAAAGGGACATGCCACACTGTCCCCAACCTCAATGCTGGCTCAAAGTAACTGCCCCTCTTGCCGTGTCCACTTCATTTACTTCGCCTCACGGCCTCCCAACCTCTGGGAGTCCAGTTCTGGGACCTGGCCTGACCTGGCCTTGTTCCTCTCTCTTAGTTTGGCATATTTACCACGTTTTCCATTCCTTAAAAGTATAGCTGTGCTGCCAGCAGCCTGAGTTCCTGGCTGAAGCCCAGGGAAACCTCTTAGCCACCCCTCACCACCACAACCGCTCAGTGACCTGAACACACCCCACTGCCTGAGATGATAGGACAAGTAATTAACCCCAAGACTGGAAGAATCAGTCTCTCCAAAGGCGACAGGCAAAATGCCATGAGGATGTAAGCCCTTCTTAGCTGTTTGCATCCACTTGAACATTGTTTACCCTTTCATCAACAGCAATTAATACTTTCTGAGTGCATAGCAGCAGCGAGGTTTTGGATTAAGCCTACCTCAGGCTTGCTCACAGTGTAGAGGTGTGAAATCTCTAGCCTCACTGAGGACACAAAGGGAGATATGACAGTTAATTAGCAAATATTTACGGGGTTCCCCTTCAGCCTCAGCATTTTGCTAGGCGCTTATAGATCACAGCTCAGGAGCCCAGCACTGCTACGAAATACAGAGAGTGCTCCCTCAGACCCCACCCCTGTCCTCACCCCCAGGCACTCCCTGTTCTCTTGGCATAATCAGAAGTTTCCAACCAGGAACAGGATCTGCCCTGCAAATGAGTGTTTGGGAATGTAGGAGAGCATTTGTTGTTTGCTTTCGGCTGTTACCAACGATCACTTACTGGGTGGCGTACAGAGATGCCTAATGCCAGTCCGTTCTTCACAACCCAAAATGTTCCTTCTCACCCAGGGTGCCAAAACTCTACTGAAAGCTGATGGAAGAAGAGCTACAAAGAAAATTCAGAGCCTCAAGGACACCTCACTTCAAGACCTTCCTCCACACTGGGGGGATTTTTTTTTTGAGGGGAGGAGGGTGAGTGACATGTGGAGAAAGCAAGGGTCAAGTTAAGGCAAATAATCCAGAAATCCCAGACTTCCCCCCAACAACCCCCCCCCCCCGTCAGCATCAGGGATTAAGAGTCAGTAGTCTGTTTTCCTAAGTATAAAAGAATTGGGTTTTAGCTGGGCCCTGGTGGCACATACCTGTAATCCCAGCACTCAGGCAGGCAGAGGCAGGTGGATCTCTGTGAGTTTGAGGTTAGCCTGGCCTACAAATTGAGTCCAGGGCAGCCGAAGCTACACAGGGAAACCCTGTCTCAAAAATAAATAAAAATAAATAAATAAATCGATTGGGTCTTTCGTGGTTGTTATTAAGTTACCTTTTCTGGAAGAATTTAAGCAATATTCTAAGTTTAGCATATTATTTGGCATTTGTTTTCAACTCAACAATCACATCATCACAGTTATTTCTGGAATTGTTGCTATTATTATTTTGTTTTTTTTTTGAGACAGGGTTTCCCTGTGTAACCTTGGCTGTCCTGGACTCAATTTTGTATACCAGGGTAGCCTTGAACTCACAGAACGCCACCAGCCTCTGCCTCTCCGAGTGCTGGGATTACAGGCATGCACCACTGTCCCTGGCTTGGAATTATTATTTTTTAGGAAAGAGAAGACCATGAAGAATGAAAAGGACTCCGGTGGACCGGAAAGCTCCCAGCACTGGCTGCCTGAGGCCTCCCCAGATGGACTGAACCATAGCCCAGTTTCCTGCAGGCTGTCATCCAGAAGCCAACGAACGACAGCCTAAAAACACAGAAAGAAATGAAACAAGCTTTGACTGGCCAAGGGACAGGAGTAAGAGAAAGAGAGAGTGACGCCCAGCAGAGGCAGAATGCGGGCAAGTTCCTGTCACTGGCGAGGCAGGGCAAAGCATTTTGGAAAAACACATCAAGACTGAAACCATTTGGAGCAATGCTTTTCCAGCCCTGAGCGATGAACTCTGAAAGTGTCAGCTGGCTCTGAGGAAGGCTGAGAAGCACTTGAGGGTTTCCCAAGGGAAACTGAGCCGAGTCTCCATTCACTCACCAAAAGGATTAAAGCTGGTTTCAAGGAGAAAAAAGCAAAAGTTGATACAAAATGGTTTGGGAACTGCTATGTCAGTTTCTGGGCAGAAGGACACCAGCAGATTGCAATCTCGGTGTGTCTGTGCTGGTCTGCTGGGAAAGAGATGAGTTGCTGGAAAGGCTTCCTGTGATCTTGGAGATGCTCAAAGGACTGGTGATAGAGTGGGGAGATGTTTCAACTGAGTCCTACCTCCTTCCAGCGGTATGGCCCTAGAGAAGGGTTGTGTTCTCGCTGAGGGCCAACCTCCTCATCTTTAAATGTAGACATTTACCGTTGTCCACAAGAAGCCTCACAGTGACTTTTCATTTCCTTATCTCGGTCAGCTGTCCTTTGCTTGAAAGGCCACGCAGAACTCCCGCGTTCTGGTAGTAACGTCTGTTGCAGAACCAATTTCCTGTCTCTGAGTCTTCATCTGCTCCGACTCCCACAACTCCACTATTGCAGACTTTTCTTTTCTTTTTTTTTTTTTTTTGTAAAGAACATTGAAACATAGCAGCAGGCTAAATCATTAAAAAACAAACAAACAAACAAACAAACAAAAAAGACTTGAAGCAAAGCCTCCTTATATTTAAGACTGAGTTAAGTTATTGTCTTTTCTATCTAAGCCCTTATTTTCTTACTGAGGTGTCCTGCCCGGAGCACTAGTCATCTCTGTTCAGGGTACCATTAGTCACTTCTCAGCTGTGTCAGTCACGGGATTGACAGCACCCCGGTGCGTGTGCTCCAGCTTGTGCCTACCCAAGTCTCCAGGATTCACTTCCCCTCATCTCATCGCATTGGATCATCTCTTATCATCCTAAGAAGACTGAAGAATATGGCATTACAGCTGTGTAAGTTTACTATCGTACATTTACTGCAGTAAATCATGTGACTTTACTACAGTATATAGTAGATAGCACCGTGGCTAATTCCTCTTAGCTTATACATTTCACTTTACCATAGATACGGATGTATAGGAAACTGTATTGATTTGTGGTTTGTTACTGCTGTGGTTTCAGGTATGCGCTGAGGGTCTTTAAATTATCCTTCCTATAGATAGGGGCTGGCCCCCATACATCAACGTGAACAACATCAAACCTGGAACAGCTTTAAACCCTCATCTAGGAAAAATGTGAGCCCCATTGGATGTGACTCCTTTAGACAACGATGTGGTATTAGAGTGGCTGCAACCCTAAGCAGTGACAGAGGTAGCCTTCCAGACACTCTGTCCTCAACACCCGGCACTGCTGTTCCGTCCTTTCTGCAGGGCTGCAGTAGCATTTTACAGCAAAAATTAGTGCCAGGCACGTGCTTTACAAGGCAACTTTACTGCCACTGTTTTCCACGGGACCCTTTCCCGAGCGGCCCAGATGGCAGCAGTGTCCTTTCTCAGTGGCCCTAGGCTAAGCTCAGTGCTGCAGGAAGTCATGGCTTTTTCCCTGCACTGCGTTCTTCCCTTCAGTGTCTTTTTAGGCCACCGCGTCTCCCCAGGTGTACTATCTTGTCTTTAGCCGTATTAAAATCTCATCACATCTGCTTGTCTTCCTTGATGGACTTGCCAAGTCAGACCAGAATTCAATCCATATCCATTCTCTTTCCCTCCCTTCCTTCCTTCATTCTTTTGTTCCCTCTCTCCCAAAGAGATTAAAATGTTCTCTTCTGGCATTTTGACTATTTAAGCCAATGACATTCAAAGAACAGCAGGTACCAAAAGGTCACTTTGAACTTTGTGTGCTTTTCATTGAGAGCAAAAGGTGAAATTCTCATCTCAAAACTCTCCCTGTCCTGGGAGGGGGCCCCATCCTCACCTGTAAAGATGAGAGGTCAAAAGCAAAAGAGGTCAGTGACCTCGGCCAGGCAGGCCGATCTTTCCAGCCTGCACACACAATGCAGTTATTCTTTGTCACTACAATGTAGAAATTACGTCTTTCGCAGTCCCAAACACAGCAATCGTAAAGGTGGAAACTGCAAATGAAACTGCAAAAGAGCTGGCCATGGTGGCCCATGCTTTTAATCCTAGCACTCCACAGGCAGATAGAGCTCTGTGAGTTCAAGGCCAGCCTTGTCTACATAAGAGTTCCACTTCAGCCAGAGCTACAAAATAGATTACAGACCCTGTCTCAGAAAAAGAAGAGAAAAGAAAAAACAAAACAAAAACAAAAGAATAAGAGTTTTCAAGTCCAATATTTTGAAAGGTCAAAAATCTCAAAACTATACTTCTAGGGGGAAAAAGTATAAATAAATAAAACAGTTTTTTCTTTTTTTACAGTGCTAAAGATTGAACCAAAGACTTCATATAGGCTAGGTATGCAATCTACCACAAAACCTTTTATTTTGTTCTGTTTTTAGTACTTTAAAAAATTTTTAGATTATAATATAATTATACCATTTCTTCCTCTTTCCTCCCTCCAACCCCTCCCAAGTAACACCTCATTCTCTTTCAAATTCATGCTCTTCTCTTTAATTGTTGTTATATATTCCTAAATAGATAAATACAGCCTGCTTGATCCATATAATGATATTTATATGTATATGTTTTCAGGCCTGGCCATTGGTGTTGGATAATCGATTGGTGTGTTCTTCTGCAGCCAAAATGTTTTTTAAAACCACCATTTAGGGTTGACGAGATGGCTCAGTGGCTTAGCCAAGTCGGGCTGAGGTAGTGCATGCCTTTAATTCCAGCACTCAGGAGGCAGAGACAGGGGGATCTCTGAGTTTGAGGCCAGCCTGGTCTACAAGTGAATTCCAGGACCGCACAGGACCGCACAGAGAAACCCTGTCTCAAAAACCAAACAAAGGGCTGAAGATTGGCTCACCAGTTAAGAGCACTGAACTCCATCCTTGGGACACACAGAGAACTGACACTGCAAAGCTGTCCTCTGACCTCCACGTCCATCTTGTGAGATGAGCACGCCCACACACATAAACAAATGCAATTAATTTTTTCAATTAAGAACAAAACTTTAAAATATTTGTTACACCTTTCTCTTAATTTTTGTGGTATATAGACTGAAATGCAGGGTCTCACTCAGACGAACGAGCGGTCTACCAGTAGGATGCATACCAGCCTTGCATCTTATTTTATTTTAAAGATTTTATTAATTGCATTATTTTAACCATGTATAGGTGCATGTGCCTGCGTGTGGGCATGCACATGTGAGTACAGGTTTCCTCAGAGGCCAGAGGCATCAGATCCCCTACAACTGGAGTTACAGATGGGCATGAGCCTTATGGGTGAAAACCAAACTTCCATCCTCCAGAACAGCAGCGAGTGCTCTTCAGCATGGAGTCCTCACTCCAGTCCAGAGCTCTGAATTTTAAAGGACAGTTTATTTGAGAAGCCAAAGCATAGTAGAACACTTTCATAAGCTGCTTTATATGATAAAATAGGCATTAACACACAGCAACCATGAACACGTGGATATAGCAACAACAGTTGGGGTTATGAGCAGCTGAGCGATATTCACAAAGGAGTCTTTGTATCAAGAGGCCAGGTACACACACATACCACTATGCTGGGTAATTGTGTGCCTCCAACTTCATAATTGCAGCCATTCAAGACACTGTAACAGACAACCTAAGCATTTTGACCACATTTAAAAATAATAATAAAACACCGTAAGAATGACAATTTACCAGAGAATTGAGACTTTGAGAAATTTTATTTTCCACAGGTGTTTTTTTAGGATATTTCAACATTTTTTAATGTACCTGCATAATGCTTTCACGCAAAGTCAACACACTGTGATAATTCACTTGCCTGAAATCAAATTTGCAAAGGCACAAAGCAAGAGTTACAGTTCTCTCCAAGCCTTTACACCTCAAAGTAACTTAAACTCAACCATAGTTTACTACCAGCAGTGGAAATAACTTAGGGATGAAAGGCATAGCCTAGCAAATTATTTTTTAAACAGCTCACAAAATCATAAAAACAGAAAAAGTGGAGGGGGGGCAGCCTTTCCTCATGAAAAATAGGAGGGCCAGAGAAATGTAATCTTTTGAAGGAATAAAAACAAAAAGGTTTTCTTTTTTTTAATACAAAAGAAGGGAGTGCACTTGTATTGAAAGGTAACAGGTCAACCACTGAGAGCCATAGGGACCCACGATCACTGGAGATATTCTAAACTTCAAGTCAGGATAGCTGCTCTTTTGTTTTAAGGCATCAGTCTCCATGGAGAATACACTGACATTTATTTCCCCTTGAGAAATTCTTCTATGATTGGTTTATTTTGGATTTCCTGTCTCTTCTATAGTCACTGTATATAGAGACTTCTTCCCAATGCACACACGCACACGCACAGACACACGCTCGCGCGCGCGCACACACACACACACAACCACAGCTTTGGTGCAACCAGCACAGCCACAGCCATGGAAGGGCAATCACTTTGTCTGTCCTCTCATCCGACCATAAACCTCACTGTTGGGCAGTCAGTGACTTCACAGCCTTCTGAAAAGTTAATTTGGCTTGATTGTGTTAGAAGCTCCTAGGATTTTTCCAGCTAGGACCATAGACAAATATGTAGAAGGTTTTCACCACTGTTGAATTTTGCAGCTAATTCTTCTCCAGAATTTGGCTTCCTTCTTTTTATATTGCCCTTTCACACAAAGAGACAGACGCAGACACACACAGAGACAGGAGACAGGAACACATGCATATACACACAGAGAGGGGGCAGACATACACACACACATACAAAACAACTAGAATTTTCAGGATTTGGCCTTTTACAGTTTCAATATCTGGTATTTTTGTCTTTCATTTTTGTGATTTGATTTAAAGGACTTTAGATTTTTGAACTTCTAAGATTTTAACATTTGAGATTATAGTATATTGTATCATAACTACCATGAGTATAATGGACACTAAGTAATGGACTATTTCTTTGGGTCTTCGTTTCTTTAAAAGTATCCCCAAGTCACACACAAAAAACATTGTCTTAAAGAAAAAAGTCAGGATTGGGCATAAGTGGAACTCATCTTTAATCCTCACACTCAGGAGGCAGAGGCAGGTAGATCTCTGTGAGTTCAAGGCCAGCCTACTCTACATAGTGAGTTCCAGGACAGCCAGAGCTGTGTAGAGAGACCCTGTCTCAAAAAAACAAAACAAACAAATCAAAAGCTGATTGAAGTGTCACACACCTTTAATTCCCAGAGCTCTGGAGCCAGAGGCAAGCAGATCTCAGACTTGAAGGCCAATCTGGTCTATCTAGGTGATGAGCTCTGGGCCAGCCAGTCATACAGGGAAGCAGTGATGGCTGCAGATCTAGTTTCACCGAGAGCGTTTTGTCCTCTGACCTCTACAACCTGCACCACGGCATGTGCACACACATACAATAAATAAATATTTGTAAGATTTGTTAAATACGTAAGCCATACGGACACAGTTTCTGCTATTTTTAAGGAACAGACAATTGGCAAATCTTTGAGACAGGGAGTAAACCTCCAGGAGAAAACGACGAAAGAATGTGAGCAGGCAAGTGTGCTAAGAGAAAAACCATGTAGCTAAGTGACCCACGTGTGTTCTTTCTCAAGTGTGGTCTCCATCTTAGAAGCGGGGCCTGTACCATTCATTCAGCACTCTCTATGAACCAAGCCTCACTCTTGTTAGGCACGTGGGGCCTATGTGTCCCCAGCCGGTCACAAACCCTTGCCATCCCGCCACCTATTTGAGGGTGAAGGCTCTGGAGTCCGATCCTGCTCTGGGATCCTGGTTTTCCCCCTTTGGATATACATAGCTGCCCTGGGCAGGAAGCTGAATTCTGCTGATTTGAGATAGCCCCTGGCATTGAGGTGAGGAGCAAATATGCTAAGAGGAAAGTACTTAGCCCAGCACTGCCTAGAAGGGAGTTCTCCTGAGGGGCTACAGGGGGAGGAAAAATCTACTCCCTGCGGGCAAGTGGGAGGGAGCAGTGTCCCTGTTTGAGACCGGCTCAGAACCTCGGATTTGCTGCTCTCTCCTAATGACACAACGTTCTGCTTGGTAATCACTCCATACATGTGGGCCTGGGGAGAAGAGTGAACTGGCTATTCTTCCTTCTCTCTGCTGGCTTGCCGAGTCTGCTGTTTCCGTGCCCACAGGCACTGCGCGCAGGCATACCTGCTGACTTCTCATGCACTAACTCTTGGTGGTTCAAGAAGTTCAGATTAACCCCTCCCCACAACCCTGGCCTGGGAAGGGAGCCATGGAAAAACTGACAAAGGCCCTCTTGAATTCCCAAATAATGAATGAAAAAGAGAGAGAGAGAAAAATCTTATTAGCACTGTTCCCGTAATCTTGTTGAAAACCACCCCTGCACACGCATAGCTATTCCTTGGCCTCCTTGGGCATTCTACAGTCTCCAGATAGCATTTCACTGAGCCTGAGGCCCGCCTTGGAAACGGCTCAAGACAGCAAACTACTGTTCTCTACAGGTACGAGGGAGAGTCAGGGTTCATCTTTGAAATAAATGGCTGCTATGAAATTTCAGGGTCTCTTGGATCCTTGGCTTGGGACCAAGGCAGTGAATAGCTAAGATGTCAAACATCTTTATTACACCTATACAGAATGTCTTAGGAAGAAGAAAGTATTACGGTGAGAATTTGACTGTAGTAGAACTCCAGTGCTTTTCTGGTTCACAAAACCAAGACATATTCCAGTACAGCAATAAAAATATAGTGCTAGGCCATAAATCTAGAATTCCCTAAACCACTGGGTAGGCCCAGGTTCTTGTTCTTGGATATGAAGATTCTTTTTAACTTCAACCGTCCATATTTGTACAGAGGGATATTATGAGTCATCAAACCAGCCATCAAACAGCCATATTTATAGAACTGCAAAACATGAAGGAGACGCCATGGATAAGGGATATAGCAAAGAGTCAGATACATGCAGATTTCCAACTTCCTGTTGTCAAGGGGTGTGTGTGAGAGAGAGAGATAGGAGGCCTTAGCTCACTGTGGTTGGTGGTAGTCCTAGGTTATACAAGGGAGGGAGCTAACTAAGCAAGCAGGGGAGGCAAATTCTTTCATAATCTCTGCTTCAAGTCCCTGCCTTGCCATGAGCTCCTGCCTTGGCTTCCCTCATTGATGGGCTATGTCTTAATTAAGGTTTTATTGCTGCAAAGAGACACCATGACCACGACAATTCTTATAGAGGAAAACATTTGATTTGGCTGGCTGACAGTTCAGAGGCTTAGTCCATTATCATCATGGTGGGAAGAAAGGCAGCACTGCAGGCAGACGTGGTGCTGGAGAGGTAGCTGAGAGTTTTATATCCGGATGGGCAGGCGGCAGGAAAAAAAAAGAGTGACCCTGGACTGGCTTGAGCACTCCAAACCTCAAAGCCCAACCCTGGTGACACACTTCCTCCAGCAAGGCCACACCCACCCCAATAAGGCCACGCCCCCTAACTGTGCCACGCCCTCTGGGCCCACAGAGGCCGTTTGCATTCGAGCCACTGCTGGTCAGATGACATGAACCCTTTCCTCCAGATCAGTTTCCATCAATGTTTTATCACACCAATAAAAACCAAACGAGGGCGGGCAGATTTTGACCTTTTCCACCTATCCTCTGTTCTTCTAAGCATGCTCAACAGCTGAACAAGTTGCCTGTTAGCTCGCTTACTAGGCTATTGAAAGGAACGATATCGAAAGGAACAAGCAAAAAGGGCTGCTCAGAACTTGGGCAGCGGTGGTGCACGCCTTCAATCCCAGCACGAGAGAGGCAGAGGCAGGTGGATGTTTGTGAGTGTGAGGCCAACCTGGGTCTACAGAGTGAGTTCCAGGACAACCGAGGAGGATCCGTAGAGAAACCCTGCCTGGGGGCGGGGCAAAGGGGTGCAAAAACAGAAAACTATAGTAACAGAATATGCAGGCTTAGTGGAAGCACTGAGAAGTAGCCAAGAAACCTTGTCTGAAGGCATAAGAACAATTTTTTAAAAGTTTAGCTACTAAAACAGGGTTTGGTTTTGTTTTTTACTGCATTTCTTGTGTGTGTGTGTGTGTGTGTGTGTGTGTGTGTGTGTGTGTGTGTGTATATGTTTGGCGCATGCGTGCCTGGGTGCATGTACCTGAGTACACTGAAGAGCTTAGAGGATAACTTGTAGAAGTTGGTTGGCGCCTTCTACCTCCTGAGTCCCAGGGATTGAACTTGGCTTATCAAGCTTGGCAGCAGGCACCTTTATCAGATAAAACATTTCTCTGGGTTGTGAGAGAGGGTTTGTAGAAAGAGAGTAGATGGGGAAGGGGCTCGGGCATTGTGGGAAATGATACATACACTCTAATAAAAGATGCCAAGAAACCTGTCTTCTCCTCTTAACCCCCAGTAAAGACACCGGAAGTGGGGCTGGAGAGACGGCTCAGTGGTTAAGAGCATGTTCTACTCTTGTAGAGGACCCACATTTAGTTCTCAGTACCCACACTGGATTGCTCACAGCCACCTGTAACTCCAGTTCCAGGAGAGCCAACACTGGGGCCAGCATGCATGTGTGCCCACTGCCCCACATAGGCATAATTTAAAATAAAGATTAATCCTTAAAAGAAAGGAAGGAAGGAAGAAAGACATGAGCCCTGCTTCTAGCCCTAAAACATAAGCGTGTCTGCTTGGAGACACTGAAATCATGAGGAGCCGCTGAGGCAGAGCATTCAAGCCCACACTGTCTCCCAGAGGGGGTATGTCTCCATTCAAAGCAAGTAGGGAAGAGGGAATGAGGCCACGGTGACCCTTCTCTGACAGTAAAGAAGATGAAGCGCTGGTTGTGCAGTGTACCAGAAACATGCACCCGAACTGGCCAGCGTGGCAGAGGCTGTGCCAGGAAAGGACAGGCCGGGGACTCATCAAACAGGAAAAATACACCAGGGGGCCTGGTCATGAGGATCTGGGGCTCCCTGCTAGGGTCCTCACCCCTCCCCAAAGTCAGCTGAACAAGGTGGGAATGCCAGAGGGACCTTACCCCACGGTTTGCTTCACTCATCCACAATTCCTTCCCTTGGGCCGCCCCTGCCCCTCAGGGCCCTGCAGCAGCCATCCAGCCTCTTCTTTGTGAAAGAGACTGGCATCCATCCAGGCCCGAGTAAGAACTCTCTGTTCTTAAGCCTCCATTTGTTAATTATTTAAACATTGCGTGTGTACCTGTGTGTGCCAGCGCATGCCGCTTCCTTTATTGAAAACGCAAATGGAGCCTACCAGGGCAGCAGTGCTGAAACAGCCAGAAGGTACTGAGACTCCGCAAATTAGAACGAGGGATGGAGGAAAGGGGGCTGACTTAAGCCTACCATCTTAAGGAACTGATGAGACATCCATGGGACAGAGAGTGGGTAATATTACAGATTTAGTGAGAACTTAATCTGGGTCAGGAATACTCTAAGTAATGAAGTAGGTTCTTCCAGGCCTTCTCATCTCACACTTCTGAGGTGGGTTCCACCACCTTCCCATGGGCAGGAAGAGAAACAGAGTCATGGAGAACTGGGAGGAAGGGGACACTGGTTTCCGTTCAGGGAACAAGAAAGTGTAGACATCCAGGACTTCCTAGTTACCAGGCAGCCTGCCACCAGCCTCTGGAGGCTGTAAACACTACGTGCCCTGGGAGTCAGGAGGGCCCTCATGTTTGTTTTCCTCTTGGTGACAGAATTCCTGCCATAAACAACTTAAAAGAAAGAAAGACTTATTTCGATTCCCCATTTCATTGATTTTGGTCCAAATTCACTCAGATACATCCAACTGAGTTTGAGGAATGGCAAGCATCATAGTGATGGAAGGGTATAGCAGAGGCTGCTCACCTCATGGTACCCGGAAGCAGAAAGAGAGAGAGAGAGCACAAGAAAACTCCCTCTCCCCTAGGAGAGCAAGAAGGAGCAAACACTTTCTCCCCAAACATAAAATAACTTCAACTTTCTCCACATTTGAACGACCATTTCATGGACATACACTGAGCCATGTGAAAATGGTATTTGTTCCTTCTCCTTTCATTTCATCCAGTCTCCCCACCCATTGGGTGATGCTGCCCACACACAAGGCAAGTCCTCCCACCCTTAGTTAATGCCCTGTGGGATCACCTTGACTGACACACCCAGAAGTGTGCTTTCCTAATCTCCCAGATACTTCCCACATCAGCCAAGCTGCAAGATGAAAACCATCACAACCCAGGACAAAAACAGGATTGCAGGGTTTCGGAGTTTCTAAGTTTCAAAAACTGTTTCTAAAGTTGGAAACAATGAGGGGAAAACTTGACAGACTGAAGACAATGTGTCATAAAATCTGGCTAAAAAATAAGACTGAAGAATAAGGAGTTAGCTCCTGGCTGGGAATGCCTGGGTAAGCTGACCAGGATTAAAGGTGGGAAGGGAGGAACCGATCATAGAAGATTGGCAAATGCCAAAGCTGCTGTTACCTGTTGACCTTTAAAAAGTGTATTTGAGACAAAGAAAGGTGGCTCTCTTCTCTGGTACATTTTGAAACCCTCAGTTTGTACCTGTAACCTCATTTCCCACTCCACACCTCAGGGGTCAGTCTCAACTTCTCAAGCTCTGGAGTTCTCGCCATGAGATATCTGGTCCCTTTAACCTTGGCACAGTAAGTTAAGTACTAATCTCCCTAGATCCAGCCTCCCATTGGCCCCTTCTCTGACATCCTTTTCTGTCCCATGTAGATACTGTTCCCTGATCCCACTGGGCTCCAGCATCCTACAATGTCCATGTTTCTTATCCCACGTGTGGACAGATACCTCACTGCCACCCTACAGTCCTCAGCCTGCAGGGGCCCTCACCCTGCGGTGCCCCAGCTTCAATTCCAATATTAAGAACAAAGCCACTTGTGTGAAATAATTAGTTCAAAAACCATAGATATTGGAATAAAAGCTGCTAACTTGCTTCCCTAAAAAATGCAAATTTATCAAGTAACATTAAAAAAACTCACATTTGAGGGCCTGTTTAAGAGTGGGTGTTACTTATTTTTTCAATTTGCCTGCTTTTTTGATTCCTTCGCTATTAGGTATGCCAAGATGAGACACGGACAATAAAGACATCTTGTCTACCCGCCTCACCTGCCTCATTTCAGGCCGAGGGGGTCTTAGATACATATCATGTAGTTGGCGAACTATATGATACAAGTATTTCCATTCATTCCCGTCTTTTAAAGATTTGTTTTTGTTTATGCGTATTTATTGTGTCCGTATGAATATATGCTAATTTGCGAGGATGGGTGAGGAGGGCAGAAGAGAGTGTTAGATGCCCCTGGAGCTGGAGTTACAGAGTTGAGTGTTGCTCAGCCTCAGTGGGAAGAACGGAGTTCAGGTCCTCTGGAAGAGCAACGATCACCCCTAACCCCTAACTGAGCTGTCTCTTCGGTTCCTAAACCACGGAGGAGGGACTTGCTAAGGGTCTTGAGCAGAAGACTCCGGCCCATCCAGAGGATCTGGGTTTGAGTCCACAGGGTGGCTCACAAACATCTGTAATTCCAGTTCTGGTGATCTGATGCCTTAATCTGGCCTCCGTAGGAACCAGGCACACAAAAGGTGCAGAAAACACACGGGGTCAAAATACCAGTATACAGAAAATGAAATAAAGATAATTAAAATTTAAAAACAAATGTCAGTTTTTTAAAAAACGTAGCAGAAAATGGTTCCAGGTCAATGGAACTCCAAAGTCCATAAAAAGTCTGATAGATCCCAGATACCTCTAGCACAGATATTCCAAGAAGGCTGAAACACAGACTGGACAGACCTGTCACAAGGTCACATGATAAGTTTTTGAAAAAGGTAGAATCCTGAAAGGATGATTCTTGCATCCCAAGCTGGAATGACATTCCGTATTCTCTTCTCCCTCCAAGGAGACACCCCATGAAAGTTCACCTTATTCACTGCAGTTTATAAATTCCCTGTGAGTGAAAGTCATTGCTGAACTCAGGGTTGATGAGGGTGACAGGGTGTTTGTAAGGAAAATGAATGCAATCTTTAAAAAAACAAAAAAAATTGCTCCAAAGAGACATACCTAATTGGTGCAAATGCCACCATGGTAATGGACTGAGCTACCCTCTCCCTGCAGGTCTCAGCCCTTGGTGCATTTATGCCCTTTGCCGCCTCCATCGTTGGAAGGGGTCGCTTCACTGACTTCACAATACCCTCTCCTTTAGTACATAGCTATGAAAAGTGCGGTGTCACTCAAGGTCACAAGCTCAAATTGGTCTGAGTCTGGAAGGAGACAGAGTCATTACCCCTCATGGCTGCTTAGCAGAGCCATCAAATTAGCCGCTGCAGTCAAAGAGCGGCTGCATGGAGGCCTACCCCCATCTGTTAGCATGACATCTCACTTCCTGAGCACCAGTCTCGGAGAAAGATGCCTGCCAGGACCTCGTGACTGCAAAGTTCTGTTACCTTTGAAACAAATCAAAACAACTAAATCATTCCAGTGATGATACCAGCAATAATCCACCTGCAACAATAACAGAAGAGGTGAGGGCTCTTCTTGGGCCTCGGGAGGTCAGCTGCCATGAACCCTGGGCTCTCACACACTCACTGACTCACATGCTCCGGCATTTCTGATCATTATTCTCCCTTGACTCAACCATTCTTTGGCCCTCCAAGGGGGAGTGTCAGACTGCTTAAACGCAGCCTTTGCTGTTTCCACCCTCCTAGAAGGGGCCAATGAATCAAATTACTGACAGCCATTCTTTTTCTTGTGAGCTTGGCTTTGGCTACAGGGGAAAAGTCCTAAGATCCGGTTAGAGAAACAAAGGAGGGCATGAGTCTGTGCTCTGCTTTGCCACTGCCCTCCCCATCCCCCAAGTCCTCGCTTTAAAAGGTGAGGACCAACGGTAACATGGAGGGTGGGTAAGGGCGTAGTTTGAAACATGACCTCCAAGTTATTTCTTTTGAGGAAGCCCAGGCAGGTCATAAAAAGCCACAGAGACAGGAATCAAGGGTCCTTCCCCTGAGTCCCAGCTTTAGCTCTTAGTCATTTTTCTAGCTGTGTGAGTGATTCATCTTGGAAGCAGGTCTTCTTGCCCCCGTGCGGCTGCCATAGCTGGTCCCTCAGGAGCATTGATGAGTCTCCCTCACACCAGATCCCTGTCCAAATTACTTGGATGAGGTGGCGCACCTGTAATCCCAGCAGTGAAGAAGCTGAGGCAGGAGGACAGAGATCAAGGCCAACCTAAATGAGAGTGAGCATCAGACCACCCAGGAATGTATAGTGTGAAATCCTGTCTCAAACAAAACCTAACAAACAGCGACAAAACTTTCATTTTATAAAGGTGTTTTGCTCCGGTGTTTTGTCATAGTAACAAGTGACTGATCAAAATCTTCTCTCCTGCTACCCCTCTCTGTATCCTTTGACTTGGGGGACCTACTCTATATTCAGGATGCTTGGCCAAGGTTGCTCCAACTTAGTGAAAAAAAAGAAAGACATAGAACTCCAATCACCTTGTCTCCCAGGCCCAAGCCCTGCTGTGGCTAGGGCCTCTGAAGCTCCTTTTTTTCAGATACTGCATTCTTTGTGGAAAACGTGGCTCCAAATGATGTCAAGGAGAGTTCCCATTGTGCAAGGGACGTGAGTGTCACAGGAACCAAGGATGCCCTGTACCATCTGCATCCAGCACTGAGAGAGAAGCCATGGCAGAAGAGCGGCAAAAGTGGTCTCTGGATTTGACGATGGGTAGTGTGTTTCGGCGACGCTGTGGGTACCAGGTTCCCACACCAAACTAGCGCATGGGAACAGACGAATGCCGGGATGGTGTGCCCGCGTTTGCTGAGAAGGGAAGGACGACAGACCATGAGTGGCCCAAGGAGAACTTGGGGCTAGGGAAGGGGCTTCCAGATTAGTTTAAGTTGAGACATTGCCAAGCAAGTTTTGTTGTTC
Organism: Pachyuromys duprasi; assembly: GCA_028658305.1. Taxonomy (NCBI): domain Eukaryota; kingdom Metazoa; phylum Chordata; class Mammalia; order Rodentia; family Muridae; genus Pachyuromys; species Pachyuromys duprasi. The sequence continues at coordinate 83,521,575 of CM053764.1, forward strand.
AAGAGAGGAGAGGGATTGACTGGTCCCTAGGGAGGCAGGAGGTAGACTCAGAATGCAGGGCTGCTGGTGAGCAATGGCGGAGCGAGAGGGCTACAGAAGAAAGGAAAGAGGAAAGAAAGGGGTGGGGGTAAAGTTAAAACAATGCCATTAGCTTTTACAGGGAGGACAGCAAACGGGGAGGCCCGTTGGCAGGCCACTTGAAAGAAGCTGTTGCCTCTGTCCGTTCGTAATTCAAACGGTATTTTACACTCCAATAAAAAAAAAGACCGTTTTCCAAATAAAAGCATCTTTTCTATATGGGAGACAGAGAGAAACACACACGCGCGCGCACACACACACACAGAGAAGCATGGACTGTCCATATTAAAAGTGGACTCCCACCTTCTCACCTGGTCCTCGTCGCTCTGGCACAAGTTGGAAGCAACAGCCTTACTGGCAATCCCGGCTCCTTCAGCGCCACCCAGTGGCCTCAAGGGCGAATGACAGGAGCGCGCGGCGGGCCTGGGGAGCGGAGCTTACAGCCTGTAAAACAACCCTTTGTATTCAGAAGGTGCTTTTCCTGCCAAATCAAATCACCGTGTGCTACAAATCCTGGAAGAGCAGTTCCGAGGAACAAAGCCCTGATTTCTTTTTAAAGCGAGCGTGGAAACCAGAGCCTACTTCCTTCCTCCAGGATTAGGGCTTATTGAGGCTGATGGAGTAGGTCATCTTGTTTCAAGGATGACCTGCTTGGCATCGCTACCTCGGCCCTGAGAGGGGAAATATTTAAGCTCTCTGGGGAGTTTATCAAAGGTTTTTCTGTTTAGGTTACTAAACTGTTACAAAGGGCTCTCTATGGCTGTTTCCTTCGGTGCAATCTCCACCCCCCCCCCCACCATCTTGTTTAAACTTTGTTAATAACACTGAACCTGATTTTCTCTTGCCTGTATAGTTAATGGCAAATGGGCTTGAGAGCCATAATGAATGACACCTTAGATGTCTATCCATATGCCCTTCTGCGGCAAAACTCCCAGGGGGACTGGGGAAGGGGAAAAGGGAAGGGGACGCTAGGAAACTCACTGACTCACAATCTACTGCCCACAGGACGCACAGTGAACTGTAAATATTTTAGACCCACATGTCTTAGCTGCTTTTCTACGGCTGTGATAAAACACCATATCCAAGGCAACTTACAAGAAAGGGCTTAGTTGGGATTGTGATTCCCGAGGGTCAGAGCCCAAGATGGCAGAACAAAGGCAAGGAGGCAGGAACAGCCTAGAGAGCTCCCGCCTCCAAGAGCAAGCAAGAGGCAGCGAGCACTCTGAGAATGGCTCACCCCCTGCCCAGTGCCACACTTCCTCCAGCAAAGCCACACCTCCTAATCCTTCCCAAACAGCCACCAATTAGAGGTCAAATATTTAGGCAAGTGAACCTATGGAGGCCATTCTCATTCAAACCTCAACTATGCACATGAGTGTTTTGCCTGCATTTATGTATATGTACCATGCGTGTGCCTGGTGCTCAGAGAGGCAGTGGATGCCCTCTGAAGGTTATAAGCTACCATGTGGGTCCTCTGCAAGGGCAACAAGTGCCCTTAACCACTGAGCCATCTCTCCAGCTCCCAGTAATTTTTAATGAGATAGTATGTATTTGGTGCTGATGAATTTTACCCTAAGGCACAGAGTATCAAAAAAAAAAAAAAAAAAAAGAATGCCACACACTGTGAATTGTTCAAAATCCTATTAAATCAATGCGCCTGCATGGTAAGAAGTTGAATCTGTGTGTTTGAGGGTGTCCTTCCTGACTCTGGGGTGTCACTGTTCTTTCCAAAGGGTCTAGGAGCCAGCACTGAGCCTTTAGCCTGAGTCCCTCAGTCACTGCCAAGTTCCATGCCTGCTCCAGATAGTCTGGTCCCTAAAGACTGTCAGTTTCCCTGTCTCCCGGGGCAACCCTGTGGCCTGGCACTCTGGGTTCCTTCCCCCACCCCTAGGGGGCTTGGGGACCTTGGCAGTGTAGCATTTTGCTCTATTATTTTCACGTACCTCCATTCTGTGTGTTGGAGGAGCTTTGTGAACCTCGGGGTGCAGAGACCTCACCCACTCCAAAGGTCCTTTCTTGCCTCCCTAAGAAAGCTCTCCCACAACCTTCAACATCCCACCAGCTGCTGGGATGATGAAGGGGTTTACCTCTTCCCTATGAACTGAAATTCCTCTCCTGTAGAACAGACAAGGAAGTTACAAGACTCAGGAGGTTCTACCCCACCCCGAGGGTTACACAAACAGCAAACAATAGTTGTGGAGTGGGGAGGACGCTGGCGGAGTTGCCTGTCAGGTGCACAGGGGACTCCTAGGATGTGGCTCTCGTAAGTCATCACCTATGCTGGGGTGAGATTTTTAGGGATGCAGCTGCCTGAGTCACTCAAGCTTTTTCGTCAGAACCTCAATAAACTCATTGGCTCACCACACAAGACTTGGATGGAACCATTTGGTTGGTGTGTTGTCTGTGCCCAATCTGGACTAAACAGATGTTGCTCACCATCTCTCCACCAGGAGAGACACTGATGTCCAGAGCCATTGATGTGGGGAAGTTCAGCAAGCATGTAGGCTTTCTGGAAGGGATCCGGTATTTTGCAAGGCCTGTACCGTGATGCAACCCCAGAATTGCTTCCAACCTCTGACACCCCTTCTTCTCTCTGTGCTGCTGTAGCTCTCAAAAACCTGCCGTGATGGAGAGGCGGCTCAGAGGTTAAGAACGCTGGCTGTTCTTCCAAAGGTCCCAGGAACCACAAGGTGGCTCACAACCATCTATAGTGAGGTTTAGTGCCCTCTTCTGGTGCGAAGGCACACATGCAGGCAGAATGCTAAAACCAACACAATTCTTTAAAAAAAAAAAAAATTCTGGCATGGTGCAAGCCCTCACTTTCTGGGTATTTACCCAGTCTATTTGAACAGACTTCCTATGGGATCTTTATGAAGATGCACTGAATTCCTAATTATGGAATTCCTGATTTGATTCAAACAATTTTAGAAGTTAATAGCGACAGGACACTCACAAAATGGCCCCAGAAAGTCTGGTGAAACTGTAAGGCATGTGCAAAGGAAGCAGCATTAGCCTAACAGTCATACCTGTGGTCGGGCTGGGAGACACACAGAACTCTTCCGATCACGGTGTGCCATTACTTTGGGTGTGGCCCATTGAGCTGCTTCTTTATCCATCTCCGGTCTATTCCGCGGGGACAGCTTTCTGCCTCAAACCACGGAAGGATTTCCATTGCGCCTGATTGGTTTCTAACCTCTGTCAAGTGTCCTAGGTCCCGGCACTCACTAGAAAGAGAGGGACTCGGGGATCAGTTCTCTTCCTCCAAACATGTCCCTCTTCTCTCATCTTCCTCAATACCCGCTTCCCTTCCCATCATGCCCTTCCTGTCCTCCTCCTCCTCTGCCTCCCTGCTTTTCCTCACCTTCCCCTCTCCTTTTTCTTCCCCTGTGTTACCTCTACCTTCACGGGCCCCTCACCACTCCTTGCAGATTCCTTGTACGCAGCCCCTGAACCTCCGCACCGACCACCGGAAGAGGGTGTGTGGAGGGGGGCGGAGCCTTGCCAAGAGAAAAGAGCTGGCATCCCATGCAAGTATGTCCTCCTCGGTCCTTGCACAGCCTTCTGAGGAAAGCACTGCCATTTTACCATGAGAAAATGGAAACTGGGCGATGTGTACCGCTTTGTGCAGAAGCTTACGCAGCTAAGAAGATACAGAACCAAATCCCATGACGCCAGATCCCGTGATTAAAGTCCAGGCAGTGAGCCGGGGCTTCAGCCTGGCGTACAAAGCAAGTCCAAGACCGCCAAGGCTACACAGAGAAACCCTGTCTCCAAAAGAAAGAAAAAAGAAAAAGAAAAGAAAAAAAAAAGTTCAGGCAGTTCATACCCCATCTGCTGCCTCGCCCGAAATCTCCTGCCTGGGCTAGGTGTAGGCAGTGTGGAACTCAGCTGCCTCTGAAGAGCTTCCCAGGCCCCTGAGGAAGACAGTGGCTAAAAAAAAAAAAAAAAAGCTGATTACTGCAGAGCCTTCCAGGAGACAGTGGCCTGCAAGTGTGAGGCAGGGAAGGCTGTGACTTCTGGTCATTGTGCTGGAAACAAGTAAAAGAACCTTGGTCTAAGTACTGCCATTTTGCTTTCAGACTCCCTTGAATCATAGGGGGAAACTAAGCTTAGGGTGCTGGGCCCTGGGGCAGCTGGGAACTTCACAACAGCTTCTGTTATGAGGAGACAGCTGCCTGAGTCCAGCCATCTCAAGGACAACTTTTTCCATCTTGCCAGCAGGGTCAAACAAGTTCATGTTCCCAGGCCCAGGAACCTACTCCCATCCTGACTAATGGAAAAAAAAAATGTAACAATAGCTTGGCACAGATGTTTGTCTTTTGCAAGCTTAAATATTCTGTGATGTTCTGGCTCAGGGTTGCAGTTCGGCTCCCAAGTCTGTTCCGTAGCGTCAATCAGTAGCGACTTGATTACAGTCAATTTTGGTCATCTGCACTGACCTGGTTTCTGAGTTATGTTGGACCTAAGCAAAAACTGTACAAACCTCAAGGGCTGGGACTGTCTGGAATCCGAAGGCAGCACACTTCCTGAGTGGGGGACAGCCACCACATTCCACCGCACTCTCCCCACGGTTACGAATACATGGCTGCATTAAGTCAGGCTTGCTGATAGAAATGTAAGCAATACTGAGTTTCTCACTGGCTTTTTAAGGATTTTTCCCAATTTCCGCTTTTCAGAGGGGAAATCCTTCATGGGAATCATGGTTCCCGTTACTTAGTGTTTTTCATCCCCACTGAGGGACCATGGGGTGACAAGGGGGGAAAAATTACAGCACCAGCAAGGAACATCTAGAAATTTCATCATGCCTCTCGACCTCCGAGACTCTTATAAATATTAATTTAACTTGCTGCATAATTGGTAATAAAATTCTCTTTGTATTAAGGAAGTGGTAAAAGTTAATAGGCTGGAAGCCAGCATAATTCCTGGGTGGGTTGACTTGAGCGTGTAGCCCTCTAATTGTGTTGTGGAGGCTGAGTTACTGTACCGAATTTCCCAACTGGAATGGCATTGACTAATGGCCAAAGTGGTGTTGTTAGTGGCCACGCACAGCGTGGCACAAAGTAGGTACTTAATAAGCACCATTGTAAGAGGGCAGAAACTTAGTTTCTTTTGAACCTTGGTACTTGGTTTAGCCATCCATCCATTCAGTCTACCACCTTCTTGTGAGATCTGAGAGCCAGTCATCAGTCTGGAGCACTGTTGACTGCCAGCATTGGACCTACTTGTTTCTCTTTTCCTTGAAGTTTTCGTCTTTCCTCTTCCAGGATACTGTGTCTGCCTGCTCTTGTGTCTGCCTGCTCTTGTGTCTGCCTGCTCTTGTTTCTGCCTGCTCTTGTGTCTGCCTTCCTGGCAGTTCTCTGCCTCTCTCGGGCTACTACCAACATTCTACACATATTTCTTGTCATAGTTTGGCTGTGAACTGTCCCTCACAGGCTCGAGTGCTCGATGCTTGGTCTCCACCTGGTGGTGCTGTTTTGGGCAGTGGTAGAATCTTCAGGAATCGGGGCTTTGCTGGCAGTTCACTGGGACTGCGCTTTAGAGAATAAGACTTGTTTCCTCAGCTTCCCCTCTGTCTTTCTGCTTTCTGTCTGGCACGATTTGCACTGCTCCACCAACCTCTCCCCCCCCTCCTCACTCCCCATCCCCTCACTCTCACATCGAACTGAAACCCCTGAATCCAGAAAGCAGATGATGCTTTCTCTTTTTATGTCAGGCAGCCAGTCACAGAGGCAAGAAAGCTAACAGCCAAGGCTATAGAGAGAAATCCTGTCTCAAGAAACAACAACAAACAAACAAACAGAATGGCCTCCATAGGCCCATACGTTAGAATGCTTGGTCCCCAGGTAGTAGAACTGTTTGGGAAGGATTAGGAGAGAAGAGGTGGCTTTGTTGGAGAAGGTTTCAAAAGCTCACACAGTGCCAGCCGGCGCACTCTATCTCTCTGCCCTGTGGCTGCTGTCTCAACGTGAAAGCCCTCATCACCATCCCACCTCCTTGCTTGCTGTCATGGTCCCCTCCACCATGGTCATGGAGTCTGCTATTGTCTGGAACTGTCAGCTCCCAATTAAATATTTTCTCTTTTAAGTTGCTTTGACTGTGGGCTCTCTTCACAGCAATAGAAAAGCAACTGAGACACATTCAAAAGCATGTTCATAGCAACCCATCTGTGGGGACCACTTATCATCCACGCACATGCAAGCTTCCTCATGCACATGCAAGCTGTTTGCAAGGCATCCTTCAACTTCAACATGACCTTTCCGGGGCCTGGTTGCCTAGGGAGGACTTTACTCATTTAAATACTGTCAGCATCTGAGGGGAGGCTGTTGTTTTTAATTCTCAAGATTCTGCTGGCCTGTTTCGTCATTCGTACAACTTGAAAACACAAACACTTTAGCTTCCCCGCATAGCCCCATGTGTGTGAGAAGACAGCCCTATGCTAATGTACACTGACACTGGAAAGGCAACAGAAGGGTGTTCACTGGAAGCCGTGGCGATGCACGGCCGGAGCCTGTGAGCCTCAAGGAGTGAGGTTCTGGGAGAAGCCGATCCTTCTTCATAAAGATCCAGGGCAGGCACCTACAGACAGCTTGCTGGCATTGAATTTGTAGGTCTAATCACGAAACTGCAAGACCACCTGCCAGAAAGCAATTATTTTGACGTATTATTCCAACCCCTTTATGCTCCAATGATACGTCTCCTTCTGGCCATTTAGAACCATGTCAGAGTGGCATTTTGGTCATAAGCCCTGAGGCGAAATTTAGAAGGGATAAAACATTATGTAGTTTAGTGGAAAATATCCATATATGGAAATGAACAGAGTTTATGAAGGGAAGTGACACACTTCCTCTGTCCCTCATGTAGACATTTCTCATGTTAGATATTATCACACACACACACACACACACACACACACACACACGTATATAAAATTGTCAGACTGGATGAAAAGCATGGCTGAAGCAAGTCATTTGGGGTTCTTATTCTTGTCTCCATTTATTCTCTCCACCCCCCACCCTGCATCCCCACTCAGGACATCTCGCTCACCCTGAAGACACAGGTGGGCCTGTAATAGGGAGGGGGTTTTTATTACTTCCTGGTCCCCTCTAAATGAAGCTTGTTAACTGTAAGAGCCTGCCAACCTGCTGGTGATAAAGGCTTTCAAATGAAGCTCTTCTGGAAAGATTAAACTAGATTCAGAGTCTAATCTCTTTGCCTCTTATAACCTTCTTTTCTCTTTTAAGACCAGCTGGGAACGTTATTTTTAAAGCCAGTGATGGAAGTCTGAGCTTTTCTCGAAGTACAGCCTTGTCCTTCATTTGCATAAAGATACTACTGCCTCCGGATTAGCAGCTCAAAGCCCGTCTGCCTTCCATGTGCATTGCTGAAGGCGACAGCTTTGGGGCAATGGTGGGGACGTGTACAGGAAAAGTCCGCAACATTCTGACCAGGGAGCTTGGATGGCTTCGGGGTTGGCCTTCCAAGCCAGATGGCACTGTGGAGACGCAATCTGCTTCCCATGGCAAACATCTGGAAACAGAACGGTCTGTGGCAACCCAAAGCACCTCCCAGAGAGGGTTCTCATTCTTTCTCTCTGCTTGCAGTCACTGAGGCCAACACACAGGGGTATCACAGTAGTCTATGCTTCAGCCTCGCTCCAGCATGCAGAAGAAGGCGAAAGGTTTCCAGTTTTGCTCCTGAAGTCAGTACGGCCCTGGCACCAACATCTGGCCAGTGTCTTGCCTCATGCACACTTACATAAGACCGGTGTCATTTACAACAAAGGCTAGAATTTTAAGCAAAGTCTTAGCAAAAGTATACTGTTCAAGAGCAGAAAAAGTGCACTTGATCCACTCTGGCTGTGGTAACAAAATACCTTAGACTAGGCAATCTGTAAATCCTAAGACAAAACAAAATAAAACAAAAACCCTAATATCTCACTATTCTGGAGTCTGGAAGAACCAAGGTGCTGGCAGAACCCATGCCTGGTGACAAGTCATTCCTCACAGACACCTTTTTGTGGTGACCTCACGTGGAGATGGGGGTGGCTTTCCCCTTATGCCCTCATAGGATGTCATGTACATGCATGCAGCTTTAGCAAGCTGTTCTCTGTGTTTGTTTTGCTGCTGGTATTAATATTATTTATTGCATCGGGGATTATATGCCAACATGAAGATTGAGGAGATACAAACATTTGGGCCATGGCCATTCTAAGTCCGAGTCCCACATGTCGCTCTCTTTATAGTGTATCCCGTGTGGCTCCTTTAGTTCTTGGATGTTCAGGGTGAGGTGATCATTCATTCTGTGAGGAAAGAAGCCTGGAGTATTTTGAGAACAGATAGCTGCTAGGGACAGAAGGCCAGCATCCAGGAAGACTCCGTGAGCAGGAACGCCGTCAGCCTTTGGCCCCAGCACCAGGGAAGCAGCATGACTAGATTCTGGCAAACCCTGTCTTCTCATCCGCCTCCCTACACCCACACAAGCTGAACTGAAGAACTTGCTTAATCACTTAAATCCAAGAACATACAGTTTTCTGGATGAAAAGCCTTGATACTTGTAACATTTGCTCTTTCCAAACTTGTTTCTATGTGGAGCAACTTTTATCCAGAAACAGAAAGGGTAACTGTGAATGTTTTGGGTGATGATGGATCTTGTTCTAATTAGGGGTTTCTATTGCTGTACCAAAACACCATGACCAAAAGCAGCTTGGAGGAGGAAAAGGGTTTATTTCACCTTAGAATATTCAGGTCACACTCCATCACGGAGGCAGGAGTTGATGCAGAGGCCATCGATGGATGTTGCTTACTGGCTTGCTCCATCATGGCTTGCTCAGCCTGCTTTCTTATACCACCCAGGACCACCGGCCTAGAAACGGCTCCACCCATAGTCATGTGGGTCCCCCGACATCAATTATTAATCCAGAAAATGTCCTACAGATTTGCCTACAGGCCAATCTTATGCTGGCATGTTTTTTTTTTCCTCAACTGAGATTTACTCTTTCCATCTTTGTCTTGGCTTGTATCAAGATGACAAAAATCACCCAGCACAGGCCAGGAGTGGTGGTGTACCCCTTTAGTCCCAGCACTTGCTAAGCAGAGGCAGGTGGATCTCTGTAAGTTTGAGGCCAACCGTGGTCTACAGAGTGAGTCCAGGACAGCCAAGACTACACAGAGAAACCCTGTCTGGAAAAACAAAACAAAAAAGCTCTTAGTCTAATGCCTATAATCCCAGCACTCCAGAGGCAAATACAAAAAGAACATAAATCAGAGACCAGCTTGGGCTTCATTTTAGCCAGTCTCAGCTACAAATCACCATCCTACCAACACACACCATACACATACACACACACACACACACACACACACACACACACACACACACCACTCACTTCTAACACCCTACATAGAAACTCAGACTTTAGGGCCATGCCTAGATTTCCCGGAATCCATGAGTGCAAAGTTTGAGAGGTTTTATTGTGTGTTTTATTTTTTTTTAATCCAAAGGCACATTTGAAAGACGTTGCATCAGCACATCTCTGACCTAGATTACACACTTGGAGCTATTACTCCCTGGTGAGTGAGGCTCAGATTATCTATCTAGGAAATAAAGAGGAATCTTATCTGCTGCCAGGTATTTGTCTAACATTCTTTGAAATCCTGAGATCAGAGGGTCTAGATAAACCCAGAACAGTTGTTTATCGGCTCTTCAGATGCATTTGAGTTGAAAAATGTGCCAAGGTAGGAAGGAGCACTGTGCGCAACACCTCCTCACACAGAGGCAGGTTAAAGTGCTAAATTCCAAGAGTGCCAGAGAAAATCTGCAGCCTGTGTTGAGGCCTACTAGAGCCCAGATTGTTTAAGCTTTTCAAACCTCCAAAGGCCTCATGCCGACAGTTGCTCACAACCCTTTGCCCCAGACACTCAGGGACCTCCAACTCAAGCGAACCAGGGCTCCGCCATGACATGGCTGAGTGTTAGACTTCATTTAACATGCCACCACCTCTGAGAGCTGGGCTCCAACTATTTCATTTTTGAAACAAGAACAATGAGACTGGGAGATGTTAAATAACTAGCTGAAGATATGTGATTAATGAGTGGTATGACTTGAAGATCCATATTCTGGCTTTCTGAGAAATCTCTGACCCTCGGCACTGAGCAGCTTTTGATGCCTGGCACTTCCGTAGGCTCTGTTCAGATCATCACAGGCTGAGAGCTGGGTTGCTTCTGCTTTGCCTGCTAGGCTCAGGGGGAAGATACGCCCATCAGTGCCTGTGACCAGTCAGAGATTGCAAATGAGCCTACTAACCAGGAGTAGCTGTCTGCCTAAACTTGGGCAGACGTCTCTGGAACAGGTTACCTGCAGCCATCTGCCTTGGAGAACCTCTACCCAGCCCCATGATTTGATGGGATACTTGTTGAGCTGGAAGGACCCTCTCTTTCCCCACCTACCTGTCACCTAGTATGGGAGCTGTTTTCTAAGTAGATGGTTCTAAACATTAAACCGACACTGTCATGGATGTGAGATGTTTTTCAGCAGTCTGTATTCAAAAGACTTGGTCACCAACTGTGGCGTTATTAGGAGGTGGTAGAGCTCTTAAAAGAGGTTCCTAGTGGAAGGCCATTCATGCCATGCCCATTTAGGGGATATTGGACCTGAATCTTTTCTGGTTCGTTTTCATTTCCCTGGAGGAGAAGAGTTTTGTTCCTCCACATGTTCCCCATCATGTGATCCCTGACATGATGTCATGTCTCAGTTCAGTACAGAGCAATGGAGCCAATTGACCACAGGCTGAAGCTCTGACACCATCAGCCAAGATAAGTCTTTTCTCGTTACAGGTTGACTGTCATAAGTATTTTGTCACACAAGTGCAAAGCTGACTAGCAGGGACACAGTAAGGGTTTTAAAAATTGACATCCGGGGGCTGGAGAGATGGCTCAGAGGTTAAGAACACTGGATATTCTTCCAAAGGTCCTGAATTCAATTCCCAGCAACCACACTGTGGCTCACAACCATCTATAGTGAGATATGGCGCTCTATTCTGGTGCACAGGCACACATGCAGACAGAATGCTATATAAATAATAAAGAAATCTTATTTTATTTTAATTTATTTATTTTTATATCAATCACAGGTTAGGCACTTTGCACCCCAGAATAAACAAATCTTAAAAATAAAAACATCACAGTAGTGGGACAGTATGATCATAAATATCATAACATGGTCTTGTCTTGCTAATCTCTTCTGTGTTTACCTTCTGTCTCATCTCACGAACACACAGGCCTCACCAACACACAGCACTTAAGCCATTTAAAATTGTTCATGATTGATAACACTGTTCTTTATTGAAGAGTCACAAAATTCTGGGTACTGTTCTAAGGAACAAAAGGATTGTTCTTGTCTCCTCCTCATAAGAATCCTCCATCATGTAATCAAAGCTATTATTCCTTTTTCACAAATGAACAAGCGAGTCTTAAGTAAATTGCCTGAGGACAAACAATTATATGTAATGGAGTTTCCATTCTCTTTTAATATCCTATCTGCTCCTCTCTGGGAGAGTCTGTTCTCTATATTAATCCACCCTGCCCAAGACTAAATCTTGCCATTCTCAAACACCCTCAATCCTAAAATTCTAAAGCACCTGGAGCATCTGTGTGGTGTTTATGCATATTTGATATACATTTGAAAAATAGATGGCCTTGTCTCTATGCTGTATGGTGGGTTTCTTGAAAGCAGAGAAGTGTCTTATCCATCTCTCTCCATGCTAAGAACAAGCTCTCATTTGTCTTTAACAGTGGTGAATGACCACTGAAATTCTACTAAGCTACCATATGGTCCAGGCATAGCTCATTGGGCAATGACTAATTGGATGGTGATCCAGAGTCCAAGAGAAGAGGGGACTATGATTTTAGATATCAGGAGGATATTGAAATGAAGTCTAAGAGGCTGGTGAAATTTGAGTATTGAAATATATTTATAGAAAGACTTTCACTCATTTCAGTCACACAAACAAACCCAGCTGTCCCCTGATGCTTATCTGCGTTGTATAGATTAAGTGAATGACAAAGATGACAACTCAAAGTCAGTTCCTTTACTTCCCCTTCATCCCTAAATGAGACCTCCACTCTCCATCAACAAAGTTAGACCTGGGATCCAAGCATCTTAAAGAAGCGCTTCAGAGATTGCCTTATCCAATGATTTCAGATTATAGGCTAGGGAAGGGAGTTTTGGGACATTAGACCCTAACTAGTATTTCTCCATTCATCAAAGCCTCCACCAGTGCACATCACCACAGTAGACCCAACATACTCATTTGAAGACATCAGAAAGAATATTAGCTGTCTATTGTCTGAGATGATGTCATCGAAGAGGCCAGAGGTGATTTTGGTCAAAAACCTTCCTGACCCTTGTGTCAGAGGGTTGTAAAAATGAGGCCTGTCTCTGTGTTTCCACTAATGTAGCTTGGAAGCCTTCTGCTTTAAAAGTAGTGGGCAGGGAAAGAGGGAAGAGGGACTCTGCTGTGGGTTTTCAGATGCGCTCCACAACTCCACAAGAAAGGGCAACAAGCTAGCCAGGGGAAGCAGCCTTGAGTAGCTATGAGCCCTGGTGGGGCTAGAGACCCGGTCAGGGGACTTTGGGTGTATTCTTTTGGAGACACACAGCCGTCCCCTGGAGTCTCTCGCTGTCTGTGTGAATCCAGAACTGTGAGTGATGGGATGAGTCTCTTGCCTGTGCATAGGAGGGGGCTAAGTGGGGTATCACTCACTTTGCACTCCTGTCAGAAGGGTGCACTGACTGGGTCCTGGCACTTCCTGGCAGGCAAGGGTTTCTTCAGACTTCAAAGAAGCTTTAACAATGTTAATTGAGAGAGAGAGAGAGAGAGAGAGAGAGAGAGAAAGAGAGAGAAGCCTAGAACAATCAGGAAGTCCCTCTCATTCCCTGAAGCTAGGAAGAAGATGCAAAGCAGGAATGAGAGCCTCTCCTTGCCTCTGTGGGAAATGAAAGCCTCCCAAAGAGGGGCTTCTGCAGACAGTAATGTGGCAGAGCTCACAGAAAAATTATGTTACCGTTTGAAGTTACTGATGCTTCTCTTCTGTTGTTTTGAGAGAGATACCACTACACTCTGAGGGGAAAACTCTCCTGACACTCTAAAAGCTAATGTGATAACACCTGCAGGGTTCTGGAACCAAAGAAAATAGTGCTTTCTCTTTCTGAGAGCTTTCAGTTTCCAGGATGCCTGTCCCATGCCCGTTTCGTAATCCTTCTCAAGTTTCCTAAAAAATGAGGACTTCCTCTCGGTCATGCCCAAGAAGACTGTATACAAACAATTCTGTCATTCTGCATCTGGCCTTCCAGATGTTTACAGTTAGATCCTTAGAACTGAATTTCTTTAGTGGATACGTTTTATCCACTTCTTCACCCAGTAACCTGAGCATTTATGATGTCAACCCAGGGCGTTACTAAGTTGAGAGTCCTTCGACTCTGATCCGGAGAGCACTTCTTACCCTAAACACGGGCACTCCCACAGCGTGCTCTTCTGTGGGCCCATTCCCCCACAACAGTGACCCTGAGGGTAATAGAACTATTTGTTTCCTGGTTAAGTAAGTAGTTCCAGGTGGCAGTGACAATCTGAAGATTTTCCTCATATGCCTTAGCTTGGGGAGGGGGGAGAGAAGAAAAAATAAATGTGAAGAGAAATGTCCCACTAACTGGATTGCACCGCACTTAGTTCCCTCTGAACCCAATGCTATAAGCTCTGGAATTCATTTCCATGGGACTTGGCATGGTAAAAAATAAAATAAAAAAGTAATAATTGGAATGTGCTGCGCTCTTAACTCTCTTTTCAGAGAATAGAGAAAGTGTGCCTTTGCTAGGAGGTGGGTGACAACCACCTAAGTGCCTGCGGGGTTTCACCCTGTGTTTTCCATATTGTCTTGTCAATAGGAGCTATTATCAAGTCACCAATGAGCCTGGCAGTGCGGCCCTCAATGGGGTGTTTAAAACTGCCTTCCCTGGTGAGAATAAAAACACTGCCTTTGTCCCCATCTTTAAAATTAACTGCATGGTATTACCACCACCAATGAGGTGTTTAACATCAAAATTGCCTTCCCTGGTGAGAAGAAAAACACGTACTTTGTTTCTGTCCTTAAAATTAATTGAGGTTTTTAAAAACCCATCCTTACTCAACCAACAGTTGCATGGAAGGCAAGAGGAGAAGTGGATGAGATTTTAAAATGCTGCCTTGGCTGCCAGCGAGTTCTTCATAGTTAGACAGTTTTCTGGACCCTTTTATTTTGTTTCCCTCCTGTTATGTTCTGTAGCTCTGGCCTCGTGCATTAGGCCTTGGCAGAGAGTTCGTTAAGATACTTGCTTGACAGAAGTAAGGGCCCCGCGGACCCGGATATTTATTATTGGCTTGCCCATTTGCCACCAGCCCATTCTACTCATTCTAAGAGGTAAAGAAGTTGCTCATAGCCAGGCACTTTGGAGGCAGAGGCAGGCAGATCTCTGAGTTCGAGGACAGCCTGGTCTACAGAGTGAGTTCCAGGATAGCCAGGGCCACACAGAGAAACCCTGTCTCAAAAAAACAAAAACAAACAAACAAACAAATAAATAAACTAAGAAGAAAAGAAAAAAGAAATTGCTCATTAAAAATTAAAACTGAACCAGGTATAGTAGCGCACGCCTTCAATCCCAGCACTCGAGAGACAGAGGAAGGCAGATCTCTGAGTTCAAGGTCATCCTGGTCTATAGAGTTCCAGGACAGCCAAGTCTACACAGAGAAATCCTGTCTCGAAAAACAAAACACAAAAAATTAAAAAAATAACACACACAAAAACAAAATAAAGCAAACTAAAACTACCCTCCAGTATTAATGTCTGAGGAGGTTTTAATAGTGACTGAAGAGGTCCTCTTCTAGTCCAGAGACAGCTCGAAGTGTCTGCAGTCTGTGGAAAGTAAGCTCTCCCACACAGCAGCAGAAAGTAGTAGACAAAAGAGGTGAAGTCTGGACTTCACAGGCCAAAGTCCAGAAAGAACATACTAACTGTAGGTTTTGAAGAACAAAGAGCAGGCTGCTCATACCCAGAAAAGAAATTCTCCAAAGATACGCAGACCTGGAAAGGAACCAAGTGAACCTAACGTCTGGAATGTTTCCCTAAGGAAGGGGGTGTGTCCTGCCTTCACCTCCAATGCTGAATTTCAGCCAGGGGTTGGGGGCGTGGTGAGGGGGAAGCTGGACATGACTGTGACACAATTAAAACTGGAATAGATTTGCGGGATTCTTGAGCAATGTGATCCACGTTCCACTGCCAATAGGACCCAGGGACGCCATGGAAAATAATCTTCTCACGTGGCATGGACTGATTTGGAAACGAAATATCCTGGTGACAAGTTCATGTATGGAAAGCTTAGTCTTCAGTGCAGTGCTCAGAGGGGTGGCTCTGGGCAAGTGATTGGATCCTGAGCCCTCTGACTTCTTTAATGGGTTACTGTGTTGATGGATCCATAATTAAATAGAATACTGGAAGACAGTGGAAACTGTGAAGAGAGGGGCCTGGTTGGAGGAAGCTTGTCATTGAGGGCATGCCTTTGAAAGGGGTCTTGTCCCCCAAGTCCCACTCTCACCCCCCCCCACCTCTCGTTTTCTGAGAAGCTCGCCCAGTCCTTCTTCCTACTCTTTCATAAAACTCCCTGAGCTCGGGCCTAGTGTTGGGCCAATAGAAAGTCTCTACTACCCAACTGGGTGCCCGGGATCCATTGTAGCACTGAGCCTTTCTCAGGATGAGTTTTTAAGCATAACAAATCGTGTTCTGAATTGACATGCTTCAGTTAACAAGAACAGTTAGCCAGAAGCAGAACTACAAAGGCAAAAGGCAAGGTTAGCACCTTTAGAGACTTTCCCAGAACTGTGAACTTTGATAGATTAGATCTTTGTTTTAGGTTTAGCAGATGGTGCTGTCTACATGCTCAGTTTCACAGGCTGAATGGTTCTTCCACCATGGGGTCAGTTGTGCTAAGGTCTGGGGCCCTGGTACATTGGAAGCAGGAGGATTAGGAATTTGAGGTTGTACTTGGCTGCATAGTGAGCTCAAGGGCAACCTTGGCTATATGAGAGCGTCTCAAAAAGCAACAAATGTTCATTTGTTTAGTGTAAGCTCTGTATGTTACTACATAGTGTATTGCTTTTTCCTTATGATTCATAAGCAATTGTACCCACATCCTACATATAAGAAAAAGGAAACAAATTTGGAAAAGTTAAATAGTTTGCCTAAGACCATATAGTAATGCTAACACTAAACAGTGGAGCCAAGATTCAAACTCAGTAATGTCTGACTCCCAAAGACGGTATTTCCATAAACCACCAACTAAAGCAACTTAACCTGTGTTCACTGGTCCCCCTGGGTTTTCTTCAGGAACATTTCTTTGTGCTAACATGCTGCTTACAAGTTTGTGGCAACCACCCATTCCCATGCTGGAGTCCTGGGAGCAGAGAATTGCACATTCCTTCCTGATGTTGTTGACACAAAAACCACAGCTCTTAATTTTTTTCCCCCAAGACAGGGCTTCTCTGTGTAGCCCTGGCTCTCCTGAAACTCACTTTGCAGACCAGGTGGGCCTTGAACTCATAGAGATTCATCTGCCTCTGCCTCCCAGTGGTGGGACTAAATGCGCACACCATCACTTCTGGGCTCATAGCCCAGAGATGTAAGATATGCCTTATTCTAGAATCGTGTTGAATGACCATGGGAACACAGGTGTGTGTGTGAGAGAGAGAAAGAGAACGTGTGTGTGTGTGTGTGTGTGTGTGTGTGTGTATATGGATGAATGGATGGATGGATGGATGGATGGATTTCCATGTTATAATGTGGAAGAATTTTCATTAAGTTTTATGGTTTTATAGAACAAAGAAAGACATAATAAGGCCAGTTTAAAACAAATAGTGGGTACATCAGTTACAGCAAGATGGGGAAAGTTTTTATACAGGACCAAGATGCTATCTGATGACATTCTTAGTTTTTGGGTTGTTGGAAGCTAGTGGCCTGCTAAGTTAATAGATTCCAAATCTATTAGCTATAAGATGTTAGTTAAGGTACAAGGGTGGACAAGAAATGGCTGTGCTGGAGTATTAGAACTAGCAGCAAAATGAGGTGACCTCTTCTAGAACGGCAACATTCCAAATTCTCCACAATTCAGTAGAGCTAAGCAATCATCCTGTGCAAGCAGCTTCCTCCTGGAAACTCCCATTCACACCACAACACCCAAGTGTTCAGTGCTAATTGCCTTCTTGCTGTTGTGACCTCAGTCCCTGGGTTCCAGGCTTGGTTCAGTTCCTAGTTTCAGAGTCACTGCCCCTTCACTGGTGAGTAGTCAAAATTCACCAAGGAGCAATGTGGGCTAGACGGCAGAGTCCTAGGCCAGAAGGGAGGAATCAACTGCATTTGCTGGCTTTCTATTCTCATGGTGCTGACATTAACCAATCATTTATCCACTCTAAAGACTGGTTTCTTCATGGTACAAAATAAATGTGTCTAAGGTCCCACTTAAACCTGAGCTTCTGAAGAATCAGTCTCAAGTTTATTATCTGCTCCATCTTGCTCTTCAGGCCTCCAAGTACTATCCCTTCTCTGGTCTCCATATCCTTTTTCTAGGTTTAAAGCTTGCACATTCTAAGATAAAGTATAACATTTCTCAAGGGGATACGAAGACAAGGTACAGTAATTCCTCATCTTATTGCCATGGAAAGGAATGTGGAGATCAATAAGATGAAATTGTACAAGACCATATAACGAAATACAAGAATTTCTATTTAAAAAAAAAAAGTTTGAGCTGGGCGGTGGTGGTGCATACCTTTAATCCTAGCATTCGGGAGGCAGAGTTAGGTGAATCTCTGTGAGCTTGAGATCAACCTGGTTTACAGAGTGAGTTCCAGGACAGCCAGGGCTACAGAAAGAAACCCTGTCTCGAAAAACAAAACAAGTTTGTCACTTTACTTAAAGGGTGGAGAAGAGGAAGTTCTCCTGGCCACAGCACCTTACAGAGCACTGCCCCATGTCTCTTGAAACTGCTATACTTTAGGACCTTTGCCGGTAGCTGGGCATTGCGTGCCTGCCTGGAACCCTAGTGCTTGGGAGGGTGAAGGAGAAGGATCACTAACTAGTTCAAACCTGGGCTACGGCTACCTACGGGGTGAAAAACACCTCCCCCCACCCCCCACTCCCGCCAGGTGAATAAAGTAAAAAAGAAAGAAAACCGTTGGCGTTACTTTTTAAAACTATTTTCTTTACACTTCTTACATCTCTTCCTCCCTTCTCCACCCCAATTCCTTCCAACACTCTAACACCAGGTAGGAGAGAAGGAAGGTTAGTGGGGAGGAAGCCATAGTTTTCCCTAGCTACTTCCTGCTGTTTAGGGTCGTTGGGGTCCTTGGGGCAAGTCCAATCCTCGGTTCAGGAGATCTCCAACTTGTCACGCTGCGTCAGCAGCAACCAGGAGCAGCAGGGGAGAAACACCAGCAGCCTCCTTCTTCCGTGGAATCTCCTTTTCCTCTCTAGACTCTGGCCCCTTTTCCCTCACAGAGGCCTCGGGATTAACCTATCTGCAGCTGGCAAGTTGCCCCTCTCCGAGCCCACACGAGGCAAAGAGTTTGCCGCTGGGGACAATCTAAATCAGTCCCACATCCCACACCTGGGATTAAAATAAAACCGTGCTTACATATCATAAGCCAGAACTTCCACAACAGAAAACCCATTCACAGCATGGTAGTCTCTGCCTCCTCCAGTGTAAGTTCTTGAGTTTATTGTGTTGCTTTTCTTCTATGATACTGACCTTTCTCGTATTTTATTATTCTTTGGGTAGAAACATGATTCAGACCTTTATAATTAGAATATTTCGTACCAGTAGCCGGTGTGTTTATTTAAGGCATAGAAACATGAGCCGACAAATTCACCAAATGCCCGAGTAAGTCTCTGCAGATCAGCAAAAACTGTCATGAAATGCAAGCTCTCTTCCTCTCCAGATTGTCAAGCCCTGAAGAGTGTATGCAGTGTGTTAAGAGACCCATTTGTCACTCCCTTGAAAAACTTGATTAAGATTCTCCCTAACTCAGACAAAGCAAGGTCAACAAGACCCAGAAAACCAGGCTTCCTGATCATACTGAATCCCTGGTTCCAACAGTTTGCCCTCCTTACTGAGATGCCAGTCAATTTTGTTAGTGTTGTTGTTGAAACAAAAGCCATTTTAAATTACACATGTGTGTGTGCGCTCACACACACAGACATGAACGCCACGTTCCTTTTTTCCAATGCTAGGGATTAAACCCAGAGCCTACTGAATTCCAGGCAAGGACGGAGTAAAATCCCTTGCCCTTGTTTTTCTGACTTAGGGTGGATCTCTCTGCAATTCCTGGTTTTCTTGCCTCCATGTCTGTACGCTAGGATTACCACACATATGCCACCACACCCAGTTTCAATAATTATTGTTGTCACTTGTAATTCTAAGTAATCAAGCTACACTGTGGGGACCTGTGGAGAGTGTTCATAGTTAATGTGACCAAAAAGGTGCTTAAGGGACCTTAAGAAAATTCAACTTGCCGGGCATAGCGGTTCACACCATTATCCCAGCACTCAGGAGGCAGAGGCAGGCAGATTTTCATTAATTTGAGGACAGCCTCGTCTACATAGTGAGTTCCAGGACAGGACAGCCAGGGCTATGTAGCGTCCTGTCTCACTGTCTCAAAAAAAAAAAAAAAAAAGCAAAGAAAGAAAATTGAGGTCAACCTTATATGTATATACAACTTAAGTGTCAGCTTGAAAGATAAGAATAAACCTATCAAAGCCAATTGCTGTGCCCCCAGAAAAGAAGGCAATGTGTGCCCACAGGATATATGATTCAGGTGTGTGCGAATTTTAGAAACTAACCCACAGGAAGAGTCACTTCATAGTCTCATTTAGTTTAGCCCTCAAAACTGCTGGAGAGGATTAACATTTGTTACTGTTAAGTCCTGTCTGTCTGTCTATCTATCTTTGATTTTTTGAGATAGAGTTTCTCTGCGTAGCCCTGGATGTTCCAGAACCCACTCTGTAGACCAGGCTGGCCTTGAACTCAGAAATTTGCCTGCCTCTGCCTCCCTAGTGCTGGGATTAAAGACATCTACCCAGCTTGTTACTTTTAAGTCTTACTACAAAAGCAAAGGCTTTAGTATAAACCATGCAGGTGGCTATAGAGTCCTTGGCACTGCCAGTTTACCTCCGGAGATTAGAGTGTTATTATAAAGGTGTTTTTAGACTATGCAGATATCTACAATGGGGCCTCTCCTTCAGAATTGCTTTACATGATATGAGGGTAAGGCATTATTTGTCTAAAACTGATACCTTAAGAAAGTAAAGATGGAGCTGGGCACAGTGATGCACGCCTGTAATCCCAGCACTCAGGCAAGGCAGAGACAGGTGGATCTCTGTGAGTTCGAGGCCAGCCTGATGTACAAAGCAAGTCCAGGACAGCAAAGTCTACACAGAGAAACACCGAGTCTATTTTGTGTCTATTATCATGATCAGTCTTGGGTAGTACATTCAATAAACCTTCCACATCTCACTGAGATTGGTGCCTGAGTGGTTTGTGTGGCTTCCTCTGGACCCTAACAGTGATCAGCAACCATGCGGGTGCCGGGAATTGCTCCCAGGTCCCCTGGAATTCTGAGCAGCAAATGCTCTTAACCGCTGAGCCATCTTTTCAGCCCCAAGAGTAATATTCAAAGTTGGAAAAAAAAATCAAGAATGGAAGTGTAAGAGTAAGAGATAAACTAGGCAGTGGTGGTTCACACCTTTAATCCCAGCACTTGGGAGGCAGAGACAGGTGGATCTCTGAGTTTGAGGCCAGCCTGGTCTACAGAGTTAGTTCCAGGTCAGCCAGGACTACACAGAGACTCCCTGTCTCAAACAAACAAATAAACAAAACAAAACAAAAAGAATAAGAAAGACAGAAATCAGCATTAACACTGGTCTGGTGGAATGGAACCAGAAGTGAAGGAGATTTCCACTTTTATGCTTTTTCATTTTACTTAAACATTCATTTCTCCCCCATGCAGGTGTGCTTTACAATTTACTAAAAAGTGGCTATGATTTAAGCTGTTTATCTGAGCAACTTCTTTTTCTGCCTTTCAAAATGTCCATTTCAATCATACTCAACACCATCAGACTCCATCTCAACTTCCCACCTCCAGATTTACTAACCCTTTTGTTATGGTTTGAAACTGGAGTCTCAGAAAAGCTCATGTGCCATAAAGGATTGGGCTCCCAGCTGATGGTATTATTGGAAAGCGGTAGACTCTCTACTGGATGGACCTTGGTTGAAGAAAGTTAGGTCATTAGAGAGGGCATGTCCTTGAAGAATGTACTGAACCCCTAGATCCTTTCTCTGTTTCTCAGCACCCATGAAGCAAGCAAACTTTCTCCACCTTGGACTCTCTACCCAATATTCTGTTCTGTTACAGGCTGAGCGTGCCAGGGCCGAGAAATAGTGGGCTGAAACTGTTGGACTCCCGAGGTGGGGAGACCCTCCGTTCCTCGGGATAGACGCCAGACCCCAATAACCCACAAAGACAAGCGCTTGAAGCAAACAGCAAGAGGTTTTACTTAGTCGCGGCATGCCGGGGTTCCGCACACAGCTCCCATGCAAGGGGGTGGGGCAGAGCCCTGAGCAGCAGAATCACAGAGTTTATAAAGGCAAAAACCGCAAAACAGGAGGGGGTCTAGGGGTGAGGGACTTTCCTAACGGGTCGATCTATGATGGGTCATAGCCAGGTGCAGCCGGGAGGGAACGGTTAGAGATTGTTTTATGTTTTTTATCCATAACTACAGAAGGGCGTCTCTCAGAAACGTTTTGTATCAGATCCGGATTTGGTAATGATTAAGCTCACAAGTTTCAGTTCCCATGGTCAGTTCCCATGGTTAGGGCCAAGTTAAAATTTTTCATCTTTACAAAACCATTATCGAAGATCAACCTTTCCTCCATTGAACGTGATTTTTCTCAGGTGCTCTGTCACAGTGGCAGAAAGCTGACTAGAACACTTTTTTCCTGTAGTGGGAGTTTCTTTGAGGTGGCAAGCAGATGGAATAATGACATGGAGATCTAGGCTTACAGCATTGTAGCTGGGCAGATTCTCAGCTATTTTAACCCGATTATATTGGCCTGGCCTACGTTCCACCACAGGGCCTACATAAGTTGTCCATCTTAGTCTCTGGTCCTGGCTCTTGCTACTTCCTCCGAGTCCAGCTAGCAACTGACTGTTCCTGAGATTCCTTCCCAGAGTCTCACTCTCTCTTCTGAAAGCCCTGCCTCCCTCTCTGGCCTCAGTTACAGGTTGTTCAGCTCTTTATTTAACCCGTCAGAAGGGAAGGGAAGTGTATGTTTACAAAATATGATGCAGCCAGAGAACAGTAATACCACAGTCCAGCCTATAATCAGATCTCTATGTGCAGAGAAATCAGCACTTGAATAATACAATGACAATCTTAATACAGTGAAACAAAACAAAACAAAACACCATTCCAACATTTCCCCCCTTTAGAGAAAGTGGCCGGGGATATACTTGTTAGTTGCATGCTTGCATACCCCGAGTTGCAAAGAGGAAAGAAGAGGAGGAAGAGAGGGGAAGGAAAAGGAGACAGAAGCAGCAGCAGCTATCTAAAAACAATCTCTACCTGCATCATGGATTCTTGGTGCCACTTCTGCTTCTTCCTAACTTGTTAGGAACCCAGTCCAGTTTTCCCTTAGGATCTTACATTCTTCTCTATCTACCAACCAGCATTTGCAAATCACATTCTTTCCACTCCCACCTTAAACTCAGAAGCTGCCCTCGATCTATATATTAATTTAAAATGTATGCCAGGAATGGTGACCTTTAATCCCAGCGCTCAGTAGGCAGAGGCAAGAGAATCTCCGTGAATCACTCCGGTCTACACCATGAGTTACTTCCAGGACAACCAGGGTTATATTAAGAGACCCTGTGTCAATAATAATCATAATAATTAAATAAATAAAATGTGTATAATCCTGGCTTTGACATTCAGGAGTCCTTGACTTATCACATGATCTGTAAGCTTTTCGACCTCACATATTTTGTGTCAACTGTGAGGTGGTTTTCAAACTAAGCCAGAACTTCAGCCATGGTGCTGGCTGGAATGTTTGTTCTTCACCTACACGTAGGTCCTTATACCTCTGTGGATTCCAAAGTCACATTCTGAAGCAGAAGTTTCTCAATGCTGGGATTTTTAACAAGTGTGTTCAGAAACAGGATTCAGCAGCAATGACAATGAATGAGCTTCCATTGATGGAAGAAAGCCTAACCTTGTGACACTAAGACTCCATCGCTAGTGCTTGAACTCAGTCACCAAGGACAGGGGTGGTGAATATTTCTTGGTAGGCTCTCCCCCTTTTTTGTTCTGATGAGGTTTCTAGTGGAGACAGGCTTAGGTGTCCTAGGCAATGTGTCTGTGCTCTGCTGATAGTGACTCCATCTGACCTCTCAGTCAAAGTAGGACAGTCAGGATTCATTGAGGGCTCTCCCTTGTTGGCTGTAAAAACAACTTTTATTCCCTTGATGTAATTGTCGTCTCCAAGGCTTACTGCCTCCATCTGCTAA
The DNA here is from genome assembly GCA_028658305.1 of Pachyuromys duprasi. NCBI lineage: Eukaryota > Metazoa > Chordata > Mammalia > Rodentia > Muridae > Pachyuromys > Pachyuromys duprasi. Next base: position 83,545,288 of record CM053764.1, read on the forward strand.
CATAGGCCTAGTCCTGGAAGCTTCTAGCCTCCATACAATCTAATTAGGCCTAGAATGTTTTCCGCCTCTGAGATATATTGCTGAATAAGCTCACTCTTTCTAGCTCTTTCTGAACTCTGGCTGGCTGGCTCAACTCAGTTGCTCTGGCTCAAGCTCCTCTCCAAACCCATTGATTCAAACTGGCTTCTCTCAGCTTCTGACTGAATTTCTCTGCTTAGCTTCATACTAACTTTGGCAATATGTTCGAATATGGCTCCTTCTCATTCTCTAGCTTGTTTTCTCTCCAACCTGTCTCTGTACTATTCTCCTGGTAAAACTGCTTCCTCTTTCTCTCCTTTTGTACTTCACTCTCTTAAGTTGCCTCTTTTTCCTCTCTCTCCTCATGGAAGTTGGGCATCTCCTATTCTTTCTCTGACTTATCATTTTGCCTCTCAATTAGATGTCACTTTCAAACATGGGTGCTTCCTTCTACAAACTAACTTCACCTTCTGTGGAGAGCTGCTCATTTGTTAAGCTGCTTTGTTATTGAGTATTCAGGAAAAAAAAACATGTTTTCACCCTGGCCTTTATCTTGAAACAGAAATAAGCAGGATGTTTTGCCAAGTTCCTTTAACTTGTGTGACCTTAGACCATATCTGCTGCAGGGAAGTGGTTTAAGAAAACCACTTAGCAGTTCCATGAACCCCCTTTATTGTATTGATATGACTTGTTTTGCTTTGCCTACAAAAAAGAATTGTGGAGGAGGAGGGGCAGATAGGGAGAGAGGAGGGAGGAGGCAGAGAGGGAGAGAGGATTAATACAGGGATTAAACTTCCAGCTGCAGTTTTTACTGACAGTCCTCTTGAACTGATCCCTTGTGGAGTGCTTTCCTCACTCCCCACTCAGGTACTGTTTAACTTTGCTGGCAGACTCTGGCAATCTTCTTTGTTTGGGATTAAAGGTGTGTGCTAAGAATGTGTCTGTATTCCAGCCAGAGTACCCAGGTTGCTAAATTAAAGTCCCTATACAGTTGGCTTGGATCCCCCAACTGGATCCTGGTGTATGATTGAGAACTCTGCTGACTTGGGTTACTAACTCAGCCTCATATGACTTTGAATCTTGGTCCTGGCAGGCACTTCACAATTCAGTTAATTAAATTAGCTATTGGAATAGTTTCAAGACTTTCTCTAGGCCCTAAAATGCTTCCTTGAGCACATGTGCACGTGCACACCAGTCTCTCTCTGTATGTACATAGGCACATGTGTCTCTGTGATGTGCATATATATGTTGGGAGAGAAAGGAAAGTCCTGTGGTAGTTTATGGCATAAGGAGCCTCTTCTGTGCCTTGTTACTTCAGGGCACTGCACACACTGTGTTCAATTACTGAGCTTTCCTCTGCACTGTAGCAGAATCCCTGAGAAACACAGCTTAAGGAATGTACACTGGCTAATAGTGAGGGAATATAGTCCATCACGGCGGGGGAAATATGACAGCAGGCAGCTCCATGGAGACAGTGTGTGTAGCCAGGACTCCTTAGTTCCTATCAAAACAGGAAGCAGGGGGTCCACCTGGTGGCCCATTGAGGCTCTAATTCTCAAGGCCCAATGCCCAGTAATTGCCCCAGGTCTCACCCTCACCTCCTTTTAAAAGTTCCACAGCCTCTCTGGATAGTGTTGTCAGGTAGGGACCAATTGTTCAGACGTATGTGCTTATGGGGAACATTTCACATTTAAATCGCAATGCCATCCTGAGTTTCCTTTTCTCTTTAATGTATGCTTTTCTTCTCAACCTTGTGGTCTATGGCCTATGCTTAGAATCTTCATAGTAAAAAAAAAATACCTGGGGGGACTGTAATTAGACTTTTATATGAAAAAAATAGTTTAGTGCTTATGTGTATGGTACATAGGTGCAATGAGGTGCACATGGAGGTCAGATTTGGAGCTTGGGAGACAGTGCTTCTACCCACTGAACCATCCCACTAGTCTTAAATTGAGCTTTTTAAGAATCCAAAACAAAAACACACATATATTTTCTATCAAGGACACGATTTTTGCAAATAAATACCCTAGTTTTCAGATTAATTTTTACTTTGTTATTGTGAAGCCAAGAGAGGAGGCACAGGCTATAAACTGAGATGGGTAAACTCCAGTGCTGAGTCAGAAGGATTACCTGTTTCAGGACATCCAAGAGACAGCAAGACTATGTCACCAAAGAGAAAAACTTTGCTGTTGGAATGTTAGTTCTAGCCAGGCAAGGTTATGCGCGCCTTTAATCCCACCACTCAAGAGAGACAGATGCAGTGATATCTCTGTTTGAGGCCAGCCTGGTTTACAGAGTGAGTTCTAGTACAGCCAGGGCTGTTACACATAGAAACCTTGTCTTGAAAGAGAGAGAGAGAGAGAGAGAGAGAGAGAGAGAGGGAGGGAGGGAGGGAGGGAGGGAGGGAGGGAGGGAGGGAGGGAGGGAGGGAGGGAGGGAGGATGGAAGGAAGGAAAAAAGAAAGAAGAAAGAAAGAAAGAAAGAAAGAAAGAAAGAAAGAAAGAAAGAAAGAAAGAAAGAAAGAAAGAAAATAATGTTCATTCTATTTGTTTTCCCGACTAGGGCCTTGAAGCCAGTCAGAAGGACACAGGTCATTTTCTTTTGAACCCCGTGACAAATAATTCATAAAATTTCTAAACTGTAAAAGTTTCTACAGTCTTTAGATTTCAGGACCTAACTGTAAAATGGATGGGATTGAAAAAACCGAAGCTTCAAATTTCCTTTTTTGACCTGTTGTGGTTTCTTCTGGGCCCTCTGGAGGAGAAGTCAGTGCTCTTAACTGCTCAGCCATCCCTCCAGCCTGAAGTGGCTGGTTTTTAATTGCTCCAGTGTGTATATAAATTACATGGTGTTTTTGCTGCTCATTCAGTGTTATCTGAAATTGTCACTGGCGTTGTAAAACTGAAGATTTTGTTTTTTAGTTGGTTTTTAATTTTTTGAGAGTCTTTCTCTGTGTAGCCCTGGTTATCCTGGAATTCCCTTTGTAGACCAGGATGGACCAGAAATCAGAGATCCGAGAGTGCCTCTCCTAAACGCAGGGATTAAAGGCATGGGCCACCAAGCTGGGCTGCAATGAAGGTATTTTAAAGAGGCTCTTCTCACTCTACTATATTAGAGTATTGAAAAAATGGACCCATGAGAAATAAGAATTTCTCCAGAAATTTTATGGAGAACGAGAAGGCTCCAGCTAATGGGGGAATATGTCTGAGAAAGATTTCACCATTCTTACCACCACTTCACCAGAGGAGACCCAGGCCCGGGCAATAATGGGCAAGGCTGCTGTTGATGGTATCTTAATATGCATAGCCTTGACTTTCTATTTAACCTTTAATCTCATTTCAGGCCTCCAAAGTCCCGATTGGGGTGAGGTGGCTGTTACTAAGTATTTTCCTCCCTCTTTCTTTTTTTTTTAGTCAGGGTTTCTTTGTGTAGCCTTGTCTTGGAACTCAAGTTCTGCCTCTGCCTCTGGAGCCCTGGGCGTGTGCAGGACCGGCCACTTTGAAGGTCTTTTCCTGCGTCCCACTACTAACTTGGTTCTTCTAACTGGCTTGTTGAGGCTAAACAGTGTTGGGACACAGGCTCATGACTGCCCAAGCTTAGTAACAAAATGACTTAATTTTTGCATGATTATTCTTATTTAAGCATTTTCACAACAAAACGCAAACATCCAATAACTTACAACTATTACATATAATTACACTCATGCTTTGATTTCATGAATGTTAGCCCGTATATCCGAACTTGGACATGTTAAGAAACAAGCCAACAAAAATAGCCCTGGGCTGGAGAGATGGCTCAGTGGCAAGGGCTGCTCTTCCATAAGACCTGGGTTCAATTCCCAGGACCCACATAGTGCCCAAAACCTCTTATCACTTCAACTCCAGGAGACCCACTGCCTTCTCGCTTTCAAGGACATCAGGCACGCATATAATGTACAGGCGTGCCTGCAAACAAAACATCCAATAAATAACTTTTTTTAAAAAAAAGCAAAACCACAACTCCTCTAAGAGGGAGAGGCCGGAATGGATGAGATAAGGCGGTAAATTTCCACTGTGGTCCAACCGGCGTTAACAGCCGTTTTCAGCGAACAGTACGGCTACAGAAGCAGTCGGCACAGGGTTGTTTATAGTTAGGGACTAGAAACGTTGAGAGGAAGCGGGTATTGTCTGGGTTGAATCCGGAACCTAAGAAACGGCGGAAAACCAAGACCAGAGTGCAAGGCGTGGCTTCAGAGATCCGTACGCAGCCAGCCAGAACCAACCTGAGCCATCGCTAGTGCTGGTCGGTTAAGCTACACACGTGCTTAACATCTGTGCTGTCCCTATCCCCAAGGCATCCCGACGTCCCCGAGTGCCCGGAGCCTCTCCCGGCCTGGGAACACTTGGTTCAGTTTCCCTGGCACACGTAGCGGCTCTCCCAGCACGGAAGCCAGCCTCTGTTTATTTTGGCCGCGCGAAGCTGCGAGAGTCTGAAGGCGGAGACGCCAGACCGTAGCGCTCCGCCCGCCGCCCCCGGCCCCGGGGCGAGGCGGAAACAAAGCGCGGCGTCCCCAAGCGCCGGCGGAACGCTGAGGTTGTCGGGCCCCGGGGCGGAAACAGCGCGGCGTCACAAAGCGCAGCCGAAACGCTGCGGCGGCCGCACAAGCGCCGCGCGCCCTCTCTCACAGGGCGGGGGCCACGCCTCCCCAGAGTCGCCTGAGAGCGCCGCCTCCTCCGGGCGGCGCGCCCTCCGAGGTGGGCGCAACCGCTGAGTCTCGGGCGGCTCGGCGCTGCAAAGCATCCTGGGAGGACGGGCTCGCGCCGGAAGGCGGCGCGACCGCGAGGCGGCGGCGGCGAGATTATAAAAGGGAGGGCGCCCGAGGCAGGCGGAAGTGGGCGGTTCGTCGGCGCGGTGCTCTGTTGTTTGGGGTTTGAGCTGGTGGAGGGGCGTTCTCCGGACGGCCGCCGGTGTAGGCCGCGCTGACAGGGCCGCCGCCCCGCCGCTTCTCGCCCGGTGCTCCGTGCGCTCGCGCTCTCCTCGCCCCGCAGGCCCCAACATGGCGCAGGAGGTGTCGGAGTATCTGAGCCAGAACCCGCGAGTGGCCGCCTGGGTGGAGACGCAGCGCTGCGACGGCGAGACGGACAAACACTGGCGCCACCGCCGCGAGTTCCTGCTTCGCAACGCCGGCGACCTGCTCCCCGCGCCCGAGGAGGCTGCGGAGAGCGGGACGCGCAGCCGGCAGCTGCAGCAGCTCGTCTCCTTCTCCATGGCCTGGGCGAACCACGTCTTCCTGGGGTGCCGGTGAGTCAGGGGGCCTTCCGGGTTTGCCCCGCGTCCCCCCCGCGGCTGGCCGGGGAGCCGGCGGGGAGGGCCGGAGCCGGCGGCACTGTCGGTCCCCTGAGGGCGAGCAGGGCGCCCGTGGCAGCCCCGACCTGACTTGGCGGGGTGGGGGGTGGGGTGGGGGTGCCGACACCGAACGCCCGGGTGTGAACCCCGCCATTGGCAGTACTCGGCCCGGAAGAGCCTGAGATTAAAGATTGCCCAGCGCAGACCCGCCTCCCGGGCCGTTTGTTTGTGACATTTCGGGAGACTTTTGAAGTTGGCCCGCGGATCGTGCGCTTCGAATGCAAGCAGCCAGGAAATGCAGTTTCCCTAGGCCTGCATTCCTCCCACCGCGAGTGCTTTTGAGAAACACTTCTTGAAAGCGACTTTTGCTTCTTTTTCAGGTACCCTCAAAAAGTTATGGATAAAATTCTTAGTATGGCTGAAGGCATCAAAGTGACAGATGCTCCAATCCATACTACACGAGACGAACTGGTTGCCAAGGTGAAGAAAAGAGGGATATCGAGTAGCAATGGTTAGCAGATCATAGATGTGAACATACATAGGAGTTTAGAAAATAAGCTTGACGTAATTAGGCATTACTGTTGTTACTAATTTTTTTAACAAGCCAGACTGTATATGTTTTAATCTAATTGAAATGTTGAAGCTAAATTGTATGTTTGTCTGTTTTAGATGCTGATTTTGATAGTTTCCTTTGACTGTTTTAGATTTTCAAGTCCAATGTATGATGGTGTTAGTTTAATATTAGAAACTAATAATGTTAATATTGTTTTAATATGTTACTGAAGTTGTTTCATACTTTTAAAAGAAATTAGTAGTCCTGACATTTTTTTGTGCTTTTTTGTTTGTTTGCTTTTGTTTTGTTTTTGATGGGACTTCTGTATATTCCCTGGCTGTCCTGGAACTTGCTCTGTAGACCAGGCTGCCCTTGAACTCGGGGATCCTGTTGCTTTTGCCCCCTGAGTGCTGGGATTAAAGGCGTATGCCACCACCCAGCTCTGTGCTACTAAATGAATGTTTTGTTGATTGACACGGATGTGGGACCGGTAGTGAAATACCTGTGTTTTTCTTCTTTCTAGAAGGGGTAGAAGAACCATCCAAAAAACGAGCCATAGAAGGAAAAAATAATTCTTCAGCTGAGCGAGATCATGGGAAGAAATCTGCCAAAACGGATCGTTCATCAGCTCAGCAGGAAAACAGTTCAGCGTCCGCAGGGTCCTCTACCAAATCAGAGGGCAGTGGGACCTCGGCTCGGAGCAGTTCTGGTGTCTCTAATCAGACTAGCTCCGAGAGTGAAGGAGATAGACCTGCCTGCAGCCAAAGTAGCAGCAGCAGCAATTCCTCTCAGGTAACAGCAGCAGGGTCTGGAAAAGCTTCTGACCCAGAAGCTCCAGATAAACATGCAGCCTTTGTTTCTTCATTGTTGAAGTCAAGTATGAATAGTCATATGACCCAGTCCACTGATTCCAGACAGCAGAGTGGATCACCTAAAAAGAGTGCTCTAGAAGGTTCTTCAATCTCAGCTTCTCAGAGCAGCTCAGAGATTGAGGTACCCTTGTTGGGTTCCTCTGGAAGCTTAGAAGTAGAGTTGCCATTACTGTCTTCTAAGTCTAGTTCAGAGACAGCTTCAAGTGGCTTAACATCTAAAACTAGTTCAGAGGCAAATATTTCACCATCGGTTTCTAAAAACAGTTCCTCGTCAGGCACCTCTTTACTAACTCCCAAGAGCAGTTCAACAACTACATCACTTCTGGCTTCCAAAACCTCTTCTCAGGTAGCTGCATCACTGTTAGCTTCCAAAAGCAGCTCCCAGAGCAGTGGATCTATGGCTTCCAAAAGCACTTCCTTAGCAAGCATGTCTCAGCTAGCTTCTAAGAGTAGTTCTCAGAGTAGCGCCTCACAGTTGCCTTCTAAAGGTACCTCACAGTCCAGTGAGAGTTCTGTCAAATTCTCTTGTCGAAAGTTAACCAATGAAGATATAAAACAGAAGCAACCTTTCTTCAATAGACTGTATAAAACAGTGGCGTGGAAGTTAGTAGCTGTTGGTGGCTTTAGCCCCAATGTGAATCATGGAGAGCTGTTAAATGCAGCTATTGAGGCTCTGAAAGCAACACTGGATGTGTTTTTTGTCCCACTAAAAGAACTGGCAGATCTGCCTCAAAATAAGAGCTCTCAAGAAAGTATTGTTTGTGAATTGAGGTGTAAGTCAGTGTATTTGGGCACTGGCTGTGGAAAAAGCAAAGAAAATGCAAAAGCAGTTGCATCGAGAGAAGCACTGAAGTTATTTCTCAAGAAGAAGGTGGTGGTAAAGATATGTAAAAGGAAGTACCGAGGCAGTGAGATAGAAGATCTCGTACTCCTTGATGAAGAATCGAGACCTCTAAACTTACCTCCAGCATTGAAACATCCTCAAGAATTACTGTAATCACGGCATCCAGTATCTGGTGTTTGAAGAGAAAAACTGGCTTTTATATCATATAAAACACTGGCTTTCACAGATTTTTGTATTGCTTTTTTCCAGTTTTGCAGAAAATTTAAATTCTAGTTCTCTTCACTAAAGTAGAAGTTGTAAATAATTTATGAATGGCAGTGTATATTAAAGGGTATACATTGACAGTATACCAGTGTGCTGTTTTATTTGCTGAAGAAAATACCGTATTCTATTTTTAATGATATATTAGGTACGATGTGTAGTTCTGTAGAAAAAAATTTTGTACTACTACCAATTTGGTGGAAATGTATTAAGTTGTCTACCATGCTTTCGTCTTTTTTTTTTTCCTAATTTGATTAAATCACATAAAAAGGGGACCACAGTATTTGAATGTGTGAAAAACTATAAAACTTAAGGTTTTAAGAATATTGCTCATAATGTTGAACATCTGTTAAAGATTAAGAGTCATTGCCTCAAACTATTTTCATGAGATGTTGGAAATTTTTTTTTTTTTTAGCTATAAATCAATATAAAGTACTTACTGTTGTTTTATTCTGGAGTTGTTTAAAAATTCACCATGATTTTGACCGCTGCTGATTCTTAAGCAGGTTAATTTATGTTTTGAGGTAAAATGCAATTTACACTTTCTTAAAACATAAATGTGGGTTTCTATATTAAGCATATTTTGTGACTACTACTATTAACTAATTGATTTGTTTAGATATTAAATGCTTTAAGCTCTTTTACCTTTTCAAGAAGTTGTGGGTTTTTTTTCATCTCCACCCTGAAGTCAAACCAAGTCTTGTAAGTTGGCTCCTAACTACTATTCAAAGTAAACTACAACCATGTAGTTCTCATAATATACACACACACGTCTTTATGGGTAGGGAAGTTAAAGGTCATACCTAGAACCAGGTGGTTTTTGTATTTGCAGATTTCAGAAGACTGTGGAGAAGACTAGAGAGCCATGGTCAGTTCTTTAATGTATTTGTGTGGATTGGATCTGTTAGTAATGAAGTACAATCTTGTTTTTCTGTTTTAGGTGATTCTGTTCTAGTGTGGTTTATTTTAAAGTCTGCTCTAAGGAATTTGATGATCTTAGTGGCCTTCTGGCTTTCTAGATGCTGTACACTGAACAGTAATGGCAATAATGTACAGAAAAAGGAAACGATTCAGTAGTTGTACTGGAGTGGAAGGGTTGAACGTAAGCACAATTTAAATGTGTAAAAGTTATTCTGTACTTTAGCAATAACAGATGCATAGGTTCCTGAGCTTGAACTGAAATAATCAGGGATGTTTGTATTTTGCCAGATAACATTTTTCAAGTGATTTATTTTTTTTTTTTGAGGATGGCTCATTGGATACCAGAGCAAAATTATATTCTGTAAATGGGCTACCTTTATATATTGTGGAGAAGAATAACAAGTGAGTTGTAAAAACACCTTCAAGTTCCTTTTGTGCTGTATTTTATAAACCAATGTTTACCAGAAGAGTGAGCCAAAAATTAGAATAAATACATTTCTGAAATACATCTGATTAGATGATTTGGTAATTTCCTGAAATGGCTTGTTTTATTAGCAAATATATAAAGGCTATTATATTGAAAATCCTTTAAATCATAGTATTCTTTTGATGTGAAAGAGTCTGTGTGCTCCCATAGGCCTATTCCAACTACTGAGGCTGAGTCAGGAAGAGCTGAAGATAAAGGCCTTCAAGTATTACAGAGTAATTTGAGGCCCTGTCTGAAAATAAATTCTATGATAGTGGCTTTTAATCCAGGCATTTGAGAAGCAGAGGCAGGTGGATCTCTGAGAAACCCTCCCTAAAGCCCCTTTTCCACAAGAAAAAGGTAGGTAATAGAATTCTTAGCATGCAGAGAAGGCCTTAAGATGAATTTACAGCACCTCCACAAAAGTAAATGAACCCCACATAGTGGCACAGGCCTTTAATCCCAGCAGTTGAGGCAGGCAGATCTCGTTCAAGGACAGCCTGGTCTACAAAGCTAGTCTAGGACAGCCAAGGCTACACAGAAAAACTCCAAAAAACAGAACAAAGGCAAATGAAAACTTGATAATATATTTTCTTGGCTTTTGAGAGAGAGGGTTTGTTATGTAATTCTGGCTGGTCTTGAACTTGGAAAGTGTTCTTGTGTCTGCTTCTTTAATGCTGAGATTACAGCTGTGTACTACCTCTCCTATGGTGGCTGCAGGTTCAGCCAAGAAACCCTGCTTCAATGTGTAAGGTGAAAAGCAATTGATAAGATAGTTGAGATCTTTTTTATACCTTACCGTGTAAACAAATGAAAATTCAAGATCTCTGATTTAGAGCTAATGCATGTTTTATAATACTTCAATTTAGTACAGTGCAGGAAAAGAACAAAAGCTATGGAATCTGTTCTTGAGGATTTTCAAGACTTTCTAAGACACAGCAACTGGTGCAGATATTGTTGTAAAAGGCTGATAAGTGGGAAAGCTGCGGTTGCCATGGCTAAACTCATCTATCAGTTGTTTGATTCCAGTTTCACAGATGTTAAGTATACTCCATTGCCGAGCAAAATAAACTATGAATTTGTAGCTCCAGTACAGCTGAACAGTAAGGGGCATAAATAATTATAAAAATGCCAAGTTGTACTTTGTGTAGCGATAACAATTAAGTGCACCTGTTGTAGCTTCAGGTGAAGTGCCCTTTGGCATATTTGGGGATTGCAGAACCTCTAAGAAATGAAGCCTCACTGCAGGACAGGAATCAATGGAGGTGGATCTTAAGGTTTTGTTTGGTTTTGGTGTTTTGAGACGGTTTCTCTGTGTAGCCTTGGCTGTAGACCAGGCTGGCCTCAAACCCACAGAGATCCTCCTACATCTGTATCCCCAAGTGCTGGGATTACAGGGGTGTATGCCCAGCGGGTCTTAAAGTTTAATATCTTGGCTCCACTTTTTTTTTTTTTTGAGACAGGATCTGACTGTTGCAGAAGGTGATTGGAATCTGTTATTTAGACCAGGCTGGCCTCCCAAAGATCCACCTGCCTTCATCTCCCATGTGCTGGAATTAAAGTCAGTACCACCATGCCTGTCCTGATTTACCCTGGTTAGATCAGTGTGACCTGCTGCCCCGTGCCCTTGCCCCTATGTTTTTCTTGCCTTGATGGGCTCTATATCTCCTTGAGCTATAAGCCAAAATAAACCCTTTTGTTTATTAGGTGTTTGGTCACTGCAATGATATGATGAATGTGCATGGTGTTCTGTCTTCCCTCTTACTCCTTTAAATGTGTGCTCTATGGTCTTGAGGTGAGTGCCACCGTGCCCAGCAGCCCTACTGTCTGACTTTGTACTCGGCACAGTTTGAACCTATTGCGTCAGGTTAATGGTGGGGATAGTTCAAAGTTCTTATTGCTTCAAGGGTGGCTCTCCAGAGTAAAACTTTAACTACAAAATGATTGTGTGTTGGGCAAGCCAAAATAGATTTAAAATGTGGCTGTTGAGACTTCCAACCAATTACTGCCATATCCCACACTTAAGAAGAGGACTGCTAAATCTGTCCACTGACTCCCAAGGTTTTTTCCTTTGGTTGGTTGATTTGGTTTTTTTTTAAGATTTATTTGTGTGTACAGTGTTCTGTCTGCAGGCCAGAAGAGGGCACCAGATCCCATTATAGATAGTTGTGAGCTGTCATGTGGTTGCTGAGAATTGAACTCAGGACCTTTGGAAGAACAGCCATTACTCTTAAGCTCTGAGCTCTAAACCTCTGAGCCGTCCCTCCAACCTCCACTGACTCCAAGTTTTGAATTAATGTCCGGTCTCAGATTCATCTCCAAGTTCCCAAGTTATGCTCCCCAAAGAGAACTGGTCAAAAATGTGACCTACAGAGGAGCTTCTCCTGTTTCCTGTGTATCCTGTCTGCTGGACTTTGAGCTCTCATATCCATACTTTACTACCCAAGCTGCCTGTGCTTGAACCCATTGTGTCAGGTGCCGGCTGGTTAAAACATTGGTAAGTGGCTGCAGCAAGTGTTTAACAGTCTTACCTGTCTACTTGGGCTCCTTTAGTTCCTTACGCTAAATTTTCACCCATCACCTCTCTGGAGAAGCTGTTCCACTAAAATTATATGTTTGAAATCCAATAATTGGATGGCAATCACATACTCCCTTAATCTGCTGAAAAGCATTCAATCATCCCTACTGTACTCTTATGAAAAATTACTTGTGATAGAACTGTTGGCAGTAAGAGACACAGGAATATACGCTTTTAGACAGAGCCTGGTAGCTGACTTTTCTTTCATGAATAAGTCTTACTTAGTATTCTAGACAATATTTTCAAAAGCTACCTGAAATAAACAGGAAGCAAGCTGCCATTTATTGAATGTTCATAAGACAAATGAGCAAGCACTCACAAAAAGCAAAAACCATTAAGTGAGATGTTAAGTGCTTGGATCATTATTTTTTACATAATTACTGTTTAAATGTTGACCAAAAGTGAAAATATACCAAGAAGTTAAACTCTTATTATTAGAAATGGCAGAATTGCAGTTAAAGTAAGTAATAAATGTTAACAGTATGCATATAACAATTACGAATAGTTGAGATATTAGATCACTGACATTCATCGTAAGTGATATGAGGTACTAGAGGATTAGACATAAGCATATTGATCATGGGGCTGGAGAGATAGTTCAGCAGTTAAGAGCACCGGCCGTTCTTCCAAAGGACCAGGGTTCAATTCCCAGCATGCACATGGCAGCTCACAACTAATTCCAGTTTCAGGAGATTAACACCCTCACACAGATACACATGCAGGAAAAACATTAATTCACATAAAAATTATTTTAAAAATATTGTTCATCTCTGTTGGTGACATTAGGTGAACAAAACAGGCTGCTGAGGACATAAAAGAGAACAATAATGAATACACCAAACGTCCAAATATCACATGATTTCCTGAAAAAGCTAAACATCTACTATTACAAGTACTTACAGGACATTTGTTAAATGAGCAATAACCATACAGACCACAGTTTTATGACAATGCTGCTAACTTAGAAATAATGAGTTTGAGATAGACTCATTCAATTGCCCAGATGGCCTCCAATCCATTTCCCAGTCCTACCTCAACTTCCTGAGTAGCTGACACGGCCACTTCACTTAGTTTGGCATCAATAAAAGAATTTTAAATCATTAAAAACTCGAATTAAAACAAATTACTAAAATTGAATTCAAAATCTTAAACAGTGATACAAACCATGAGTTAAGCCAGGTGGTGTGGTGGTAGGACACCTAAGCACTCAGGACACAGAGACAGCTGGATCTCTGAATTCCCGGACAGCCTGGTCTACTAAGTGAGTTCCAGGATAGCCAAAGCTACACACAACCCTGTCTCGAAACAAAAACATGAGTAAACCTCATCAAAGACAAAATGGAGAAAACACAAGTGGCTGATCTCAGTCTTCTCAAGAAAAGACCATTGATACAAAGAGAACACCCTATGAAAACATGAGTGAAATGGTCAGTTTTCTAGAAAAACACAATTATAATTCATAAGACAGATTGATTACTACAAAAATAAATTGTTTAAAAGGAGCCCTCAAATGCAATATTTCTAGATCGTAAAGGGATTCTATGAAATCTTTAAGGCGAAAGTAATTTTCCTTTTGAGCAGTCTTAATCTTTTCCAGACTTCAAGCTCCTGGACTTAAAACCATTACCCTGCTCACACATACACACCCCCGACCTGGAGTAGCTGGAACTACAGGGGTGCACAGCCACACTCTGCTAATACAGTGTACCCTTACTACAGCCTCAACAAAGATGGCACAACAAAAAGGAACTTTAGCTTAGAAGAGCAGTAGAAAGTTACAAAGGGAAATGTTCTCCCTGGCAATGGGTAAAGAGACGCGTGGTTGCTGGAGTTACATCAGTCGGGCAGAGCAGATGGCAGGCCTTGGTTCATCCGAGCTTGATACCTAGGACATATAAAAAATCGGATCCAGGCAGCACAGCATGGGAGGAGGAAGACGGAGACCTGCCTTCTGCCGTGCCACGAGGTCCGGGCAGGGAAAGAGCCCACAGACGTGCCCACAGACGGCAGGGGTGGGCCTGTAGACTCAGCCCTGCTCACCACCCTGCAGCCCAGGGAGGGAGGAAGAAGACAATGACCTGCCCTCCGGGTGCAGCGGAAGTCACCACCATGTGAGAGTGTGCGGTGGGCAGATGGGAGAGAGAGAGGTGGAGCCGCTTGAGTATTACGTAGAGAGATGGAACTGGAGACGTGACCCCCAGGGCCACGATGAGGTCCCTGTCTGGTCTGCAGCAACAAGGGTCGGTGTCATGGTTTAGTTACGGGAAACAAGGACTTAATATTTTATCATGATTGCCATCAAGTTAGGGTATCTTTGGCTTGGATTGTGTTGGAATGGTTGTTCAGTTGCTTCCTTGACCTTGAGTTGCTGGCTAGAGTTTCATAAAACATCAAATGAAAACTGACCTGGGATTGTCTAAATTTCTAACAATTTTAAAATGGTATGTGGCATCTTATGCTA